>BKCH01001082.1:0-75730 GCA_008635985.1 Ficus erecta
TGAGTGATATGCTAAACTACCTTTCAGTAGTTTGAAAAAATTAAATAAATAACCCATTGCATATGCAAGATGAGATTAGATTATAGCAAGAGATGCTTCAAAAAGACTATTTCACATGGGTAATGAGAGAATTTGAATGAGAACCAAACAAATTCCACTTGTTTTTCTCGATCAGCCTTTCTAGTCATGCAACTCCATATCCATCGAATTCAAAGTTTCAAATGTCACGTATGTGACGACTGACATCAATTTGATAAATCCTATCATCCTTTAAACTTTTAAATACATCAAAGTAACACCGCTTTCCCATCAACCAATGTATCTATGCAACTTTACATCCTAAATTTCAGAGTCTCCATTTGCCAGATTTGATAACTGATGTAGGAAATTTTGGACTTATCCTCTAAATAATATCGGTATCGTTATGTTTGAATATTGTTATTGAAAGCATGCCTTCAGAAAGATTAAACATAGCATTGAATATTTCCAACTAAAATGATGTGGTTGACAAGTATTATATGAAATATAATGGCCTCCTTACTGTTCCCTCACAAAATTTTTCATCATTATTTGTGGTTAGTAGGAATCTACAGTTTAAGTGGTATGTCTCAATCGATAAGATAGTCCAAAAACTAAGAAAATCCATGAAATATCTGTTTTAGCAGGCAGTGCAAGGAAATTTGTTAGGTCGTCTGGTTAATAGATATCATTTTACAATTAGCAAAATGAATCTTACAAAGGATATATTGACTGAATCTGAACATCAGCAGGGAACAACTTGCACTCTTCTGAGAATATCTGAGCCTGTTTCTCGGCAATGGAATCAATTAGTTGTATATCCTTTGCTACCTGCTCATCAACGCTGTAAAAATTGTGTACATAAATCAGATATTGGGCAACCCTAATAACCAGGCTTTAGATGCATTTACATATTCTCTATTTTTCATAAAAGAGTAAACTCAGAAATTCACAAACAACAGAGGCTTCATCTATAATTGAAAATTAACTTGTCAAACCAAAGTAAGAACTAGAATCACCACAACCTCCATTCTGGATTATCAGCATATATGCTTGCCTCGACGAGATCTACAATAAGGCGAAGCATTTCAGTGCGGTCTTCATAGCTTCCTCGTCCCTGTAACATGCAGTCAATATTTACCAAAGTCAAGGGAAGTTTGACATCAAAGGGTATTAGTTGCTAGGTTTATAGAGTTGAAAGTAGGCCTAGCTCTGGAATAGCAAACAAACAGCAAAACTTTCAAAGTTCAAGAAGTGCTTAATCAACGTATGCCATCAAAAATTTATGCACGGATGGCCTATGCCATCAAAAATTTATGCTCCATTGAAGACATAATTTGCAGCTTACTATATGATTACCAAGTCTTAGGACGTGAAATTCAAAGCCTGCATTCTATTATACTCTTAAAAGCCATAAGCCAACAACTGACCTGAATGGCTTCTGTATCTATAGTAGTTGTGATACCCAGAAACTTGGCGATCTCTGCTAAATCTGAGAAAGAGCAGATCAATTATTTAGAAGAAGAAACACGCAACAATAAGAGCATTCTATTGTAGCATATAAAGATCAGGACAAAGTTCTAAACTGTCGATTTTTCTCAACAAATTTGGTTCAAAATTTTAAAAATTTTATTATTCTGAAATGGGAATTTTCATACTTTTTTAATCTAACAATTTACTCAAACGGCTGACACAATGATACATAGCATACTGGTCTTAACTCCTAAGAAATAACTCTTGTAGCGTATGAAGATTAGGACATAGTTCCAAACCGTCGTATTAAAATTTTCAAAATTTTCCAAAGCTGAAGTCATCCTATCGTTAAATTAATTATTTATGAGGAAAAAAAAAATGTGAGACACAGAAATTCTCAACCCAGATGGTTTTTTTTTTTTTTTTTTTTTTTTTTTTTGGGGGTTGATGAAACAAAAGACAAGACAAGAGAAGCTTACATTGAATGCGAGAAGTCTCTTCGTCGCGATCCATGGTGTCTCCTTGGAGAGTTTGTTGGGAGAACGGCGACTTGTCTCCCAACAACCTTAAAATTAAAAAATAAAATAAAATAAAAATAAAAATAAAAAATAAATCTGTGAAGAATTGAAAATGGGGGAAATGAAATCAAAGAAAATGTAAGAGAAAAGAGAAAATACCGAAAGAAAAGCCATTCGAGAAGAGCGTAGCGTTCCATGCCGGCAAAGAGAAGGGACTGAGCAGGAGCATTGGCTCTGGGATAGTTCAAAATCCCGAGTTTTCGCTGTATCTCCTCCATTTGTCTCGCTGCCATTCTTCTTCAACTACTCATGAACTGGAGAGACAAAGTTGGTGTTCAACCAACAAGATCTGCAAATGAAATATGTAAGCAAAATTACCAATCATTTGCTCGGGCAGAGAGGAGATTGCGCGTTCGCAACGTCGTCCCCGGATGACGTTGCCGGTGTTTCGGCAGGGACAGATGAGCGGCCGTGGGGAAGCAAGGAGAGGTCGGGTCGCGCCGTCGTCGGAGGACTCAGTTTTGGTTTTGGGTGCAGATATATATATATATATATATATATATTTTTACAGAATAATTGGTTTTTTTTCTCTAAGGCAAGGATCATTTTTTTAATGTGTAACTGTTCTTTCTTCCACCGCTAGATCAGATCTAAGATCCATATGCAATGGATGCACAGCCCGAAAATTAAACACTGTTATAATATTATAAAAAATAATAATAAAAAATTGACAATAAATAATATAATAAAAGATAATAAATAAACAAAACTGTATTATTATTCTATTTAATAATTTATCACTTCTCCCTCTCCCTTGTTTTCTTTTCTTTCTCTCTTCTCTTTTCTTTATTGCTTGTGTGTTTACAACATCAAGAACAAAGCCTATTTATAGGCACTCTTTAGTTTATCAAGTAAGCTTAATGTAGTTTCTAAACAACCTCTCAATAATTACTTTATGAGTATAAAAGTGCAGCTAGATAAATTTTTTTTAGATTATTTAATAGTTAGTATTTTTAAATTTCGTGAAGATATTCATTTGTTAAAGTTTCATAACACTCCCGCTTGAATGTCTATCACACAAGAATATGCATCGTTAAAACCTTATTATTAGGAAAAAAACCTTATGGGAAAAAATCCTAGTAAAAGAAAAAGAGTACAGTATTCTTGTCATATTACTCTTTGAAAAACTATTTCGTTAAAAACATTGTTAGGTAAAACCCAGTGAGACAAAAACCTCAGCTAAGGGAAAAAAAAGTGCAGTGCGTAATGATCTCCCCCTCATGTAAACATCATTGGTGTTGCTTAGACATTCATTAAAGATCTTTAAGTCGGCGCATTCCAATACTATGCACCAATCTTTCAAATGTTGCAGTAGGAAGCACTTTGGTTAAGAGATCTGCTAATTCTCACATGAACGAATTTATTGAACGTCTATATCACCTTTCTTTTGTAGTTCATGTGTTGTTGATACTGCAATTTGATCCGACAATGAAATTCCCTTTCTAGGGGTGAACCGGTCGCCTGAGGATGTTAAAACCAGATCCATTTGCGTTGAACGATTACTACTTGACCGAACCCGAGCCGACCAGGCATTCTTCTTCGGGGACCTCGTTGATCGGCCCGAGTTCATCACACTGCCGACATGTGCCGTGTACCCAGGACAGGTCACGGCCGGGACTTTGCCATTGGCTCAGACAGAGCTTTCCTGACAATTCCTAAATGCCCTTGGCTCAGTAGGTCCCTCACTGTCCGCGTTACACCGCCCCATACGGGCTAACGGCGGTGCCCTGTCACAACACTCAATCCGCCGCCTGTTACTGCGCCTATCCCATCGCCGATACCCGTCGAGCCGACAGGGAGATTTCATCAGTATACTTCCCTTGTCGCCACTTGCCGAGCACGTCCTGTATCAGATTTTTGGCATGGGGATACTTTGAGATCCACCGCCGCTCCGAACGAACCGCACAAGAAGGAACCAAAATAAGTATTGCAATTTTCACAAACACGTCGGCTATGAGACGAAAGATTGCATACAACTGCGGGACCAAATTGAACTACTGGTCAGAGACGGCCACCTGCAGGAATTCGTGGAACACGTCATTACCCCGGCGGATGCAGCCAATAGGATTGCTCCGGTTCAACCATGTTCCAACCCAGGATCAAGTAACCGGACCACTATCACGGAGTCCGAGCACGTTGTCCACACCATCTTTGGAGGAATTGCCACTGGAGATACCACGAGTAGCCAGAGAAGTTATGTCCGCAAGGCCAGGCAGGTTGCTTGGGGAGAATATATAAACATGATGGAACACATCGCGAAAGTCTGTCGTCAGGATAGTACTACAATCACCTTCACAGACAATGAGGCCAACAACAAACTTCTCCACCAGCATAACGACGCACTGGTCGGGGATTTTCGAATAGCAAACAACGTCGTCCGCCATGTCCTGATCGACAACGGGAACTCAGCCGACATTCTGTTCATGAATGCATTCACTAGGCTGAATATCGATGGGACTGTGCTGACACCCTGCCCGGACATCGTTATATAGGTTTGCTGGTGAGTGCGTCCGAGCGGCTGGCACTGTTTGTCTCTCAGTTACTGTTGGGACGGTTCCGAGAGAGCGACCCGGATGGTGGAATTCCTGATTGTGGATCGACCATTGGTCTACAACATTATTCTGGAGAGGCCAACCCTCAATGCGCTGAAGGCAGTGGTCTCAACTTATTACCTAGCTATGAAGTTCCCCACCCCGAATGGTGTCCGGGTCTTTAGAGAAAACCAGGAAGGGGCTAGGAAATGCTATATGGAGGCTGTGAACAAAGTGTGCCGCAAGGCACTCCAACCAGCCGTCGTCACCACCATCTTTATGGTAGATGAAATTGACACCCCTAGTGGCAAGATCAAGGCCTTGAGTGACTTAGATCCTCGGATGCCCGAAGAAGAAGTAAGAGTACACCCTGTAGAAGACCTAGTCTCGTACCAGTTAGACCCAAGGTACCCAGAGAGAGAGGTGATGCTCGGGTTACAGCTACGATCGGATATCTGAGGAGAATTGGAACAGTTCCTACAGGAGTACAGGGATGTCTTCGCCTGGTCCCATGAGGACATGCCCGGAATTGACCCAGTCGTCATGTGCCATCAGTTGTGCGTAAACCCAAGGCACAAACCAATGGTCCAGAAATAGAGAGCCTTTAATCTGGAGAGGTATGAAGCCATTAACGTGGAGGTGAAGAAGCTGATCACTGCAGGTTTTATCCGATAAGTGATTTATCCGGAGTGGCTGGCCAATGTGGTCTTGGTCAAGAAAGCAAACGACGAATGGCGGGTCTGTATAGACTGCACAGACCTAAATAAAAGCCTGTCCCAAAGACTGCTTTCCTCTTCCCCAGATAGACCAGCTCATTGACGTGACCGTGGGACACGAATTACTCAGCTTCATGGACGCCTACTCGGGGTACAACCAAATTCCATTAAGTAGAACCGAGCAGGCTAGGACTGCGTTCACCATGGACCAAGGGTTGTACTACTACCAAGTCGTGCCGTTCAGCCTAAAAAATGTAAGGGCGACATATCAGCGACTGGTGAACAAAATGTTTGCCCCGCTCATCGGAAGGACCATGGAAGTATACGTGGACGATATGCTAGTGAAGAGCAAACACACGAGTGACCACGTCAAGAATCTCAAAGATTGCTTCGATACCCTACGACAATACCATATGATGTTGAACCCTGCCAAGTGCGCTTTCGGCGTGGAGTCTGAGAAATTCCTTCGATTCATGGTAAACTACTGGGGCATCGAAGTTAACCCAGCCAAGGCACAAGCTGTAGTGAAATTGCAACCCCCGCGCACTGTCAAGGAAGTCCAGAGGCTGACAAAGATGGTAGCAGGCATCTCCCGATTTGTATCCACGTCCACCGATAAGTGCCACCGTTTCTTCCAGGCGCTCAAGGGCAAAGGTAAGATCAACTGGGACAGCAAGTGTGAAGAGGCCTTCTAGGGTCTGAAAATACATTTAGCAAGCTCGCCCCTGCTATCGAAGTCACTTCCCGGGGAAGTACTGTACGTGTACCTCGCAGTGTCGGAGAAGGAAATCAGCTCTATCATGGCTCGAGAATAGAACAAAATACAGTCTCTGGTCTACTATAGTAGCAAGGCGTTTCAAGGGGCTAAAGGGAGAATACCCCCTTCGAAAAACTCGCCTTAGCTTTGATCTCGTCGGCCCACAAGCTGAGGCCTTACTTCCAAGGGCACCCCAACCGCGTCTCGACCAGTTACCCGCTATGCCAGGTTCTACAAAACCCCGAACCGTCGAGACGAATCGCAAAGTGGGCAATAGAACTGGGGGTGTTTGACATTGAGTTTGTTCCCTAGACGGCAATCAAAGCTCAAGCACTGGCCGATTTCATAGTCAAGTTCACAGGGCTTCCCAGACCAACGTCGGAGGGCGCAAAGAAGACCGTAGACACTCCCACAGTAGAAGGCAACAGGGCACTCGACCAGGGCATCGAATGGTGGAAACTGTTCATGGATGGGTCTTCCAACTCGGGGGGCTCCAGGGTAGGGTTAATACTCATAAGCCCAAACTAGTATAAGACCAGCCAGGCACTCTACTTCAACTTCAAGGTGTCCAACAATGAAGCGGACTATGAAGTACTAATAGCCGGTTTAGATCTAGCCCGAGAACTCGGAGTGGAAGACATCGAAGTCTTTAGTGACTCGATGCTGATCGTTAATCAAGTGACCAGGGAGTTCCAAGTAAAAGAAGAATGAATGGCCAAGTACTTGGGAAAAGTCAAGACCCTGCTAGACCAATTCAAAAGTCACATTGTAACCTGGATCCCTAGGTTCGAGAAAAATAAAGTAGATGCCTTGGCATAACTAGCCTCGGGAATCGACGCGGATGGTTTCATCTCCTTCCCAGTGGAACAGCTCAACCAGCCAAACATCGAACGAGAAGAACATGTCCTCTGCTCGGAGAAGGTCAGTACCTGGATGGATCCGATCATCGACTACCTCACCATGGCTTGGCTACCTGAGAACCAGGAAGAGACCCGGAGAATCAGGAACACCTCGGCGAGATACACCCTGATCAACAGGAAGCTATACCGTCGAGGACACACTGCCCCGTATCAACGATGTGCTGGGCCAGCCAAAGCTGAGTATCTAATGAAAGAAATACACAGCGGTGTGTACAGAAATCATTCTCGGGGGAAGGCCCTTTCCTTCAAATGCTTTCGTCGGGGGTATTACTGGCCGACCATGGACAAGGACACTATGGAGTTAACTAAAAAATGTATCAAGTGCTAGCAGTTTGCCAAGGTGATCAAGTTCCACCCAGAGAAGTTCACATCAATGGTAAACGCATGGCCATTCACCAAATGTGCCATCGATTTGATCGAACCACTGCCGAAGGCTAGGTCACTGCTTCGGTATTGCCTTGTAGCCTCAGATTACCTCACGAAGTGGGTTGAAGTGGAGCCATTAGCTCAGCAGACAGAGGCAAAATGTACCAACTTCTTATAGAAAAACATCACTGCAGATTTGGGCTTCCACACACTATAGTCACAGATAACGGGAAGTAACTCGACAATCCCAAATTCACTGTCCTTTGCGAACAATTCTGGATAAAGAAAGTGTTCTCCTCTCCTGGTCACCCCCAGAGCAATAGGCAAGTGGAAGCCGCCAACAAGACTACCAAAGAGAACTTGAAGAAGAATCTCGAGAAGCTTAACGGTGCTTAGATCGATGAACTACCTAGGGTACTATAGGCATACCGGACAACTAAGTGCACTACAACTGGGGAAACCCCCTTTGAAATGGCCTTCGGTGTAGAGGCTGTTATTCTGGTCGAAGTGGGCTTATCAAGTCTCCGTGTTGAAAACTATGACGAAGAGGGCAACATCGAGCAATGGATGCCCAAACTAGACCTGATTGAGGAGAAGAGAGAACAAGCCCTTATTCGAACCTTTGTGCGCAACCAGATTGTCGCTAGGTATTACGATAAGAAATTTTGACCACGAGTTTTCAGGACAGGTGACCTAGTGCCCAAGAAGGTATTGGTCCAAGAACCCGGTTTAGGCTCATTCGGTCCCAAATGGGATGGGCCGTATAGAGTCACTGAAGTTGTTCGGCTAGGCACATATCGGCTAGCCGACCAAGACGGTACAATTCTCGGGCACTCATGGAATGCCTATCACCTCAAACGCTTATACAAGTAATGCTCTTATTTTTCATAAACGATGTACAAAATGATTCAGTGAAATGAATATTTTGTTCAGACCAATCTCGTTTGCTATTACAATAGCACTCGACGCCGACTAGAGTTCGACTTGGGATTCATTCTAAGGAGTAAACCCAAGCCAACCATAAGAGGCGCCCCAGCAGGACCTCCCAAAAGTCTGCTCAGGTAGACCACAAACTCCAGTGGTCCCCGTACCACCAAGGAATAAGGTCCCAGCACTCGGTGCCGATTATAAGGAATAAACCCAAACCAACCATAGCAGGCACTCGAGCAGGACCTCCCAAAAGTCTGCTCAGGTAGACCACAAAACTCCAGTGGTCCTCGGACCACTGAGGAATAAGGTCCCAGCACTCGGCGTCGACCAGAGTTTGACTTGGGATTCATTCTAAGGAATAAACTCAAGCCAACTATAGGAGGTACACGAGTAGGGCCCCACAACAGTCTGCTTGGGTGGACCCCCAACAGTAAGGATAAAAGAAATTAATAATAACAATACCAACAAACAAAGTAAAAATAAAATAGAGAGTATCGAAAAGAAGTTCCAAAAACTTTCATTAACTTAAGGAGGAGGAGAGTACAATTGGAGCACCCCTGGGTCCATAAAAAAAAATTTATGATTACTAGTCAGTAGGAACAGCCTGCTCGGTTGTGGCCGAGTCAGCACGTGCCTCCGGCTCATCAATTACCACCAAGTTCTCGGTCACTTGGACGCCCCCGATCACCTCCCCTTCCTCGACTCCAGCCGTTGGCCCTTCCTCCTCATGCACCGTCTCCCTAGAGATCTTGGGCATGAAAGACCAGTCCACCCCAGTCACTGTGAGGTTAAATATGGCAAAACCGGCCTTCATGTCCCTCATTTCCTCTTTATACTCCATGAGGAGATGGGCCGCGAATTCGGCCGACCTCTGGAAGTCGACGACTGCTTGTTGACGGCTCTGGTCAAGGGTAGCGGGAAGCACCTCATGGAGGTAACAAATGTGCTAAGACCGAGCAGCAGATAGATCGTCCTCGGCCTTACTGTGGGCCTCCTCTGCCTTCCTCCAAGCATCATCTGCCTTGGAGAAATGCTCCTCGGCTTTCTTCGCCTTCTCGGCATCCTTCAACTTCTTGACTTCGGCAGCCAGTGAAGCCACCTTCTCCTCCATGCAGCTGGAATAGCCTCATGCCGCAGCATTACCCAAGAAGGCAAGGTAGACGATCTGTATAAATGAATTGGCATAAACAAAAATAAATAAATAAATAAATTCCTCGACCAGGATGGTGTACCTCGACTAGCTTGTTGATCATATCCTTGCTGGCTTGGACAAGGTCGGAACACCGAGAAGATTTTGCCACTTAGGAGGTTAGACAGTCATCAAACTTTATGACGACCTCCCGTTGAATAGAGGACTTCCTCCTGATCGGCTCAGCACCAGAGACCGAGGCTAGGGGATTACGAGACCTTGAATCTTCTCGTCTGCCCCTAGTAGTGGGCTCGGCCGGTGGCGGCTGCTCCTCTCGCGGGCGAGTTACCCGAGCTACGGGGGCTCAGAAGGAGGCTGGCTAACAATAATAGGCATCGAGCTTCCCAGTCGGCTTTTGCCACCATCACCCATCTTGGCAAACTTTTGCATAACAGATCGGTATCCTATCCGGCTACCATGGGTAACCAAAAGTTCAATGCCCAACATAGTAAATCGGTATCCTATCCGGTTACTATATGTCATAGAATTGTTACCACAATTTTAAGTAACTTGGGCCCATTGATTTTATTTCCTTTTTTTCTCAAAAATACCTTGTTTTCTTGAAAAACACACCTTGGTTTCATCAATAAGTATTATCTTGATTTAGTACTTAATATATTTTAAAATCATTTGTGAAATCCAGTTGGATTCAAAACCTTTTAAAACCTTTTTTTTTTTTTTGTAAAACCGTAGTTTCTTTTGAATAGAGATCGTAAAATTGTAAAATCCTGAAAACTTCTTTTGAAAACAGCCCCTTTAATTTGGTTGAAAGTACATGCGTAGGAACATCCTGTACCATGTATAGTTTTGAAAATCCAATTTTATCTTTAAATTGGTTTAAAATTTGAAAATGTTTTCTTCATTTAAAGTTGTAGATCTAATCGTAACCTGCAATTTTTGTTTTTTGTCCAAAACCTAATTCTGCCTTTAACTTACGCGTTTTTCATTTTAAAAAATTCGGGCCGTGTACACTGTCTTTACTGATCAACTCCGGATTTTGATAAAAACAGAGGCCTTTCGGAGTTTATTTTCAAAAACTGTCCACAAAGCCCCCTAGCATTTTCAATTTTCTACAGCTGTATAGTTTTAACTTTTACCAAATTTGGCCTCTAAGGGCCTCAAAATTAAGTTTCTAGAAAATTGTCCAGTTAAATCCGAAAATTGGCAGTTTTGTATTTTGTTTGTTTTTGCTTAAAAATTCGCTCATACTACCTCAAACGGTCACAGCCGTGAGCCTACATCAACATGGCGTCGATTACATATTTATCATTCAATCATTCTCTTGTTCATCTTCATGAAAATCACAATATTTGATAAACTTTTCAAGCTTATCCAATTGTGTTTTTAGGTTAATTTTCTTAACCCACATATACATCATAATCATCATTCATCATTATACATAACTTTTTCCTACTTAAACATGTGAAGGCATATTTACAAACACTTGGTAGGCACATGCAACCCTAAAACTCATTCTAGAGCATAAACTCAAATCCATGCTTAAAACTTAACAAGCAAGATAGTCTAAGCTTAGATCTAGCATATAAAAACCATAATATGGAAAGATAAAAACATGAGCTTAAGCTCTTATAACCCATGACTTGAAATACATCTAAATTTCTTGAATCAAACTAAATGCAAATCTTGGTTAATGGATCAAGGGTAATACCCCTATACTTGGAAAGATTGCTATAGACCTAGGGATGAGAGAAAATTTTGTTCCACACTTCACTACCCTAACCGGCCACTCTCTCTTTACCCTTTTTTTTTTTTCCAAAGGGCTAGAGGGAGAAGTTCGAAGAGAATGATATAAGCAAGTTAAATAAGCAAGTAAAACGACTAATGGCGTGAACGAAAATCTTAAAAATTGGGAGGTTTAACTAAATGGTTCAAGTTCAACCTCACGATACCTATTTATAGGTAAAAAAATCCATAATTTATAATAATTAATTTTTTTCTTCAAATTGCGTATTGGACCGTAAAAACAAAATATTTTCTCTTTAATCCTATGAGGTGGTCGGCCATGTGGAGTCTAATCCACTAAAAAAAATCTTCTCATAATCATCCACTTAATTCTTTCTAATTTTTCAAAAATCCTAAAATTCACATAATTATCTTTGATGAGGTGTCCTCCAATTAGGGCCCCATTTGGCACTCCCTCCTAATATGTAGTCCATTTCCTTAATAATCCAAATAATACCAATACTGTTTTAACTATCAACAGTATTGTAATACTAAATTATAGTCCAGAATTTATCTGTACTTAACTAGACCGCGTATAGGTTTTTCTTAGAACTTGAAACTACTTAGTCCTTCTTGCTTCAAATATTAGTCCTGATTTTCTAAAGTGATCCCATTTCTTATTATTCACTCTGTATCCGTAATGACGGTCGGTCACAATTTAATTCCTATACTGCTTATTATACTGTAGTAACGTCCTATTCAAGTCATAAGTTATCCTGGTCATACATAAACCAGAGCAAAATCATAAATCATGATTCTACCTTTCACCATAAGGCCTCATACTTGACTAAACAATCTATCATTGAATCTTATAGCTTATAAGAACTCAAACATATTCTAATAAATCAGATCATATATTTCACACAGGCATACATGATACAGACTTAGATTTCCTTGGTATCTAAGCACGAGTCCGTTAAAGGTTGGTCATTACAATCTACCCACCTTAAAAAAAATTGTCCCCGAAAATTAAAACAGGTCGGGATAGCTTTTCCTCATCTCATCTTTGCGTTCCCATGTTGCTTCTTCAACGTTGTGATTCCACGACAAAATTTTGATTATGGGAATTATTCTGTTCCTTAGGACCTTTTCTTCTTGATCTAGAATCCGGACTGGCTTTTCTTCATACGTCAAATCTGTTTGAGCTTCAATTGGTTCCTGTCTTAGAACATGGGAAGGATCAGGTACATACTTCTTCAACATTGAGACGTGAAAGACGTTATGCACAGAAGCTAATTCTGGTGGTAAGGCAAGCTTGTAAGCTACTTTTCCAGTCCCTTCAAGGATTTTAAATGGTCTTATGTATCTTGGACCAAGCTTTCATTTCTTACGAAACCTCAACACTCCCTTTATAGGTGTAATTTTTAAGAAAATAGAGTCTCCCACTTGAAATTCCAATGGTCTTCGACGTTTATCGGCATAACTTTCCTATCGACTAAAAGTTATGTCGAGTCTCTGTTTTATCAACTTAATATCTTCGAAGGTTTTTCTAATGAAATCCGTGGATTGGAGCTGCTTCTACCCAACTTCTTGCAAATGAATGGTAGATCAGCATTTCCTTCCGTATAACGCTTCAAATGGAGCCATACTAATTGAGGTAACTGTTGTTGTAAGAAAATTCAATTAAAGGTAGCTTCTGATCCTAGTTTCCTTTAAAATCCAAAACACATGACCTCAGCATATCTTCTAGTGTTTGGATAGTTCTTTCGGATTATCCATCGATTTGGGGGTGAAAAGCTATAGTAAACTTCAATTTCGACCCCCATAGCGTTGTGAACATTTGTCCAAAATCGAGAAGTGAAACGTCCATCACGATCAGAAATGATGGATTTTGGTACTCCATGTAACCTAACAATCTGGGATACATAAATCTCAGCGAGCTTTTTTACTGAAAAGGTAGCCTTAATAGCAATAAAGTGGACTAATTTGGTTAATCTGCCAACAAAAATCCAAATCACATCATTCCCACTTGCGGTCCTGGGTAATCCAACTACAAAATCCATAGTAATTTGTTCTTAATTCCATTCAAGGAGCTCGATTTTCTAAAGATCTCCTCCAGGTTGCCGGTGTTCAGCCTTAACTTTTTGACATGTTAGGCATTTTGGCATAAATTCAGCAATCTCATTTTTCATGTTTGGCCACCAATAGCTTTCCTTAAAATCCTTGTACATCTTGGAAGCTCCGGAGTGTACCGAATATGGCATCTCCTGTGCTTTTAACAAGATCTGCTCTTTAAGAAACTCAAAGTTAGGAACACATATTCTGTAACGACCCGCCTTACCTAGGCCGTTACCGTACTTATCTTACATAAATACTGATACTTACTTAACTAGCGGAAAATACAGAATTTAAAAAAAAATAATAATTATAAAGGTAACTCGACCATATAATTACTTATAAACATATATACGTACTTATTTGAGTATTAAAGTATTAAACTTATTTTAATATTAAAGTGATTAATTAAATAATAATTACATATATTTGAACACAAAACCCGTAGTGGTTCCATCCCGTAGTTTCACAGTTAGCCCAGAGTTTTACAGTTAGCCCAGCCATGCCCCACCGTCTTGTATCAAGTATTGTCAATAGGGAGCTTACCTACAGCATAAATGTAACTTGTGAGCTTTCGCTCAGCAAGTACAACTATTAACCCACAAAAACAATATGAACTTAAACCATGCATGAACCAATTATGCTTCATTATGCTTTCTTATGTTAGCATATTTTTGGGCCCTTACTTATTATAAGTGTACGCACCGTGACGCGCAGTCATGGAGTGGTTGGGGCGGACAGCCCAATCCAACTCAATTCATGAACCAACCCTGACCTAGTACAGGTCGGTACGACACGATTGAACTTGCTTAACATCTTATTTGAAAACATTTTCTTGAAAATAGTTTCTTAAAAACAGTCTCTTACTTGAAACTTAATCTTACTCTTGTCATATAAATTATTATTAGTGAACATGCTTTATGATGTCACATTAATAAAACATAATCATATGCAACACATACATAAGTGCATGAGTTTTAAAAACATACAATCAGTAAAACAATTAGCCTATGATGTAGGCGGAGTTGTACTTACTGGTTATACTAGAGCTAGGTTTGTTGCTCCAATGAATTGCAACAACAGGTTACTTTCCTGTTTTCAAAAAGGACGTAAGATCAGAATCATCCTATCTTACCATAAATCATTACATTAAAATGTTGGTATCCTAACCAACACTTAACATTATCCCTAGTTATATGTCCCCTACTAACATAGTATCCTTTTCGGTTACTAGATGTAACCTTAGGGCACCAAGCCTTAAAAAGAATCAAACAGTATTTTGTTTGATTACTTAATACAAATCTTGGTTAGTTATACTTAAATAGTATCCTTTTAGGTTACTATTTGTAACCATGGGTATAAGCCCAGTCATAATTAGGTTAATGTCCTATTGGGTTACCAATACCCAATAATGGTATCCTATTTGGTTATCCTAAGTAACCTTGGGTTTAAAACCTAACATATAAAATTAGTAACCTATTTGGTTACTATAAGTATACCTTCAATTTACTTAGTTCAATAATAATTTTTTTTGTATCATATCCGATTACTATGTGTCATACTATGGTTAACATATTACTTAGCATACTTTAATTATTTCTTTTCTTCACAGAAACCCTGTTTAATTCTTTTTAAACCATTATTATAAAACCACAATTGATTTATTTTATAAAGATAGTAAAACTGTGACATTTTGAAAATCGTTCATTGAAAACAGTCCAATAATTTCAGTAAGCAGTGTATGTGCAGGAATTGTCTGCTCATGCACTGTTTTGAAAATCCTGTGCAGGAATTGCTCCTTAATTCTGAGTTGATGGTATCCCGATCGCAAGTCCACCTTCGAGAATACTACTGCTCCCCTAAGTTGATCAAAAAGATCATCGATTCTAGGGAGAGGATACTTATTCTTAATCGTAATCTTATTCAACTCACGATAGTCGATGCACATCCGCAACGATCCATCCTTCTTTTTGACGAATAAAACCGGTGTTCCCCATGGGGAATGGCTTTGTCAAATAAATCTTTTATCCAACAGTTCTTGCAACTGTACTTGGAGTTCCCTAAGTTCGGCTGTGGCCATACGGTAAGGCACTTTTGATATAGGTGTAGCTATAGGCAACAACTCTATCTCGAAAGAAATTTCCCATTCGGGAGGAAGTCCTGCTGGCAAGTCTTTTGGAAAGACATCCACATACTCCCTGATAATGGGAACATCTTCCGGCTTTAACTCCATCTCTTGTTCTTTGTCCACCATCTTAGCTAGATTTCCTTGACATCCACTAGCCAACATTTTGCATGCCTTCATTGCCAATACTAGCCTAGTTGAGGAAATTCCGGACTGACCATAGAAATTAAATTCCTCCTCACCACGAAGACTAAACATAACACAACGCTTTCAACAATCAATCTTAGCGTTTTACTTACTTAGGAAGTCCATTCCTAAAATAACATCGTAATCTTGAAGCTTAATCGCGATGAGGTCTACATATAGTTCTCTACCACAAACGATTACTGGAATATTTTGCATCCAAAAATCGGACAACAAAATTTATCCTGAAGGAAGGGAGGTTCTGAAGGGTTGCTTTAAATTATCCACACCTCTTCCTAATTTCTGGGTAAACTCCATCGACACAAAAGAATGGGTGGCACCAGAATCAAATAGGGCAATTGCATCAAATGTGGCAATAGAAATCTGACCTGTTACCACATGGGAAGTCCCAACTTCAGCATCTCCCCTTGTGTAGGCGTAAATCCTGGCTTGGGGTTCAGGAGCCTCTAATCTTTCTTGTGCGATCGAAGGCCTTCGATTTTTGCTTAAACCGCATGCAGCTAACTGTTTTCATTTCTATTCTGGTACTGAGGGTTCTGGTTCTGGTTGTTCAAGGTGCAATTTCTCGCATAATGGTCTTCCTTCCTACAAAGGTAGCAGGCGTTTGTCCCCAATCTACATACTCCCAGGTGCTTCTTTCCACATTGCGCGCACACTGAATAGTCATTGCTATTACCCTCATTCCCCCGGTTGTTCTTTTTTTTATGGTAGTTCCTCTGCTGACCATGGGCGGAAGCATTCCCTTTTCTTTTGTTCTTTCTGAACTGTTTGGAATTTTTGCCAGAATTATTGGTCTGACCCTTCGGGTACAAGTCCTGGTTCTGTCGGGGCTGCAGCTGTTTCACCACATCTTTCTCCTCTTTCTTGGCTTTAAAAATCTGAGCCATTGCCTCCTTATCCTGGTTAATCCAGTACTCAACTCTTATTGCCCGACTGATACAGTCAGATACCAGGGTTGGAGGGCTACTGCCAGCACTGACTTGCTTGGCAATGTCCGTTCGAAACATCTTCATCATTCTTCTTACTTTTGCAATTTCGTTCGGTATAAGTTCTGGGCACAGGCAAGCCATCTACTCAAATTTCTGGACAGCCTCTAGCACTGTCAGCGACCCCTGTTTCAAGCTATTGAACTTATCTTGTTGAGCCGCCAAGATTTCACTGTTGTAGTACATCATTCTGAATTCAGCAACAAAATCCTGCCAACTCATTGCCGTTACATCTCTACGCATCTGGACCGTCATCCACCAAAATCTTGCATCCTTTTTAAGTGCAAAGGAAGCGTAGAGAACTTTTTCCCGCTCCGTAATCCCCATAAAATCCAGAATTACTTGGACATCAATTAACCAGTTGTCGGCGTCAATCGGGTCCGTAGTTCCTTCAAACTCGGGCACCTTCATTCGTCTAAACCGCTCGAACAATAGGTCTTCCCGAACTAAGGGTGGGTTTGCTTGAATCCCAACAGGTGCTAACGGGACTTCTAAATTCCGTGGAACCCCTTGACGAACCTCTGGTACCTGTGGTGCTACTGGGGGTACAGGGTTATCTTGGAGTGGTACTTCATTAGCACGGGGTATCTGATCTATACGAGCTATCTGCTCTCTAAGCTGGTTTGTTTCCTACTGCTGTTCCAGCAATTGTCGTTGCAAAGTAGCTACAACATTTGCAAGATCCGGTTCTTGCGGATTTGGATTTGCTCGCGTGAGAGGACGTACCATTTTCTAATTCCTATTTGATTACAAGAAAAGATATTATTATACTTTAAATATCCTTTCTTCCATTCATATTTTATCGTATCACATTATTCCATAACATCTTATCATATCATAAAATATCATATAAAAATCTATAGTGATTTCATCATATCATATCATAACTTTATCATAATATCATAATATCATCATATACATATCATATATAAACTTATTCTTTTGTACATACACAAAAGTATATCCTATTTAGATAGTGATATGTACATATACTACACACATAATACTTACTATATATACAAAGTCAAAATAAGACGGAAGTGTCTACCACTTAACCATCATACCTATCCTATGTACAACCCTAATGTCAAAATAATAAAATACTAAAAAGTTATCCTAGTTCTAAACAGTCTACGTTGTTGTTATGTCGGAGGAACTGTCGAAGCCAGCGTCCCAATCACCATGGTCGAATAAAATCTCCTCGGGATCTTCCTCCGACTCCTCAAGATCGTCAAGGTCTTCTTCGATGGCTCCCTCCTGCTCCTCCCATTGCTCTTGATCTTCCTCGTCATCACTCTCGATGATGATTACGGGAGGATCTTCAGGATAGTATATGGGGTTAACAGGAAAATCCGCAGGGTCCATAATATCATCCCCTACTCCGGCTTCCTCCTCTGGTAGATTCGGACCTTCGGGGAACAATGGCTCCGCAATACCAGCATCAATGTCTGGAACAACCCGGTCTTCCTATGGGGTGGCAGCTTGTATCCCATGGACTACTATCTCCGCCTCCATGATAGCATGTATCATATCCTCTAATGTCATCCCTACCATAGGCTCCGGAACAAAAGGCCTGACGTTGGGAGGTAGCCCTTCCCAAAGAAGAAGTAACGCCTGCAACAACGGGCTTCCTAAATCATGGGGGATATGAGGCAACATCGCTTCCCGAAACCGTCGGCAGTAATGGCCCATAAACTCATTCGGGTACGCGCTCCAATCTGCAACATAACTAAGAAAGCGCCAAAGATACATGTCGTTGTAAATCTCGGGGTCACGAGCAGGCATATTGGCGTCCTCATTCAGCAATGGCCCGTAACGTGCGGTAATTAAAGCACGAAAGTCCGCCCATGTTCCTCCCGACATAGCCGGTTCCCTATGGTTGTCCACCACATCCTAACATCCACAGCCAGACACCTAGTGGCTAACAAGACATGGAGGCGAGCTTCCATATGGCTTATCCTAAAAATCCACTCCATATCGTACAGCCATCCTATCAACGATACTGTGCGTCGGGTCCCATCGAACAGCAAGGGTTGCATCTTGTAAAACACGAGTGCAGCATCACGGTCCTCATCCATAGTCTCGGATCTATATCATACAAGCTATCATATTATACTTACATAATAAATATTTATACACAAAAAAATAATTTTAACTTACAATGACGGTGTAGCTGGCACGCAGAATGTGAAACCGGAAGGCAGGAACCCGCTCTAATACCAACTCTGTAACGACCCGCCTTACGTAGGCTATTACCGTACTTATCTTACATAAATACTGATACTTACTTAACTAGCGGAAAATACATAAATTTTTTTAAACAATTATAAAGGTAACTCGACCATATAATTACTTATAAACATATATACGTACTTATTTGAGTATTATAGAATAAAACTTATTTTAATATTCAAGTGATTAAACTAAATAATAATTACATATATTTGAACACAAAACGCATAGTGGTTCCATCCCGTAGTTTCACAGTTAGCCCAGTCATGCCCCACCGTCTTCTATCAAGTATTGTCAATAGGAAACTTACCTACAGCATAAACATAAGTTGTGAGCTTTCGCTCAGCAAGTACAACTATTAACCCGCAAAAACAATATGAACTTAAACCATGCATGAACCAATTATGCTTCATTATGCTTTCTTATGTTAGCATATTTTTGGGCCCTTACTTATTATAAGTGTACGTACCGTGGCACGCAGTCATGGAGTGGTTGGGGCGGCCAGCCCAATCGAACTCAATCCATGAACCAACCCTGACCTAGTGCAGGTCGGTACGACACGATTGAACTTGCTTAACATCTTATTTGAAAACATTTTCTTGAAAATAGTTTCTTAAAAACAGTCTCTTACTTGAAACTTAATCTTACTCTTGCCATATAAATTATCATTAGTGAACATGCTTCATGATGTCATATTAATAAAATATAATCATATGTAACACATACATAAGTGCATGAGTTTTAAAAACATGCAATCAGTAAAACAATTAGCCTATGCTGTAGGCGGAGTTGTACTTACTGGTTATACTAGAGCTAGGTTTGTTGCTCCAATGAATTGCAATAGCAGGTTACTTTCCCGTTTTCAAAAAGGACGTAAGATAAGAATCATCCTATCTTACCACAAATCATTACATTAAATGTTGGTATCCTAACCAACACTTAACATTATCCCTAGTTATATGTCCCCTACTAACATGGTATCCTTTTCGGTTACTAGATGTAACCTTAGGGCACAAACCTTAAAAACAATCAAACAGTATCTTGTTTGATTACTTAATACAAATCTTGGTTTGTTATACTTAAATAGTATCCTTTTAAGTTACTATTTATAACCCTGGCTATAAGCCCAGTCATAATTAGGTTAATGTCCTATTGGGTTACCAATACCTAATAACGGTATCCCATTTGGTTATCCTAAGTAACCTTGGGTTTAAAACCTAGCATATAAAATTAGTAACCTATTTGGTTACTATAAGTATAACTTCAATTTATTTAGTTCAATAATAATTTTTTTTGTATCATATCCGATTACTATGTGTCATACTATGGTTAACATATTACTTAGCATACTTTAATTAATTCTTTTCTTCACAAAAACCTTGTTTAATTCTTTTTAAACCATTGTTATAAAACCACAATTGATTTATTTTATAAAGATAGTAAAACTGTGACATTTTAAAAATTGTTCCTTGAAAACAGTCCAATAATTTCAGTAAGCAGTGTATGTGTAGGAATTGCCTGCTCATGCACTGTTTTGAAAATCCTGTGCAGGAATTGCCTATTTGATGCTCAGTTATTAAGATTCAGTTATATTTTAAAATCTATTTCGAATTTGAAAAAGTTTTTTTCATGAAAGTTGTAGACCTCATAAAGTCCTGCAACTTTTATTTTTTAATCAAAACCTAATTCTACCTTTAACCTACTCATATTCCTTGTTGAAATGTCCTGGTCGTGCTCAGGGTCTAGGTTGGCCAGTCTCGGGTTTTCACAAAAACGAAAGCCTTTGGAGCTTATTTTTCAAAATATGTTCATGCTACTGCCTAGGATTTTCGATTTTCTACAAATTTTCAGTTTTAACTTTTCTCAAATTCTGCCTCTAAGAGCTTCTAAATTTCATTTCCAGATTGTTGTCCAGTTTTATCCGAAAACTGGCAGTTTTATTTTTGATTGTTTGTTGCGTAAAATAACGCACACCCTACCTCAAACGGTTGCAACCGTGAGCCTATATCACACATGCAGCGTATTACGTAGGTTTTCCATCACATACACTTGTTTCTCATCCTATTAACCCATGAAGTAAACTTTTACCAAGTTAGGATTTTAAGTAGATTTTTCATGTTAATTCATCACACAATCATCTCACCATCATGCAAGCATACCATATAACTACTTAAACATATGGGGACATATAAGAAACACCTAATAGACATTCACACAAAGCATATAATTTTAAAGCATAACTTCAAAAACATAAACCAAAACAGAGATCTAGCTTACCAAACCCCTAATCAAGCACATACTGATCTTAGTAAGCTATTGCATGAAAAATAAGTGAGCTTATGCTCTTACATAACCAACTTAAAATACACTCAAATAATTGAACCAAAAACTCAAAAGAAAAGCTTAGGGGGTTTAAGAGGTTTACCTTAACACCTTGTAGTAGATCTAGACTTGAATCATACTTTCCTTCTTGATTTCCTACTCAAAAATCCGACCATACTCTTCAATTTTTTTTCTCTCTCTTGAGTTCGGCTTTTAAGGGGAGGGAGAGGGCTAGAGAGTGAACTAAAAAGGTTAGGGTTTCAATAGGTGGTCCAAGGCAAACTCCACCACATCTATTTATAGGCAAAAATTTAATTTAATTTCTAGAATTATTTTAATTGCTTAAATTGCACATAAGTCCTCAAAAGCAAAAATATTTGCCCCCTAGAGTCCATGAGGTGGCCGGCCACTTGTGGTGGCTTGTTGGCCAAGCTATCTTCCAAGTTCATGCATTTAAATTACTTTCCTTATTTTCTAAAAATCAAATAATTCAATTAATCATCACTATATGAGGTGTCATTAATTAAGATTCCATTTGGTTTTCCTCCACCAATGTAGTCCATTTTCATGCTAATACAGATTTTACAAATACTGTTTTCACTAATAACAATACTGTTATTCTGGACTGCAGTCCAGAATTTATCTGCACTTAACCGAACTGAGTACAAATTTTTCTTAGAACTAAAAGCCACCTAGTTCTTATTACTCTAAATATTGTGCTTGATTTTTATACAGTGATCCCAAACCTAATTTTCACTTCGCTTTCCGTAATAACAGTTTTTCACCGTATAATCGCATACTGTTTATAAAACTGCAGTACCGTCTCAAGCATACCTTAGATTATTCTGATCAAACTTTGACCGGAATAAAATCATACATAAACCCTAATTCTGATAAATCAGATCAGGCATTTCATATAAACATACATAATACAAACTTTTGATTCCTTAAAAGGGAAATCGTAAATTTGTAAAAAGGTTGGTTATTACATATTCTCCTTCCATAATAGAGTGTCCTGTCCATAGAGACCTTGAATTCTTTATCATTTTTTCCAAGGAAGAGTTGCGCCTTGAGCAAAAAAAGATCAATCCCTTGATGAAGCTTAATGGATTTTAGGAGATTGGATTGGAGAGTTAGAATAGATAACTTCCCAATTATCATCTCCATACCGAAATCATTAATCTCCTTTTATAGCGGTTTTGACAACATACCAATGGACATCAATGCACCGGATGATTTTTGGCACAATGCATCGGCTATTCTATTTGCTTTTCTAGGATGATAAAGAATATCGCAATCGTAGTCTTTCACAAGTTCTAGCCACCTACGTTGTCTCATATTGAGCTCCTTTTGGGTAAAGATGTATTTGAGACTTTGGTGATCCATATAGATCTCACATCTATTCCCATACAAGTAATCTCTCCAAATCTTTAATGCAAAAACTACCTCCGTAAGTTCTAGGTCATGCGTTGGATAGTTCCGTTCATGGTCTTTCAACTATCGTGAGGCATGGGTGACTACTTTTTCTTCTTGTATTAAGACAGCTCCTAGGCCGGTTTTAGAAGCGTCACTATAAATCATAAAATTTCTTGCTTCCACATCAGGAATTATCAATACTGGTGCGCTGGTAACCCTCCTTTTAAGCTCTTGAAAGTTTTCTTCACACTTCGGCGTCCACTCAAACTTTTTACCTTTTCGAGTAAGAGTCGTAAGAGGTGTAGCTCTCTTGGAGAATCCTTAAACAAAGTGTCGATAGTATCCAGCTAAACCGAGAAAGTTCTGTATCTCTGTAACACTTTTCGGTACTGGCCACTTACTGACTGCTTCAACTTTGGCAGGATCAACGGAAATTCCTTCATTCGAAACTACGTGGCCTAAGAAATGAACTCTTTCCAGCTAAAATTTATACTTCGTGAACTTGGCATAGAGTTGATTATGTCTTAATGTCTCCAAAATAATCCTGAGATGCTGCTCGTGCTCCTCTGTGGACCTTGAGTAGATTAGAATATTGTTAATAAAGACGATAACAAACTTATCTAAGCATTCCTTGAATACCCGATTCATAAGGTCCATAAAGGCAGTGGAGAATTTGTTAAGCCAAATGGCATGACGAGAAACTCGTAGAGCCCATAACGCGTGCGAAAAGCCGTCTTGGAAACATCCGCCTCCTTAATTCTAAGTTAGTGGTATCCCGATCGTAAATCAATCTTCGAGAATACCGTTGATCCCCTAAGTTGATCAAAAAGATCATCAATTCTTGGGAGAGGATACTTATTTTTGATGGTGATCTTATTTAGCTCTCAATAATCAATGCACATCCGCAACGATCCATTTTTCTTTTTGACAAATAAAACTGGTGCTCCCCATGGTGAATGGCTCTGTCGAATGAATCCTTTATCCAGTAACTCTTGCAACTGCACTTGTATTTACCTGAGTTCAGCCGGTGCCATATGGTAGGGTGCCTTGGTTATTGGTGCTAATCCGGGCATCAACTCGATCTCAAAGGAAGTCTCCCACTCATTAGGAAGTCCTGGTAACTCTTGAGGAAAGACATCCACATATTCATTTATAATTGGGACATCTTTAACTCAATCTCCTATGCTTTGTCCACCATGTTAGCTAAATATCTTTTGCATCCATTAGATAACATTTTCCACGCCTTCATTGACGATACAAGCCTTGATGATGAATTCCGTGACTGACCATGGAAGTTGAATTCCAACTAACCAATGGGATTAAACATAACATAATGCTTTTGACAATCAATCTTAGTATTGTAATTTCTTAAGAAATCAATTCCTAGGATAACATCATAATCTTGGAGCTTGATCGCAACAAGATCCATATATTATTCTCTGTCATAAATGACTACTGGAACATTTCATACCTAATAGTCAGACAGAAGAATTTCTCCTGACGAAAGGGAGGTTTTGAAGGGTTGATCTAGCTGAACAGCTCCTCTTCCTAATTTCTGGGCAAACTCTTTCGATACAAACCAATGAGTGGCACCAGAATCAAACAAGGCGATCATATCATAGGTGGCAATAGAAATCTGACCTGTTATCGCATGAGAAGTCCCAGCTTCAACATCTGCTTTAGTGTAAGTGTAGATCCTAGCTTGCGGTTCAGGAGCTTCTAATCTTCCTTGTGCAATTGATGGGCCTTCTAGCAAAAGCATGATGTTGATTGCTTGAATTCTTATTCGGGTACTACTGATTCTGATTATGATTGTTTGAGGTACAATTCCTGGCATAGTGGCCTTCCTTGCCACAAAGATAGCAGGCATTTGTCCCCATCCTACATACTCCAAAATGCTTTTTCCCACATTTCACGCACACAGGATAATTATTACCCCCATTACCTTGGTTGTTCTTCTTCTGAGGGTAATTCCTCTGTTAACCCTGATTGGAAGCATTCCCCTTCCTTTTGTTCCTCCCGAACTACTTGGAATTCTGAGCAAAATTACTAATCTGGCCCTTCGAGTAAAATTCCTGAGTTTACTTAGGCTACAACTGCTTCACGAAGCCTTTTCTTCCTTTTTGACTTTAAAGATCTAAGCCCTCGCCTCCTTATCCTGATTGATCCAATACTCGACTCTTATAGCTTGACTGATACAGTCAGCTACAAGGATTGGAGGGCTACTTCCTACGCTTACTTGTTTGGCAATGTCTGTTCAAAACATCTTCATCATTCTTCTTACTTTCTCCATTTCATTTGGTACAACTTCCGGACATAGGCGAGCTAGTTGTTCAAATTTCTTGATAGCTCCCAGTATTGTCATCGATCCTTGCCTTATACTGTTAAACTCGTCTTGTTGGGCTGCAAGGATTCTTTATTGTAGTACATTGTTCTGAACTCGGTCACAAAATCCTACCATCTCATGGTTGCAATGTTTCTATGCATTTGAACTGTCATCCACCAATGTCGGGCGTCCTTCTTAAGTGCGAAAGAAGCACAAAGGACCATAAAATCCAAAATTACTTGGATGTCAATAAGCCAATTATGGGCTTTTATCGGGTCAGTTAGTCCCTCAAATTCAGGCACCTTCATACGCCTAAACCGTTCATACAGCAAGTCTACCCAAACCATAGGTGGGTTCGTTTGCAACCCTGCTGATGTGGCTAGTGCCAACGGAACTCCTAGATTCCGTGGAATCCCTTGATTTACCTCTGGCATCTGAGGAACTACTGGGGGCATGGAATTATTCTGCGGTGCAGCTTCATTAACATGAGGCATTCGATTTATTCGAGCTAGTTGTTCCCGAAACCTATTTGTTTCTTGTTGCTATTCTAACAATTATTGTTGCAAGTCGGCTACCACTGTTGCAAGATTAGGCTCTTGTGGAGCTGGGTTTAATCGTGTATGTGGGTGAACCATCTTCTAGTTCCTATTTATCACAAGGAAGGATATTGGTTATATTTCTAATAACCGTCCTTTCATTCATATCTTGTCATTTTGTATCTTAGTAGCATTATTTCATAAAATCATCAAAACTTATCATGTCATATTATAGAAGTATCATAACATCATCATGTCATGGCATAGAAACCGAAACATTATATTAGAGATCCGTCGTGATCTCATCATATTATATCATAAGCTCATCATCAACTTGTCATGAGTAATCCTTGATCATAACATCATATCGTCATCATATATATGTTTCAAACATACACTTTGTCTTTTAGTACATTGTACAAAAAGGATATACTCTTCCGGCAGTGTCTAACACTTGTCCGGTATATGTCAGGCCTAATATACATATGAAGTCAAGATAGAAGTGTCTACCACTTTACCATCATACATATGTACAATCCTAGGGTAAAAAAGAATAAAAGAATTAAAACTAAGATCTAAACGAACTACTCCATCGTAACATTAGCAAAGACATCGAGGTCCGCATCCCAGTCATCGTCGTCAAATAGGATCTCTTCGGGATCTTTCTCCAGCTCTTCCCGCTCTTCTTCGACCTCTTCCTCATCATCACTAGCGATGATGATCACTGGAGGGTCTTCCGGTGTAATAGCCAACGTTTTATGAAATTACAATATCTTTTTTAAGGAATTTAAGATGTACTATGTAAGTATTTATGAAATGCTTGATCTGATTTTTAGCAGATTTTGTGTGAGTCTTTATAGTTTTATAAGACTCAATAATAGATTGCTTAGTCAAGCATAAGACCTTTTGAGCAGAAAGGTAGAATAAAATTTTATGATTTTATGTTGGTCAAAGTTTGACCAAGAAAAGTCAAAAGTATGAATATGATGGTACTGCAGTATAACAAGCAGTATAGGAATTATACTATGAAAAACTGTCATCGTAGATAAAATAGTAAGAATAAGGTTCAAGACCACTATAGAAAAATCAAGCACATTATTTAGAACAATAAGGGCTAAGTAGCTTTAAATCATAAGAAAAATTTTTATACAGTCCAATAAAACGCAGATAAATTCTGGACTGCAGTTTAGTAAGACAGTACTGTTATTAGTAAAAACAGTATTTATAATATCTACAATAGTATGAAAATGGACTGCATTCAAGGAGGAAAGCCAAACAAGGCCCAAAAGGGGGGACACCTCATCTTTGGATAATTACATGATTTATGGAATTTTAGAAAATTGGGAAAGAATTAGGTAACTTGGCCCCCAAGGCTCCCTAATGGCCGGCCACTTCATGGGTATTTGGGCAAATATTTTGCTTATAAGGACTCATATGCAATATTTATGTGATCCTATACCAAAACTCTTGCAAAATTTCACCTCACTCTCTTCCCCTTAGCAGCAGAAACCCCAAAGAGAGAAAGAGAGAAAGAAAAAAAAAGACAGAGAAAGAGATGAAGCTAGGTGGCCGGATTTGTGGAGGAGCCAAGTAGGAAGGAAAAGTTTGATTCAAAGCCTAGAACCAATCTCCAAGCTTAATGGTATCCTTCTAAAACCTTTAAGCTATCCACTTAAGCTTTGATTCAAGATCTATGTGTATTTTATGTGGGTATGTAAGAGCATAAGCTTATTGTAATTTCTATGTAATAGCTTAGATTTGTGCTTGATTAGGGTTAATGGTCTTGATTTATGGTTTTGTGTATGATTATGATTTCAATTGCTAGAGTATGTATGGTATGTATAAGTGCCTAGCAAATGTTTGTAATATTTCCCCACACACTCAAGAAGATGTAGGGTGTGATTGATTATGTTGTAATTGATGTATGATGCAAGAGGGTTAAAGGAAACCCTAAAAACCCTAATTGGTAAAGATTAACCAAATGGGTTTGTATGAATGATTTTATGAATGAGAATGAATGTATGGCAATGAAAACAGTATATAATGTACTGCATGACTTGATGTAGGCTCACGGTTTTAACCGTTCGAGATAGTGTGTGCGTAATTTCACGTAAGAAACAATTAAAACAGAAACTACCAGTCTCGGATCAAGACTGGGCAGCAGTCTGAAAACAGTATTTTGAGGTCTTTAGAGGCCGAATTTGACGAAAGTTAAAACTGAAAAGTTGTAGGAAATGGAAAATACTAGGGGATAACATAGAATTTTTTTAAAAATAAGGCTCCAAAGGTCTCTGTTTTTACAAAAATCCGAACTTGGTCATGCGCAGACCCTGTGCACGGCCAGGCAGGTTCAACAAGGAAAAAGAAAAGGTTAGAGATAGAACTGGGTTTTAAGAAAAGAATGAAAGTTGTAGGATTTCTCAAGATCTAAAACTTTTGTGAAGAAAAGTTTTTCAAATTCAAAACGGATTAAAGGGTATAACTGGATTCTGAAAATTGTGCATAAACAGGAAAATCCTGCACAGGATTTACGAAGCAGTACAGGAACAGGCAATTCCTGTACATACACTGATAGTTGGATTAATGGGATTGTTTTTAGAAAACTCCCCCAGACATAGATAGTTTTATAAAATAGTTAATTAAACCAAGTCTAGTAATAGGGTAACCATAAGTGAGATATATGGTCATTGGAATGGTTACTCATTTTATTTGGGCCAAAATAATTTTAAGGCATAGTAATAAGATGATGACCATTAGTAACCCGATAAGTTACCAAGTTATTGGGTTGGGCTTAAAGCCCAAGGTTACTAATAGTAACCTAATAAGACATAACTTTTAAAAGTTGGGCCTTACTAACCTAACAGGTTTTGATCCAAATATAACTTGGGCTTACCTCAAGGGTTACTCGAAGTAACCTAATAAGATACTGTTAGGACATAAGCCCTAGGTAAGTTATCATAAGTGTGTGTATGATGGGACTTATAACTAGGATTACTAATGAGTGTTGGTTAGGATACCAATATTTTGTAATTATGATTTATGATAAGTTAGGGCGATCCTTACCCTACGTCCCTTTTGGAAAGCAGGAGGTAACCTGTTATTGTGACCGATTTGGAGGAACAAAACTTAGGACGTAGCACAACAAGTAAGTACAACTCCACCTACAGCATAGGCTCTTGTTTTGCTACTTGCATGATTTGTTTCAAACTTGTGCAGTTATGTGATGTATATGATTTATGATATATGATGTGACATCATGAAGCATATTCACTAATTCATATGGTAAGACTAAGACCAAGTTTCAAGTATGAAACGGTTTATGAAATATGTTTTAAGATAAGAACAAGTTTTAAAGATAAGTTTCAAGTATGTTGGTAAGCAAATTGCCTTGTGTCGTACCAACCCGCTCGTAGGTCGGGTTTGGTCCATGGTTTGCGTTGGAAATAGACTGGCCATCCCAACCACTCCATGGTTGCGTGCCACGGTACGTACACTTGTGTTAAGTAAGGGGCCCAAAGATATGCTAACCTAAGAAAGCATAATGAAGCATAATTGGCTCATGCATTGCTTTATTAAGTTTTGTTTTACGGATTTATAGTTGTACTTGCTGAGCGAAAGCTCACGACTTACGTCTATGCTGTAGGTAAGCAACCTATCAGCAATCCTTGATACAAGACGGTGGGGCTTGGCACGGCAACATGTGAAACATGGGATGGAACCGCTACGTCTTTTGTTATACTATGTTATTGTTAATGAACTATGTTGTATGTAAGTTGTCATTAAATCAAACTCATAAATCAACCACCCTTAATACCTAATCAAGCACCACACCTAAACTAATCTAGGGCAGTAAGTAAATTGAGCTTATGCTCTTACATCCAATGCTTGAAATACACATAAATTTCTCAAATTGAAACTCAATTTAAAACTTAGGGTTTGAAGGATTACCTCTCGGGTTTGGAGTGGTTTTCCTAGCTTGGATCCCAAACTTTTTCCCTTATCCTTGGCTGCCACTACAACCGGCCTCCCCCCTCCAATTGGGGTTCCAAAATTTTCGGCCAAAAACAAGAACAAATTCACATAAAATTGATGTTCCAAGCTAAATAAAAACTTAAGGTTTAGGGGTTAGAGGTTTAGAGATAGGTACCTTGATTTATCTCAAAATTGGCTAGGATTTGGCTTACCCAAAATCCGAGACCTTTGCTTGCTTTTTACCCAATAATTCCTCACTTTTTCTTTTCCTTTTTCTCCTCCCCCCACACTCGGCCTCTAGCCCTAATGGAGTACTAAAAGAAAAATCAACCTTGGCTTGGTGTTCTTCCCAAATCCGAACACCCTAAATTGGTTCCTCTAGGTTTCTATTTTTTTTCTCTCTCTTGGTTTAGGTTCGGTTTTGGAGAGGGAGAGTGTGAGAGAAAATTTTGCAAGAGTTTGGCTAAAATTTCCCAATTTTTGGTCAAAAATCCGCCCCCCTGGCTATTTATAGGTGAGAATTTGGGTCTCTTTGCAATTATTTTTTGTTCAACTTTTGCTCATAAATCCTTGGAGCAAAAATAATTGCACAAAATTTTGCTAAATTGCCCTCCAAGTGGCCGGCCATTTAGGGTGCTAGGTGTCATCGTGTGATTTGTTTCCACCATTTATGATGTCATAATTCAAAAATGGGATGATCTCATAAATCATAAGGTCTTGTTTGGCTTTTTACTTCAAATGCAGTCCATTTCCAAGCCAACACAGATATTTCCAATACTGTGCTTCACTAATACACAGTACAATTCAGTACTGTTATACTGAACTGCAGTCTAAAATTTATCTGTGTATAGTTGGACTGTATAAAAATTTTCTTTTTATTTAAAGCCCTTTGGCCCTTAATTCCCTATTTTTGGTGCTTGATTTTTCTATGGTGGTTTTTAAAATTTAATTATACTATATGGTCCGTAAAGACGGTTTTCGCAGTATATTTCTCATACTGCTTATCATATCATAATATCGTCTTATGTTTGACCACGCTGGTCAACCTTTGACTGTTTTCGGTCAAACTTTGACTTTTTGGTCAAATTTTGACCAACATGAATTCATGAAATTTCATCATGCCTTTTTCCTTAAAAGGCCTATTATAGAGTCTCGTGGCTAATTTACCGAGAACTCAACCCTATACTGATAAAATTATGAATTTTGTATTAGTATTCATAATTTTCATAAAATTGCACATAAATACATAGTACGAACTTTAGATTTCTTATATACAAGAAAATCGTGAGTTCGTGAAAATTTTGGTCATTACACTTTATGGGTCCTTTTATTCCTTCTTTTGGCAATGTATACATACTAGTGGCAGTTGATTATGTTTCCAAGTGGGTAGAAGCTACTGCCCTACCAACCAATGACTCAAAGGTGGTGGTCCAATTCATGAAGAAACATATTTTCACAAGGTTTGGCACACCAAGGGCAATGATCAGTGACGAAGGGACACATTTCTGTAGCAAGTACTTTGAAGCTTTGTTGGCAAAGTACAACGTCCGTCACAAGGTAGCTACTGCATATCACCCACAGACTAATGGGCAAGCGGAGACTTCGAACAAGCAAATCAAAGCCATTTTGGAGAAAACTGTATGTCCTACAAGAAAGGATTGGTCCAAAAGGTTGGAAGATGCATTGCGGGCCTACAGGACTACTTTTAAGACTCCAATTGGAATGTCACCGTATCAACTTGTGTTTGGGAAGGCCTGCCATTTGCCTTTGGAGTTGGAGCACAAGGCATATTAGGCGCTTTATCAGTTGAATATGAACATGAGTGCTGCTGGAGAAAAGAGATTGATGCAGCTTAATGAGCTTGACGAATTTCGATTGCAAGCTTATGAGAACGCCAAGCTCTATAAGGAAAAAGTCAAGCGTTGGCATGACAGGAGAATCATCAACAGGACATTTGAACCAGGGCAGCAAGTTCTATTGTTCAATTCAAGATTAAAGCTTTTTCCTAGGAAATTGAAGTCACGGTGGTCTGGCCCGTTCACAATTTCTTCTGTTTTTCCTCATAGAGCGGTAGAATTGCAAGATGATCCAACATGAAGAAAATTTTTGGTGAATGGTCAGCGAATCAAGTACTATTGGGGAAGTCCTGTGGAGCGTTCCAAGTCTTCCATCATTCTTAAAGACGCTTAAAACAAGGAAGTAGTCAGGCTGAGGACTTAAAAACAAGCGCTCTTGGGAGGCAACCCATCAATTTTCTTGTTTTGTTATTTTGGTTTATTTTAATTTGTCTGAGTTGTTGATTCAGTAGTTGGTAAGAATTTGAACTGATTTGATGATATTTACCTATACAGAAATCGGCCTAGGAATTAGCCCTCCGTAGCAATCTGTCCTAAATGCTGTAGCATTTCTGAAAAAATCAGGGGAGCAATCTGTCCTAAAATGCTGCAAGAATGCTGCAGCATTTTTGAAAAAAATCGGGGGAGCAATCTGTCTTAAAATGCTGCAGCAAAAGCTGCAGCATTTCTGAAAAAAATCGGGGGAGCAATCTGTTCTAAAATGTTGTGGCATGATTGCAGCATTTCAAAAAAAATAAAAGTTAAAAAATAAATAAATAAATAAAAGAATAAAGTGTTGTATGAAGTGTTGATCAAAGAAGGTATTCGGTTTCAAGTGTCTGAAAGGATGAGGAGGACCATTTTGATTCTTTGAACTAGCTGTGTGTTATGGTGTTGAGCCTAAAGATTAAATCATTTATCCTACCCTAACCTCAGCTCGACATTGCAAGCCATTAAAGTCCTATTAATCTTTATTGCTAGGTATTCTTACATTAGTGGAGAGGGAATCGATAAGTCAACCTATGGAGGCTCGGTGATCGTGATCTAGTTTGAAGTAAGTCATTGGGAAGGAAGTACAAAGGATGTACACACACACACTAAGGGATAACATTCAGACCAAGTGACATGATAGGTTGACCTAACACTTAAATAAAGTTGGGTGTTGAGCATAGGCAGGTGGTTTAATTAAATAAATAAAAACTCTGAGAAAATAGCATATCTTCTTGACCATTATGACTAAAAGATGGAAATTTCTTGCTGTCATCGCTTCTTGTTGTTATTGTCTTTTGTTTGATTCATTACTCGGGGGCGAGCAATGTTCTAAGTTTGGGGGTGTGCTAACTCTAGAAATTAGAGTTATCTTACGCACTTTTAGACTTGGATGCAGTTGGTTTAGAGAGTATTTGTGTTATTTTTAGCATATTTTCCTTTGTTTTATGTTTGTGTGAACTTTGTATCTTGGGTTTAGTGTTTGGTTAGTATTCGGTAATTGTGAAGCAAAATATGGTCAAATGAAGGCTGAATTGTGCTTAAATTCTTGAATGAAGTGCATAATTAAAAAGTGGAAGAAGTTGAGCCGAAAATGCTACAGCAATTCTTGCAGCAAATTGTTCCAGCTGGCATTTTTTCTGAGAAAAGCAAAAAAAGGAGATTACAACTCATACTTGTGGGGACCATTTTTTCTACCTCAGCTAGGAGGTCACGTGAGCTGTGATTTTTGCCCTAAAAGGATTAGTACATTTTTTATGGGAGGAGCAGCCGCACTAGAGTGAGAGCTGGAAAAAGAGGAAATAGTGAGAGTACAGAGAAAGAGAAAAGAGGAAGAGTACAGGGAGAGAGAGATCTGCAGATTTGCTTTCATTTTCAAGCCTATTTTGGAGGGTGAGCTGAGGAGAAGAAGGAAGGACGAGAAGGACCACATCTAGCTATTTGGAGTTTTTTTCCTTTCTTACTCTTTCCTGAATTTATTTTCCTGATTTCCATTCTCTATTGAACATGGAATTTGTATTTATGCTTGTTTTTGTAATCTTGAACATGAGCTAAATTTCATTAGCTGGGATTGTTGATGGACCCGAAATTGTGAGAATGATTTGAATGCTTTGTTGAAATGTTGAACAAATCTCTTTCTTGTTCATCCAAGTGTTTTGAATGTTTAATTTCTATTGTTGACTGGCTATCAATTTATAGGAAACTAGGTTTTGATTAACTCTGGAAAGATTAATTTGAGCTGGATCTAACTTAGATGATGCAAGTTCATTATGCTTTTTGAAGTTTATATTGATTTGTGAATGGTATAGGATATGCTATTTACCTTGTATAACCCATTGAAATTGGTGCATGAAATTGTGTTATGAGAACTAGATTCACATAGGAATATGTTGAAAAAGGTTTAAAGAATTTTAGTCATAAGTAATTCGAAAGCATTTTATGATAAAATTAAATTTCAGTTAACAGGACAGGTTTTGCTGCAGCATTTCTACAGCATTCGGATTAGACTTGCAATTGAGGGGAAATTGGCAATCCTAGCTTAATTCACTTCTTGATTTTCAAACTCTTGACTGGAATTTGTTCTTTCTGCCTATTTTAGTGCTTTTTTTATTACACCCATTTTATTTCATTAGTTTATTGCATTTTTCTTATTTTCATTTCCAAATTCAAATTAACTGGTGCTTTATTTCTTTTGCAATTCATTTTAGTGATTCAATCCCTGTGGAGACGATACTCAACTCATATTCTATATTACTTGTGCGATTACGTACACTTGTGTAGGTTTATATACACTAAATAATCGCAAACAACTTCTTATAGTTCCTTTTACAATGGCCATCTTGATCGCAATGGAAACATTTTCTCTTAGGTTTAGGTTCAACAGCCTTTCCTTTCTTCTTTTGGATCTTCCTTTTGCCTTTTTGCTTTCCCACATTTTTCTTCATTTTATTATTAGAAGAAGAAGCCTTCCCTTCAGCTGCATTGGCTTCGGCAACATTTGCCTTGCCACCCTTATCATTAATAAAGGTCTCATAGGCCTGCAGCTCATTTAAAAGTTCTGTCAGATTACACATCTTATGGTTCATGACGTAATTCGTTCTGAATTAGAGAAAAGCGGGAGATAGTGTCTCCAAGATCATGCCAACTTGAGTCTTTTCATCAATGTTCGCACCATTGATTTCAGCCTCGTTAAAACGATGAATCATTTTGAGGACGTGCTCACGAACTGAAGAACCATTCTTCATTTTGCCGTTCATAATGGCTTTCACGGCTTCATGGCGGGCTTGCTCAGAGGGCATCCAAACATATTTTGCAAAGATTCCATAATCTCGCCAGCAGTCTCAAGGGCCTCGTACTTAGCTCTAAGCACTTCATTCATTGCCACTAACAGGTAGTAGTGGGCCTTGTTGTTTGCGACAACCCAACGATCGTACTTGTCCGACATAGCCTTAGAGGCATTGGCCGGAGGCACTGGAGGACGATCCTCCTTAAGGACAAAATGGTATTTTTCATTTGTGAAGAGAATATTCATGTTGCTTTTCCATTTGATAAAGTTTTCACCAGTTAAAACTTGAGAGGCGAGAAGTGAGAAAATCGGGTTTGACATATTTGCTGAAAATAATTAAGAAATATTTTTTAATAAATAATTACATAAATATCTTAATTAAATTAAAGGCAAAGTAAATATGTTGCATGGATGCACATGTTAAAATACACAAAAACATGTTTACTTTAAAAGCCTAAGGAATTTTAATTACCAGAACTAAGTGCCGCCGTAGGGTAGGTCAAATAATTGTTAATTAAAATGAGACATTCTCAATTAATAATATTACTTGAAATATCTCATATTTCTAATACTTATTAATTTTCTTTAATTTTGGTCAAGAAAATAATTAACTAATTTAATTATCTCTTTATGAGTGTAACCCACCGTATCAGATTTGTTAAACTTAACTTAGAAATTGCCACCGTAGAGTAGGTCAATTCTAAAATACATCTTAAAATCCTATCTCATGGAAGACAATCTTGGTATTGTATTTAATAGACACCTTCCGTAAGGAGGACGAAATCAAAGCGTCTCTAGGCACTATTAAAAACTCACGGTGTTGTACTAACGGTGGAGACCTTGGGTTTATATTGTCATATTACCCACTCCCACTCACTATTTTGCAAAAGTATATTTTATTTATAAAACAACTCTTGTTTCATAAACCTTGGTAAATTTAAACACTTTAAATTACTAAGCTTTTATAATTTTAAACAATTTAAAATTATAAATTAAATCATTTATGATATTTTGAAATTTAACACTTAAATTTTACAAATTTCACATTTGACCCACTAATTTTTCAAATCCGTTTGCTAAATTAATTTCAAATTTAATCTCATTAAATTTGTGACTAGACATATTAAATCAATTTCTAAAACAATTTTAGGAAAAAAAAAAAAAAAGCGCTAAATGCATGACATACAAAATTGGTAGGCACTTTTCTATCTTAGATGACATGTGATATGCATGGCAATGTAATTATCATCAACATAATAAAAACATTCAAACACAAGCGAAATGGAAAACTTGGCCGGGTTTCATGAAAACCTAAAATTACAACCCAAAATAAAAAATAATATAATAAAAAAATGGGTCTTCTTGTAATTCTCCAACTTTGGGTCTTCTTGTAATTCTCCAACTTCTGTTTATGAGTGGTGGTGATCTTCTTTGAATTTCTCAAATTAAAAAAAAAATAGATTTCAAAAATCTAAATTTTTTTTTCTTTTTTTTTTTTTTGGGTGGCTGTGCGGCTGAGCACTGCCCATGCACAAGCCAAATGGGCCTTCCTCATGGGCAGGCCCAACCTGCTTTTTGATCTGCACCTGCCCAGCTAGGGTGGGCAGGCCCAGCCCATGGCTGGGTGGACCAATCCATTGGGCCAGCTAGGGTTCCCAGAACCCTAGCTTTGTCGTGACTGCATTTGCAGTCAAGACTGGGTTGGCTACAAGCTCAGCTAACCCAGGCCGACGTTCATCGCCGGCCGGTGACCATGGTCGACGATCGGCCATGGCTGTCGTGCAGCGCCCGCCGTCGGCGTCCGTACAGTCGCCGGCTCCACCTCATTTTTTTTATAAATAAAAAAAATAAGAAATTTTCTTTAAAAAAAATATGAACAATTCTTCATCAATGGAAAAAATTACAACATAAATCCCATTTACAATTGATCTGATCAAAAGAAAATTACACCATGATTCCTATTTACAATTGATCTAATCAAAAGGAAAAAAATACAAACTAATTTCCAAGAAACCGGAACAATTTATGACCAATCCATTCGCACAAACATTCATCATCATGATCATAAATAGAAACATACATCAATATGCACAAGTGCCAACCCAAAATCATACATAAATTATCATATAATCACTCATTAAATTAATATAAGGTATTGCCGGCTCTGATACCAGTTGTTGATTTCGAAAACTAGTTTTTAAAATTGTTAGCGGAAGCATGGTACGGATCAAATCGTACATATAAAAATTTTCTCAAAATTTTTCCGGCGACAATACTTATATTAATTTAACAAAATAAATTAAAAAGAAAGTTTAGAGATTGACCGTTGTCCGATTGGGTCGAAATTCCTGAACTCCTTCAAGAACTTTCTTAAGAACTTCAAATCCTACGTAAACACCAATCTTCTTGACAACTCCAAATACTGCGAAACACCAACGGTTCTTTCTCAGCATTCTCCAGATCACGATGCGCAGGAAACGAGTGGGCATTTTTAAATTTGGGTTTGATCACACACTTGAATTTTGATTCACTTTGCGTTGTCAACTTATGAGACAAAGTGAAGGAAAAGAGGAGAATAAACTCTCAGATAAAAAAAATACGTATATCTTTTCTCTTTGTCAAAAAGGAATTACTATATCTTCCCCTTTTTCAGATACATCGTATGTACCCCTTCTTTTTAGACACATCGTATGTACCATTTTTTAATATTACAAAGAAATAACTGACATCTCTATTTTTTTAAAATTAATTAATTAATAAATTCAACCATGTGGAACAACGTTCACGCCCACTAACTCCATATAGTGGGCGTGTTTAATTGATATGGGAGAGAGAAAATCTCTCTCCCATTATCTGATTAGTTAAATTTTAAAAAAAAATTATTTTGAACAATTCAAAATAAAATAACCGATCTTTTTTTTTCCACATTTATCAAATTTCAAAATTTAAAATTCCACATACACTTTGTGGATATAACGTGAACCACATTGTGGTGCATAACTACGATGTGGTCATTACCACACTGTATAATCTTTAATTTAAAATTATTTTAAATAATCATATTATTTAAAAATACAAATTAATCCAATTAATTTGTTGTGTGAATATTAATATAGAATTCTCATTTCTAAATTAATAAATTAACCCAACATAAAATAATGTTCACATGATTCAATGGAGCCGTTGAGAGGAACTATGAACTTTATAATTTTAAGCTCCAATAATTTTGACAATTAATTAACACCTTAATTAAAATATTAAAATTATTAATTCCAAATTATTCCACTAAAAATTTGGAATTGCACTCTTAAAATTATAAAACTAATTATATTCAAAGGATTTAAATTGCCCATTGATATAGTCACTACATATAAATCAATCTTCCATAAACGGTTCATAATTAAAGCTGAGTATTTTCCGTTAACCTGTTTAATTATATCTTTCTCCTTAAGTACCATTGATTCTCTAATGAATAATTTATTTATGATCTAATCATAAATTGAGCGCTCTTATTATTCAAGTCCCGAATCAACACTTAAGGGAACTGTCCATCTAACTTCTTTAACGAAGGAATGGATTTCATCTTGTATATTAATATTCTCGGCTACTTATTATATTATATTTCCAATATACCAAGAATTTGACACTATTAATTTGTGTCATTACTCGATATATCAAAAAACATGATACAATAAATAGGAGTCTATTAATTACTCAGAATTAAAATCGATTTATATATGACCATCATTGATTAATTTTGAATGCTCTATATGACAACGTAAATTATTAGAGATTCATAATTAATCGTGTTCCAGTCATATATAATCAAATTATATAAAGCGCTTTTATTCTAATAATCTCATTATTAACAATCCGGATAAGATCATTTCATTCATAATGTAATGAACCGCGCTAGTAATTTTAAATTAAAGATCCCAACTTTAATTTTTAATTACAGACAAATTTATATTATTTTACTTTAAATATTATCCTCCTATATATACCACTTATATACAATATTTAAAGTCACATTTAAATAATCTAGGGTTTTCGATATTTATAAAAATTCCTCAAATTAAATAAGGAAAATAGTACATCTCATTTGTTTATGGCCACACATCCAACAGGGTCTCCAGTCGTCGTCATCGGATTTGGCCATCATCGCGGGTGAGGGTTGGTGGCCATCGGCGTTGGATGAACAGAGTACAAACGATTTTTATCATATCTCTTTGATCTTAACCATTAAAAAGTCATCTGATAGAATAGAATTTTTATCATTTCAGTGGAATAAAGTAAACTTATTCCATTGTATAATTCCCCCGAAAGAAAACATCTTCGAGAGCACCCTTTTTTACATTCGGTACCCATGCCACAAGGGTCATTTAGGAGTGCTCTTTTAGAGAGTGGGGAAAACTAGAGGTAGGGACAATCGAGATGAATTTGCATTTATGAAAAGATGAGTAATTAATTTGTGTGAGGTCCACTGCATAAAGTTAGGCCTGGCAATTCGTGTTCGCAGGCCGTGTTCGGGCCAGCTCGTTTTTGGCCCGTTTATTTTCGTGTTAAACGTGTCGACCCAATTTCGACCCAATTATTAAACGTGCGGTCTAAACCCATTTATTACGTGTCGTTCTCGTGTCGTGTCACCGTGTCGTGCCCGAAATTGCCGGCTCTAGCCTATACTTGTTATAAAAGAGTTTTATAATAGTTTGAAAATTCTAACATAAACGTGTTAAACGTGTTAATCGTGTTAACCCGTTTCCGGCCCGTTTATTTTCGTGTTAAACGTGTCGACCCAATTATTAAACGTGCGGTCTAAACCCATTTATTACGTGTCGTTCTCGTGTCGTGTCACCGTGTCGTGCCCGAAATTGCCGGCCCTACATAAAGTCATTGTCACATAGGACTGATTTTACCTTCCTACCCCTGCCCATGGTCAGCTCTTAGTCCATTCTACCCATTCCATCACTGCAGACAGGTGGGACCCACGTTGCCCCTTTTAACAAGCTTGATATATTCAAAGGATCAATTTCTCTTCTGAGTAAACGGTCACGCATGGGAAGCATGGTGTGATGTGATAAATTGGATTGCACCGGAGACCGTTCCCATTCACTAATCTATTTACAGTAAATAACTCATATGGCATGTTATTTGTCCCTATTCATGTCCGTTTGATAATAATAATATGACATTATATATAATTAATATAATCTTTTATTATAATTAATATATATTTTTAATTGGCGTACCGTTATATTGTTGAAGGGACAGGAATAAAGGAATATAAGAGTTGAATTCCTATTTACATACATGTTAATATAAAATAAAGAATAGTAAATAGATCACTATATGCTAGACTTGCTTTTTTTTTTTTTTTTTTTGATAAAAATTCATTAGGTTATAGAAGTAGAGATTTGAATGTCTAGATAACCCCCGTAAAAGTGGATGCCCCTCACATGATATATAAATCTCTCACAAAGTAGATTACGCATATATCTCGACCAACGTAGTAGTGACGATCTGAACCCAAGCATTTAACGAGGAGAACAAGCGTTTTACCAACCCACTTAAGGATGTTGGCATACTAGACTTGCTTTAATATTATAAGGGTCACGACGACAACAACAAGAATAATAATAATGATAGTGATAATAATATACTATTATTACTAATGTCCAACTAAAATGTCTACTAGTCCCTTCCTATAAAATATACAAATAGAGGTAATATCCTTATAAGGTAGCCCGAAAAGTCGGGTATTATGAATATGTTTTATTAATATATTATCCATTTTCTTTTATTAATAGGTTTATCAATTTTAAATGTTTCGGCATTATGCAGTCAATAGGAATTGGAAATTAAAGTGCTATCATCATATCTCATAAGCAATTCAAATTATAAGCAAGGGATAACTATTATCTATTTATTTATATAAGTAAATTTATTGTACATGTCCAAAGCGGTCGATATAAGGTTGTTTTTGCCCTTTGAGACTGACCATGCCATTTCTGCAAAGACTACTCAAGAGCTCTCAATTGTAATCTCTTAGAATAGTGAAACCTCTACTACAAAGAGAACATAGCCAAAGAAATTTCCGGAAAAAACTTTATAAATTCTGTCTTCTCTACTTTTCTATATATATATATATTTTTTTTTTAATTGTTCGTTAGTGATACGTGGTAAGATTAAATCTGACTTGACCATTTTTCACTGTCAACAAAAATGAAGTAGATATAGTGTAGCAGTAGGAACCTTGATGCAAACTCACAACAAAATGACTTTAAACTTCTTATAGTATTATAACGAATATGTGTGTGTGTGTGTGTGTGTGTGTATATATCAAATGAACATGTGTGGATTATTATTCGTCTTCTTCCACGGCTATGTATTGCTAGCACTAAATCAATTAAGCTTAAACATTATAATATAAACTGCAATGCGTAGGCGGTAAATCATAGTCCTCTTCATAAACACAATATAGTACTATATATATATACCTAACGAAAACCAAACTAAACCACGGCCATAGCCATTGATCTTCCATAGCTACCACGAAGAACTCTACCGCGACTTCTCTTCTTCTTCAATAATACACCTCCCCTCTCTCCCTCCATAAAATCCACTTTTTTATCTCCAAATCCAAGTGACGAACTATTAGACGAAACACTAGTTGGATTGACCTGAGAAACATTATCTCTCGAGGCTCCGCCTTGGACGAGTATCCTCGTGATCCCAACGTAATGGAGAGACTCTGCAATTTGTAGTGCCGTCACGCCCTTCTTCGTCCTCGATTCGACGTCGGCGCCTTTCTTCATCAACAGCTCCATCACGTCCCCGTGGCCCGACTCCGCTGCGCAGTGCAACGCAGTGTATCCCTCCTCGTCCCTGGCATCGACGTCAACTCCTTTCTCTAGTAGAACTCGAACCGCATCAACCCGTCCCTTAAAGCACGCCCTATGGAGAGCGGTCCAGCCGTGTTGGTCTCCTCCATTCATCGACGCGCCGTTCTCCAGAAGCCGGAGAATCGTCCTCACCTCTCCCTTCCTCGCCGCCGAGCACAAGCTGTCCCCAAGTCGGAGAACGTCAAAAAGCCTAGCGTGCCCGTTCTCTGCCGCCACGTCGTAGGCCGTCCGGCGGGCTTGGTTTCTTATGTCCTTGTTGGCTCCCTTCTGCAGCAAGAGCTTCACCATGTGCTCGTCCCCGAGGGCGGCGGCCATATGCAACGGCGTGTCGCCATCGATGATGTCGCGAGTGTCCGCTTTCGCCCCGCTAGCCAATAAGAGCCTCGCACAGTCCCTCCTCCTCTCCTCAACCGCTAGGTGCAGCGCAGTGTAGCCATCCTTTGTCAATGCATCAACATTAGCCCCTTTTAGTATAAGAAGCCTCAAGACCTCCACATGACCATTTCTCGCCGCGAGATGAATTGGGCCAAAAGCCGAATTCTCCGACCTTTCGCAACTCGCCTTCCGGGCCAACAGAAGCTCGACTATCAACGCCTCTCCGGCCTCGGAAGCAACCTCAATCGGGCTGCACCCGAATCGATTCTTGGCCTCCAAATCAGGACCAAACTCTAGGATTAACTGAACAAGATCAGGCCGGCCTTGAGAGATAGCCAAGTGAAGTAAACTCTGGCCGTCCGAGTCGACAGATTCCGCAGCTTCCCAACACGGGTCGCTCTTCTCGAGCACTTCTCGCACGTCCTCCATGGAACCGTCTGCGACGAGACGTGCGAGGACGGGCGATCCGACGAACATGATCTTGATCCCGCTGTCCGTGAAGACTTGCTTCTTCTTTGTGGTGAACCAGTCGCTCGGCACGGCGTCGTAAGTCGAGGAGTAGTCCTTCGGGGCTGCGCCGGGGACGACGACGCTGTGTAGGAGGAAAGAGTCATGGGAATTTGGAAACGAATCGGGGAGATTCGAGCCCGGCGAGAGGTGGTAGACGATCTCGACGGTGATCTTCTCGAGCGGCGCTATGATCCCCGATTGCGGCTTTATGGAATATCGGGTTTTCATGTTTGGTTGGAGTCTGAAGGCGACGGGCATGGTGTACATGACGTTGCGTAAGGTCAGTTGGCCGTAGCATTTCTGCCCTGGTTCTATCCTTATCGCTACTAGACTTGATGGCTCTAAGCTTATGAGCCTGTTCATTTTTTCCTTTTTTTTTTTTAATGATGTATTCTGATATGAACTTTGAGCTCTTTTTTTTTGTTTTTTTTGGTGGGATTCGTAGAGTTGTGGAAAATGAATTGTAAATGTTGGAATTGAAGAGGAAGAGAGGAAAGAAAAGAAAGGGTTTATGGGAATAAAGGCCGGCTTTGATGAGAGAGTGCCAAGTGGGAACGTTGAAAACGAAGAAAAGACTTGTTCTCTATTCGGTATAATTCCCAAGGTTACGGTTGTTCAAAGCCAAGGGAACTAATAAGAATTAATTATACCTAGCGGTTTCTGGAAAGTCGCTCTCAATATTTTAATTAATAAGCACTAAAAGCCATTTTTGTTGTTGCTCATCTAGTAAGGGTTGAAACATAATGTGCGTGTGTGTGTGTGTATGGAGTCGTCTATTTTTTTTTTTTAAATTACAGAATAAACTAAGGTAGATGCTTTTCTCTTGTTTTTGGTAACCTGCATTAAATATTGAAAATGGCTCGTCCTCATTGCAAGTCATGAATTTTTTATTAATGATAGGTTTCTTCCATTTTCTAAAATGAAATAAAGTCATTTTACCAAGTATTAGATACAAAACTTAATTCATTATGATTCATATAGATGACTATTCATTTTATATTATACCCTAATGACATATATAAAATATAATATGTGTTTGGATATCCTTTTTATACATTATAGTCGAATATAATATTTAGGTTGTTTATATTTAAATAATCATTCTTAATGTGTATCGGTGAAACGAATTTTGACATGATTGGTAAAAATAGATATAAAAAGAGAATGAATTAACAATAAAATGAGAAGGTTTACTGTTTAATTTTTGTTTGTATTGAAATGAAATGCATTAAACACCCAAATACACATTATATTATACTGAGATATAATATAAGATTAATGTGTATTCCAAATATAATATTAAGTATTTGAAACCAAATCAGTTTTAAATCAACTATACTATATGTCTTGTAATCATCAAAAGATTCCTACTTGTCAGCATATAAGTTAAAGTGAATAATTAGCTTGATTAAAAAGAATAGAAACCTCCAAATACAGTCTAGTAATAACCATTTAAGTAAATAAATATTTCTCTTAATTTTAACCCAATAATTAAAAAAATAAATAAATAAAGAGCCAAAACAAGGCATACATGTGACAGCTAATCTTAAAGTCCTATGGCACTTTCGTTTACTTGGCCAAACTATATATTAGTGACACCACTGTACGAAAGGGTAGTAGAGATAGTTTAATAATTGGGTTTTTTAGTTTCATTTCCTTTGGCAAGAGGGCTAAGTTAAAAGGCAAATCTAAAACCTTGTTACCACTTGCCATGTGGCGCTATTTGGTTGGTCAAGATATTAATTAATTAATTAGATATCTTAATTAAGGGTCCCCTTGCCCCAGTTTTATTAACAGGAAATTCTGGTCTCTTCCAATTATAAATCATGACCTTTTCTTCGATTGTGACATTTTGTAGTATATAAGACAAATGAAAAGCCAACTAAACTACTTTTTGTGCAAAATGCAGACCGGCAAAACCATATTTGTCTAATATAGTTTGATGACCATCAAAGTCGTTCTTAATTATATGCACATGTCATATAAGCAAGAATTAACTTGCGCTAATTGCCTTTTTCTTCTAGCAAAATATTATTGTTACGGATTTGAAATTTATTAATTAGAAAGGGAGGGATCTATTAGTTACATTTGATCCATTGTACAAACTTTCAAACACTAGTTGTGAGGACTTTCTCTCTTAAAACATCAAAGTTGTTATCCGATATACCGGAAGCATATTTAAAAAGAAAAAAGAAAAAAAAAAAGGAAAATGGATTAGTAAATTTGTTGATCTACACAGACTGTCTGGAAAACTATTTTAAAATTTATTGATTTACAGAGAATACTGAAAATTGACATCAAAATTTGTTGATGCACACATAGAAGGAAAAAAAGAACTCTCATAGTTACTTTAATCATCAAAAGATGGCCTTCATTACAAAAGGGCATGCATATTTATAGGACAAAGTATAAAAGGGAAACTAAACGGAAACAACCAAACCTAATTAAAAATAACAAAATATGAAATTAAAAAGAAATGGTAAATACTGAATAGAGAGCGAAAATGGAAACTCCTGGACTTAAGGAATAAGAAACATAATCGGAAATTGGTTCCAAAATTCATAGGTCAACTTATTATAAAAACAAAAATTACCAAAAATGGAAAAAAAAGGCCCTTTGGCAGGCCTAAACGATTGGGCTGGAAGCAGCACCAAAAACCACACCCAAGAGAATATTACTAATAGGTTTACCGACCGAAAACGTACGGTTTCGGAGGTCAGTTTCTTGGGCTTCCGGCTATGTTCTACTAGTGCCATAAATCTATGGAGGGGGCTGGAGTCGGGGAAGAAGAAGAAGAAATTGGGTCATGCTATTTTCTCCTTTATTACTTGTGAATGGGCTTAATTTTTTAAAAAATGATGGACCGAAAATAATGGGCTTTTAAATACGAAAAGAGTGGATATATTTACACTTATAATATTAATAAATATCTCAACCTAATAAATATTTACTAATATAAATATAGTAAATCTTTAATTTTATAGATAATTTTTATATAATACCATATTTAACCCTCTTATAAACCTATTTTCATTTTAGTTTTAATTTATTTTATTAAAAATTGATTTAACAAATAAGAAAAAAAATGTTTTTCCATTCTTTAAAAAAAAGTATCTCTAAAAAAAAGAGGAAACAATAAAAATTCTTTTGTGGAAACATATCACTTCCAACAAAATGACATAAATTTTAATCAGTAAAAACACATAATACTAATGAATCAAAAAATAAATAAATAAATAAATACTTCAATCATTGTTAGCTCTTCAAGACACATGCTTGCTTCTATTTTTATTTCACCTAAATTCTCCATTGAAATTTTTCATGTAATTATAAAGATTTCTTAAAAAAAAAAACGATGAAGAACAATTTAGGATTTCTAAAATGAAATTAATGTTAGTCAAATTTGTAGAGAATTCTTTTTTGTTTCTTTAAAAAATATTATTTTCAGTTATATTTAATGTGGTGTATTTTTTTAAATTATTTTATATATATAAAAAAAATATTTCTATTTATAAGTATGTAGGGGTTTGAGCATTCTTAATGGATTTTATAGTAATTTTATTGTAGGGTGCAAATAAAATCTCCCATATGAAATTGGCTTATTAGGCTTATGAGTATAGGCCTTAGATTTTATCTTCTTTAGGTTCAAGTTTAAGAAAAGAAATCAGATGAAGAAATCAGCTAAAGAATGAGAGTCGTGGCTGCCATAGCTGTAACAGTAGAAAGATGGGGACTAGTATCTTAAATTGTGATTGGCCAAGATGAGGGACTCGGTCTGTTTCGGTTTCAAACCGAGAACCAAGCTGCCAATGCTGGGGCAGTTCGGTTCCCTAGCCCAAGGCCTTTGGTCACTAACTCTGTTAATGTTGATCAAACGGTTATGGCAGTTCCGTTAGCCAATTTCGATTCACCGATTTTTTTGAACAACCCTACTAAACGATGGAATTTAGCTAAGAAACGACATACGTCGTGGCAAAGCCACACATTTGGTCGTTGGTTCGTTTCCACCCAAAAAGCACTAAATTTTGGTCCAAATGCGAAAGCATCAAAAGACCCTATGAAAACCAGAAAGTTGCTTTATTTGATCTTGGATTGGTCCCAACATGTCATAAAGGCAAACTCTTGTTGCACTGGCTCATTATATTCTATTAAAATTGTACTGAACAATTCAGAACAGTAAAAATTTTATTAGAATCTTCCATATTTATATAAAATCACTACTAGAAAAAGGAAATATAGTGATGACATATACAGCGAAGTTGTCGCCAATAACCTTCTTGTCATCGCTATAGGTCGTTCCCACCACACTGTTCGCTGACGCCAAAATAAACCCGCAAAAATTGAACTTTATCGACGACTAAAGTAGTCACAAAAGAGTGCATCCTAACCTGGACTGATAGTTGGAATCCACGTGTCTTTTACTTTCAGAGATATTTTTTGTGCCCAACTTTTAGCGACAACTTTTACTAAAAATTTTACAGTTTTCAATTTTCTCCTAATAAAAAAAGGCGGTAATCTAGAGCGGTTAATAACTTTTCGTGAAAATTTAAGGCACTTTGAGCAATGACATAAGTCGTCGCTAAAAGTATTGTCAGAATGCTTTAATTAAGGTTTGCCGAACAATGTCGTTTTGATGAATTTTAGCAACGACATTATTTTTAGCGATGACGTCATGTTGTTGCTAAAAGTTTGTTATATAACATACTTATGCCTTCTTCTTCCTCATTTTCTCGCCAAAATTCTCTCGGCCTCTCTGATTCTCCGAACCAAATCCCCTCCAAATCCTTCATTTTTTAATTCCTCCACCCACACCATCCCTCCCCGTCTCTCTCTTTTATATTTGTTGGAGTTTTTTTTTTGTCAAAAATCAACCAAATTTCCCCAAATCACCCAAAACCGCCTCCACCATCGCCGGAGCCACCACTACCTCCGCCATTGCCGCTGTTCATTGCCTCTGCATTCTTGGGTTCCATTTCCAATGCCAAACTCCTGTTTTGTGAGTTTGCAATTGTGACTTTTTTTTTTGGGATTTTTGTAAATATTGGTATTGTGATTGTTGTGAGTTTTCTGTTTTGGTAATTGATTTGTGAAATTGCAATATACAAAGTTTAGGTTTTGCGAAAAATTAGTATGAAAAGTTTAGTATTTGGGTAATTGTTTTTATTTATTTATTTATTTATTTGTGGTTTTAGGACAACGTAAAATTTGAGAGTAAAAAGTTTGGTAACTTGCGGAACTTTTGGGTTTATTTGTGTTGTTGTGGATTTGATGGCTGTGAGAATGATGAGTTTGGAATATGATTGTTTTTGTGGTTTTGATAGGTTTTGAATATGTTTTTTTTTTTTGAAAAGTTTTTATATTGGTGAATATTTTTCGTTTACATGGTTGATGATTTTTGTGATTTTGTATAAAGTTGTTAATAAAATAACTAATTTCATAAGAATTAAAACGTTAATTAAATAGGATTTGATGGTTGTGACAATGATGAGTTTGGAATATGATTGTTTTTGGGGTTTTGATAGGTTTTGAATATGTTTTTGTTGCAAATTTTTTATATTGGTCTTCACATGTATCCAACTTTTGTCAATCGGCATCTTCTGATCAAGTATAATTAAAAATACAAGTGTAAAAAAAAGATATGATAATGCAATGCAAACCTACTAACCACCTTCACTCCATAACTACAAGGTAAGGCCCTATCCCATTCAGGATTGTAACATACGCACTATGTTACCTTCTCCACAATGCCTTTCTTCTGTAGAAATTTCGACAGCATCTTCCTTTAGTTCTCCTAAGTGTGATATACAACACACCCGGAGAACAAAGGAAGATAACCAAAAATCTCTATCAAAAGCGCGAGTGGTTTTGAATGACAAATTACACTTATAATTATAATCTCAAACTGTCCAAACAGGATAATTCAAGAATCGGTGAACTCTAAGAGCACCAAAACTTGAACGGGTCTAATGTGTTGCATGAATGCAAATGCAAATGCAAAATAAATATACTTTTCATTTTAATTCGTACGCATGCACGAAATAAAATTATGATGATAAAGTCACGTAGAAAAGAAATTAATAGAAAATTATTTTGTAATTTTTGTTAATGACTTTAGGAAATCTTATCAAGTTTTATGACAATTTGATATTTAATATTTAATAAATAAATATTATTTTTAATTTGATATAATTTAATATTTAATATCATTAATATTAAATTAAATGTTTTCTTTTAATTTTCGTTAATATTATTTCAATTAACTTTTTCTTAATTTAATAGCATATAATTTTTAATAATATTAACATTAATTTTAACCTTTTTTTTTATGTTCATTTTTATTATTTTTATTACATTTTTTAAATTAATATAATATTCGATTTAAGAATATTAATATTAATATTAATATTTTTTTAATTTTTAAATGTTCATTATTATTATTTTAATTAACATTTTTCAGATTAATATAATTTAATAGCATTATTTTAATACATATTTTTTAATTAATTATTTTAATATGTAATTAATAATTTATTTTATTCAACTTTTTTAATGTTCAATAAATTATTTTAATTAATTAAAATTTAATATTTAATTAATAATTTATTTTATTTAATTTTTTAAGGGTCATTAATATTAATACACTTAACTTTTTTTAAATTAATAAAATTTAATATTTACTTTTTTAATTTTAATTTATAGTATTTAATTAACGTTTTAAGTGTTTCAGAATTTATAGAAGTTGCCAAAAATCATCCCAACGATAGTGGAATAGTAAGATGTCCGTGTCGTCACTGTTTGAATCACTGGTTGCATCCTATAGAGACCATTCAAAGGCATACTGTTAGCAACACTTTTAATGTATTGTATACCACATGGTCAGAGGAGAAAATGCCAATGTTCAAACTAGAACCATAGAACCAGCGAATCTTCTGAACAAGTTAATGAGATGTTAGAAATTATTCATAATATTACTGGTCAACGTGAAACTAATGTCGGGATTGATAATGTCGAGGTTGATTTGGACACTGCCGATGACGACATTCATTACGGAGAATACAAAGACATGATCACATAATTGGAAACAGAGTTGTATCCGGGCTGTTCAAAGTATTCTTCTCTTAGTTTTATTGTAAAATAGATGCATTCAAAAGTGATGTGCAAATGGACGAACCGGTTTTTGGATTTGCTGCTGCAGTTGATAAAGGATGCATTTCCGAGAGATTTCAAGATCCCTAGTTAGCATTTCGATGCAAAGAAGAAATTAAGCAAGCTCGGTTTGGGATACGTAAAGATCCATGCTTGTAAGTATGATTGTTGCTTTTTTGGATGGAGAATGCTATCTTAAAGGAATGTCCAGTGTGTCATGAGAGTCGTTGGGTTAATAAGAATGTGAAAGGGAAGAAAGTTCCACATAAGGTGTTGCGTTATTTTCCATTGAAAGACTGACTGATTCGTTGAATGCTTCTCGTCAGACTACTAGCAACATGACATGGCACGCACGGGGCCGTTTGCAAGATGAAAACGTGTTACAGCATCCAGTTGATGGTGAAGCATGGAAAGAACTCGATCGAAAGTATACTGATTTTGCTAAGGACCCTCGAAATGTCTGATTGGGTTTAGCGGCTGATGGTTTTAACCCGTTTGGAAACATGAGTGTCTCGTACAATACGTGGCCAGTTATCTTGACAGCGTACAGTCTTCCTCCATGGTTAATGATAAAGGCAACATACTTAATGCTTACTTTGTTGATTCCTGGGCCAACTGCTCCGGGCAAAGATATTGATGTGTATTTGAGGCCGTTGATTGATGAGTTGAAAGAGCTATGGAATGAAGGGATCATTATCCGGGATGCAGTAATGGATATTTCATTCAAGATGCGAGCAGCGTTGTTGTGAACTATTAATGACTTTCCTACTAGGAGTAGTTTATCCAGCTAGAGTGGTCAAGGATACAAAGCATGTCCTAAATGCAATGATGATACACCGTCAAAGCAGCTCATGAGTAAAATTAGTTACGTCAGGCATCACAGATGGCTTCTAGGTGGACATATATAGAATGTGGAGGAGTAGAAAGTTCGATGGAAAAATTGAGAAATAGCATCCACCACAGCAGAAAACTGTTGATCAAATTCTGCAACAGTTAAGGCATGTTCATGCTAGATTGCCCTGCAAACATGAAAAATTCGGACGAGTTAAAAGGAGAAGAGAGCCTCAAGAGCTAAACTGGTCAAAGAAAATCATTTTTTGTGAGTTGCCATATTGGTCGTCGCTGTTGTTGCGTCACAATTTGGATGTCATGCATATTGAGAAAAATATGTGTGATAATCTATTGGGAACATTGTTGAACATATAAGGTAAAACAAAGGACACCGATAAAGCAAGAAAGGACTTGACGGACATGAACATATGGCCAGAGGTTCATTTGTACAAGGAAGGTAACCGTTGGATGAAACTGCATGCAGCAAACACCTTATCATCGTCTGATCAACAAAAGTTTTAAATCAGTTAGGTTTCCTGATGGATTTGCATCCAACTTGAGGAAAAATGTCATCGAGGGGAGCAATAAAATCACCAGCTTAAAGTCTCATGATTGTCATGTGATAATGCAAAGATTATTATCATCTGGCATTCATCCTTTTATGACAAAAGAAATTGGTGACAGGATAGTAGAGTTGTGTAATTTTTTTCAGTTTATTTGCTTGAGGACAATAAATCTTGGTGATTTGGAGAAAGGGTAGGAAAATATTGTCATTATATTGTGCAAACTAGAAACTATCTTTCCTCCTGCATTCTTCGATATAATGGTTCATCTTGTTCTGCACGGGCCAGAAAAAGCCAAAAGGTGGTCCTGTTCAATTGGGATGGATGTACCCAATTAAACCTTATCTTGGGACTCTAAAGCAATATTTCAAAAATAGAGCAAGACCCGAGGGTCCAATAGCGGAGGTGTATGTAGTTAATGAAGCCTAGACATTTTGCTCCATGTATTTACGTGGAGTTGAAACCAGGTTAAATAGACCTGAAAGGAACTAGGTTGAGAAAGATGATTACGATCAACATCCAATGTTGTGTGTATTTCAATCGCAATGTTGTCCTATCGGAAAGATGACCCCTACCACATTAGATAATGCAATGCGTATCAAAGCAGAATGGTATATCTTGAACAACTGTCCCGAAATCAAAAGATATCTCAGGTAAATAAATGTACCATAAATCATTTTGTATCCTACGCAAACTAAATTCATTGTTCATTACTAAGAATGTCAATTGACCTGTGTAGTGAACATATGGAGCAGTTGCAACAAAGTGGTCGCACTAATTTGGTTAAAACTCAAGAGAAAGAATTTTCGCTGTGGTTTTACCTGAAGGTAAACATATCCACTAAATGTTGTGAATGATATTTACATTATTAGTATGATATTGAAAATCATAATAACTAACGAGTGTCAATTAATCTTTGTTCCAGATGTACCATCTCCGTCAGAATAATTCACAAGAGGCCATGAATGAACTGTTTTCACTTGCATCGGGATCCTCTGTTACTGTGTTGTCGTACACTGGTTGTGTAGTCAATGGTGTCAAATTTCTTGTATACAATTGCAACAGTAGACGAAAGACACATAATAGTGGAATATTTGTCCCTGGTACAGAAAATACACCATACTATGGGCAGTTGGAGGACATCATCGAATTAAAATACGTAAACGGCTTCTCTGTTATTCTCTTCAAGTGCAAGTGGTTTGACACTCGATAAGAAAAGAAAAGAATAAAAAATAAAAAAAAAACAAGTATCGCCGTCAATGCTTCATTGTGTGCAGATGATCCATTCATACTTGCATCACAAGCACAACAAGTCTTTTATATTGATGATCTCATGAACGGTCCTAACTGGAGAATTGTTGAACACTTTGGGCATCGACATATATGGGATCTTCCAGATCAGATCATTAATGACAAAGGTGTGACAGGACAGCTCCGCGAAAATTGACTTGGTAGTTGAGACAGCAGAGTTGGAGAGATTAACATTTAATCGATCTGATATCCAGTCCGATGTTGTAGTAAATATGAATTCTATTTTACCGAACAACACTCACGATGATATTGATTTGATTGACGATGATTATATCATTAATGAAACATTAGAGGAGTATGTTGAAGATGAGATATCCTATAACGAAGATGATGATGACACAATAAACAATGAGGATATCGTTGCATATATAAGTAGTGATGATGATTAGTATTTATGTACTTTTCTCTTTGATTTTTTTGTTGTGATTTTTCCTGTGTATTTTGTAACTTAACCATAAACAATGACATTGTATACAAATAAACATTACATTTTTTTTTCAATAGGTTAAGATTTTTGGTCCAGTTGCGACATGTGTGGGATCAGCAGGAGGGTCTGAGCCTCCACGGGGTCCCCTTTAGTGACTACTAGCACATTGTGATTCTGGTACAAATTTTAATTACATAAACTTAAAAAGATTTCATGATATTACAAATGAAATCAATATAACATAACTTTCATTGCATGTAACTCCCCCCGCACGACGGGTCCGGTGAGGTTGGGGTAAACGAGGGGGTCAAGATTATGCAAGAAATGGCAACAAAGGGCCCTTTACCGGTGGACTTCTACTATGAGGGCGAGATAGACAAAGCCGTCGGTGATTACGGCTCTATGTTCGAGACTGCGTACGGCCTTCAGACTCAGGACAATCTTCCGCCAGACAATAACTCATACGAGTTAGTTCCAGAGGAGGATCGAGCCAAGATTCTTGATAAGCTAAAGGTATGAAAATGTACGTTTAATAAGCCACGTTTAGTTAAAATTATTTGATACTTATTTAATACATTTTATTTATGTGTGATATTGATACACAGACATGGGTTGATATCCAATTGACCGATGACATCATGGATATCATCGATCGCGAGTGTAAGATATTTTAGTTGTATTTCATTTATATTGAACTGATTAATAATATATTTGAGGTTGTTTCATTATATATTTGCTATACTGTCCTCATTTAGATTTACATGTTAAAGTAAATATAAGCAAATATGGCTCATTGACTACTTGGTATCTAAACTATTAGAATAATGCATGCAATGGATTTTTGTATGCGAGAAGACAACGATCTAAAGTAAGTAGTCTAAATCTATAGTTCGTAGTCTATGGGATTAGAGTGAGCATCTAACTCATATGAAGACAATTATGTTGTCTAAAGCCAATTAGGGTGATGGTTTGTCTTGACCATCTGAAGCGAGCCAACTCCTACATAGAGACATGGATATATTGCCTAGTGATGGTGATATATTGCCTAGTGATAGTGATATATTAGACTGGACCAAAGTGTAATTAATTTATATGTCCACTTGATTAGATTAATTCACTTTTTATGTTCATTATGCAATAACTTTAATCCTGAATAAGTAAATGACTTCATGTTTATGACTTGTGTACTTTGATGTTCCAAAGGCTAAAGCGTCTCGAAGTAGTAAGCTATTAGATCGGTTCTTAGGTACATGACTTATATTCGATTTGAGCTTTGCTTATAGATAAGGAATCATAGCTCTTATAAAGAGTAAATGTTGTTCTCTTAAACGACATTATACAAGAAGTGAAAATGGACGAGGCCTCATGTCGTTTGCTGGACAAATGACTAATTATTCACTTTGAGTGAATAATCATTTTCTTATTGGATGTATAATGGATCTTTAAGATAGCATGATCAAAAGGTTGAACGGACTTTGATTTTAAGTTGATCATGGATATCATATGAGGGTGTTGCATATATGATAAGGTCATCGGACTGCAGCTACACACTGGCTTACGTAATACGGTATATATAATTGGGAGTGCAGTTTTAGGTTTATCGTGGTGTGACTCTGAAACTAATAATTGTATAATTAATTAATTTGGTATAGAATAATTAATTACATAGATTATTGGAGCCCATATTATATATATCTAGTCGGTCCCTTTACTAGCTCAATATAATTTATTAACGGATAGTAATCAATTGGGATAGTCATTATGGCTTTAATTATCAGACTTATTGAAGAGAAAAATCCATAACACCTCCCACAAGGTGTACACGTTTTTTCTGCTAAGGACAAAATGAGAATTTTGTTTCATTGAATTAATTGAATAAATATTTATTTGAAGATAAGATTTGAAATTTGAATTAGTTATATTTATCTTTTGTGATAAATATGATATTAACTTAAATTAAGAGATATGGATAAATTAATTAGTTTGATAAATAATTTAAATATCTAGATAATCTTGTTTAAATAAATTTTTTAATTAAATATGGTAATTATCCTATTTGGATTTGAAATTGAAACAAAATCTTATCCTAGTCTACCTTGTGTAGGCGCTTTTTATGAGGATAAGGGAAGGAAAAGATTTTCTCCTTATTGATTTCATTTGGATAATTATTACATAATTATTTAATTCAAATAAAGTTGCCATGATTTTATTTTGAATTTAAATTGGAGTTATGGAACATTATCCGTTAAAATAAAATCAAAAGATAATTAGAGATAAAAGTTTGAATCAAATTTTGAATCTCCTAGTTTTATTCGAATTCAAATTCCACCCAGTCCATTCAATATAAATAAGACCCTAGGAGCTCCTATTTTATTTAGACCACAAATTCTAAGGTGAGCGAGCTTATTATTATTCTCCCATTATAGAAATAATAAACTGCAAGAATTATGGGTGGTTGGAAGAAGAAAACCGCGTATGAATACCGATCAAGAGATCGAGTGCTCACACACTCTACTATCCGGGAATTAGAGAATAGCAAAGAAGACTAGTTGGTTGAAGCTCTATTTGATCACATCCTCTGACATTCCTGTTGTCTTCTCACAAGGTACGTAGATTGTAGAATAATTTATTATATATGGCAACATGAGTTAGTACAATCTTAAGAAACATTTTTTTAAAATTCCGCTAGATAAATTACCCCTTTTTCCTACAATTTTACCTATCAGTTTAATGTAGAGACACAGAAACCGAAGTCCTTCATCGATAATTGGCAGGAGCTCCACCAACACAGGGACGAACAAGGCAATTTGTGTTAGGTAAACGATGAGGCAGCCACAACATATATAAGTCACTACTACAAAAGTTGGCTTACACGATGGAAAATACACTACGGTTTTTGTGAAACCGTCGTCTTAAACAAGATTACACGACGGTTTGACAAAACAGTCGTGTAAACAAAGGATTACATGACGGTTTTGATGAACCGTCGTGTAATCTGCTGGATTACACGACGGTTTTGTTGGAACCGTTGTGTAATCCTGCAGCATTTGAAAAAAAAGAAAAAAAAGGAAGGATTACACGACGGTTATATATAATCGTGTAATAATCCTCCGAAAATTTTCAAATTTTCAAAAAAAAGGATTACACGACGGTTACAAAAACCGTTGTGTAATCCGAGGAATACACGACGGTTTTGAGAAAAACCGTCGTGTCATCCTTGGATTACACGACGGTTATAGAAAACCGTTGTGTAATCCTCCGAAAATTTTTAAAATTTTCAGATTTCATGCTTTAGAATTCGCACGAAAACCCATTACTTAAATACACTTTTCTCTTCATTTATCATCATTTTCATCTTCAACCCTCTAGACAACTCAAACTTTTCTCCTCCCCACCTCCTTCGCCCGTCCCCCCTTAACTTAAAATCCGGTCACGCCGCCGCCACTTCAAACTTTTCCCAAACCACTACCATAGCCCCGGTTTTTTTTCCGTCGCCGCCGTCGTCACCACCTCTCTCTCTCGGTGTTCCCATCAAGACCATGACTATTTTTCTTTAAAGAAAAGCAAGGTAACTTTCATATTGCTCAATTTCTTGTTTTGTAACAAAACTACGAACACACCATGCTTTAATAATTTGCGTGGAGTGTAATTTGTAGTGTTGTTTGAATGTTTTTTTTTTAAATTGTTGCTCTTTGGAGATGAATGTTTTGTGCACGGTTTTGGCACTCTATATACATTTTTTAACATGGTTTTTATCCGCTCACCACATACTCGATAAAATGTCAAAATGGATTTTTGTTTTGGATAATCATATGGAATTTGATTCTAATGTAATTGGGCTTAAATAAAAAAAAAATAGGCTTTTTTTTTTTGTGATGGCACACATTACACGACGGTTTTGCTCCGAAACCGTCGTGTAATGTGTGCCATTGCCAAAAAAAAGCCTATTTTTTTTAATTCAAGCCTAATTACACGACGGTTTTGAGCAAAATTGTCGTGTAATGGTACACATTACACGACGGTTTTTGAGGAAAACCGTCGTGTAAAGTTCTCAATTTGTAGTGTTTGCTACTATATTTCTTGATTCGACGACGGTGTGAACCGTCGTGTAATATTGAGATACCACGACGATTCCAAAACTGTCGTGGTATCTTCCACGACGTTGGATTACACGACGGTTGTCTAACCGTCGTGTAAAGTTTACACGACGGTAAATAACCGTCGTGTAATCCACAATTTTTAGTAGTGAGTATTAATGTAAATTAAATTTTATTTGATATTACATATTATTTTGGACTCTTTTTCTCACTATTATACATATTCTTATGCAGTCAAGGATGGTTGAGGAGAGACAAACTTAGCAGTCACAGATGTCGTCCGGCTCTTCTTCGGGGATAAAATGAGAGGGAGATTCTGAAGACCGTTCTACGCACTCGACGGGGGCATACGAAAGGAGTGGGCCCAACCTTGATGCGCAGTCGGGGAAAGAAGGCATCTTCTTCTTCATCTTCGACATCATCTGCATCTGCGCAGCCTAGCATGCATGCAGATTCCGCCAATGCTACAGCAGTGGATTGCAAACCAAATACTGAAAACCTGTAGTTGGCGGCACATGTGTCTCGAATGGATCCGACCTTTAGGTCCAACTTTACTGAAAAAGAAGATGATTATGAATAAGAGAATCCCACAAATTTGGACGACTAGTAGCTATCTTTTTTCTTTCCCCCCCCCCATTTTACGTTTACTGAACATTTACTATTTGTACTATTGAGTGGATGTTTGTACTGTAGTTACTAAAGATATGTATTTTTTTTTAAATTAAATACTTTCTCCGAAGTAAAAGTTAAAACTAGTAAAAGTAAAGCCGGTAAATATTAAATAAATAAAATATCAACTTCAAATTAGTAAAAAAATAAATTTATATGAATTTTAAAATTATATTATATTATATTTAAAATTAAAAAAAAAAACTTTAGTGACGACATATTAAAAGTAAGTCATCACTAAAAAACTATGCCACCTCATAATTTTTTATTCTTTAGAGGCAACATATTTAAGTAAGTCATCGCTACAATTTTTTTAATTTTTAGGACGACAATTTTAAATTAGTCATTGCTAAATGTAGCTGCCACATTATTTTCTGTCATCTCCCTGAAGCGAATAGTAATACCATTTTCTTCCTTATAGCGATGACACATCGTCACTGTAGTTATATTTATAGTGACGACACGTGTACTCGTCACTAAAAAAAATTAACAACGGGCTTATAGCGATGACACATTGTCGTTAATAATATTTTTAGCGATGATATTCATGTGTTTAGCGATGACAGAAAGGCTTTATTCTTGTAGTGGATTTAATTAATAATACAATTTTCTTGTGAGAAATGCATGATACGAGTACTAGAGATGTTCTATTATAAGATGTGTCCTAATTATAATTCAAGTTTAATCATGTACTAATATAATACTGGACAAATTTCACTCCCCCCCCGGGAACTTTAAGGCTTGTCATTAAATGCCCACCAATTTTCAATTTATAACGTTTATTCCCCTCCAACTTTGAACCGTGAGCGAATTTCCCCCTTCAGCTTGGATTTTTTAAAAAATCTGATGTTTCCTTAAAAAAAAATGGCTTTAATTGTTAAATAATAATGGCAATTTGAAAAGCTAAAAACAATACATTTCGTTTATTAAAACAGTTGAGCAATTAAAAAAAAAAAAAAAACCGATTACTCATGAACTTCATGAATCTAAGAGGGACAGAAATAGCCCAATGGTGTCCTCACCCGTGGTAGGTAGAACGACGGTGGCCTTGCCAGTAGAGGCGCCATAACGAATATTGGGTAGCAGCGAAGCAGACTCTGTGGGGTGAGGAGAAAGGCGATCGCGACAGATCTAGATGCGATGATGACCTCTGGCAAATAGGAACAGATCTTTGTGGGTGTGGGGGCGACTGTGACTCCGCCTTGGGGACGTTGCCGGAGAAGAGCCTTGCAAGACCATCGTTGTCGTTGCCAAAGTTAGAGGGGAAATTCTCACCGTGGGGGGGGGGGGGGGGATTCACTGACAGTTCAAAGTTAGAAGGGAATGAATGTTACAAATTGAAATTTATGAGATATTTTGTGACAAAACCTAAAATTCGGGAGAGGAATAAAGAAATTTGTCCTATAATATTTTCAGTCATTCTGATAGGAAATGATCACATTGTATGTTATCTTATGTTTTTAATTCGCTGACATTTTCTTTTTCAAAGAAATGGTGGAATGAATATTTGGAGATTAGTACTGTATTTAACATAACTAATATATATATAAAATCAACTTCCAATATTTTCATCCTCTAGCTACCATGGCTGAGTTAAATATTAATGCTGTGAGGAAGTCCGTGGGAGTTATTCATAATGAATTGGGGCATTGTACTGGCTGTTGTGACTAAGAAAATCCCGGGCTTTTTTTCCCTTATGTTGCGGAGGACTGCTTTACTACAAGAGAAGGTGTGAGGCTTGCGGGTCTCCAGGAAGGCGGATTCTTAGATCTGACAGCATCAATGATTTTCGGGCGATCCAATGTTGGGATTGATGTTCATAGAACATATGATTCTATAATTTTGTTACGATTTAAATAAATAATTATTTCATTTTATTATAGTTTTATATGCATGTATGTTTAATACTTAATAAATATTATTAAAATTTCATAATTATTTATATGACCTTAAATAGTGTATATGAGAGTTATATATAAGAATATAATATTTAAGGATGATAATTAAAACGATCCGTGATCAATAATTAATTATTTAATTGATTAATCAATTAAAGTATAGAATATTTAATTAAATATCATAAGTGAATGTCATTATCATAAAAAATGGAACGGTCATATCCGAACCGTTAATGTAGTGAGACACTTAATAAGTATACTATACATAATGTGATTATGTAGGACGAAGACGTGACATGATATGAATTGCTGATAATTTTCATTAAACATAACGAATTCTAATCACGTCAATTGATGGTCATATATAGAATCAATGGTGGAGGGAGGAGGGGGCTCGGAGGGCCATGCCCTCCTCCCCCCAGCTTTTTTGATCTTTTTCCCTTTTTTTTTTTTGTTTAATATAGTGGATATATATATAAATTAGTCTTGGCACCCCTTAAATTTTTTAGTGAGATTTTATTTGCACTTACAATATTAATAAATATCCCCACAAAATCAATAAAGATTTTTAATTTATTTTTACCTTGCAAGAAAATTACCTTAAAACCATTAAGAATGCTCATAGCCCCACATACCTAAAAATGAAAATAATTTTTTTATTAAATAATTAAAAAAACATACGCCACATTAACCATAAATGGAAATAATATTTAAAAAAATTTTAAAATATAATTTCCAATCATAACTGCATGAAAAATTTTAATAGAATATTCAAATTAAATATAAATAAAAGAAAAATGTCTCTTGAAGAACCAACAACTATTGAAATATTTATTTAAAAAATGATTTTCTGTGATTTTTTATATGATTATTTATTTATTTTTTCTTGCTATGTTCGTTTACATGATTCAAATTTATATAAAGTTTTAAACACAATATGACATTTCCTCGAGTATATTTAGAAAAAGAGGAATCTTAAAACCATTAACAGTAAAAGTTAGGTAGCAAGCCAGGAAAATTATGAGGGAGTTTGTTTCCATTAAATCCAAGAAGTAAGACTACGAGAGCTCGTTGGTGCCTGAAACTGATTCTATGATTGTTAGGAGCAGTTTGCCTCGTTATATTTGATGTTTAATGCCTAATCTAATTTCTTTTTTGGCCTCTGTCTTGGCTTCTGTTGGACTTTCATTTTTTCTACTCTTGCCATTATGCTGCTTGTGTTGGCCTTAGCAAAGGCAAAATTCATCTTTAGCATAAAGAAGTAGATGAAAAATTTAAGATATAGTCTGTACTAATTGCTAGAAAAGCCAACAATGTAGGGTCAGTACGTCATTATATTGACATTCTGTTGGCAATAAGGGACTTCCAATGGGAACAACACTTACTAGTAATTCCTCGAGTGACATTTAAGAAGCCATATGATGGTTCCTTTTGTATGTTTTGAACTACTCTGCCGTATGCATGACTCTAGAGTCTTGATTGTTGCTTATAACGTCATCAATATGCATGACTGTGAGGAATTTGATGGTGTATGATATGCTCGATAGTTATGTTTTTCCTGGTATGAGACTTCATCTTGTTATAAATATTATACATTGCTTTCATTCTCTGTACGTTTGAAAATCTACCCCATATATTATTTACAAGCTGCAGCTTGTTAAATAGAAGGCATTTTCAATTGTCTTGGCTAGACTAGAGCCTAAGTAACAAATTGATATGCTTCGAATTTTCTAGACTTTGCATTCAAAGTACTTCACCTTTCTTAAAGAGGCATATAATAAACAAGTTAAAGAGGCATATAATAAACAAGTGGCACAAATCATTATCAGCTATCCCATTGTCCTTGAATTTATTGAATCCAAGCAATAGAAGTGATGGTTTGAGGCTAAATTCCATTTTCCTTTTTGAAATAATAGTAATTAGAATGTGTTTCTGTTTTGTTGATGAATGATAAGCCTTGTTGGAAGGTATTGTCATATAACAGGTTTTGAGGTGCCAAGAACTTCTGATGCCCTTTCTCAAACACCATGGAAGCTTTAAATTGGATTTCGAAGTATAAACGCTTTTCAGTGCTTCAAGTTCTCTAGACCGAAAAATGAAAGCACAAGTTGTATCAATTCTTGCGTTTTGTTGTTCCTTAAATCTTTTGTGGACGGGTTGGGAATATTCACTTGCTAAAGAGATGGACGTGGAAAACCACGATTTGGAAATAGTGATGGAAATGTCCTTTTCAAAAGTAGAGCAAACAAATCTTGCTTTAATTGTAATCTTACTCTAACCTAATGCTGTTCAAATATATGTAATAAGGCCGAAATGCAGATCGTTTTAAGCATCATCAAAGACCCATTTGGACCGAATTTTGAGATGTAGATCGTTTGAGCACCTCAAACACTTAAAGTTAATCAAGTCACAAGGCCAAGGTCGTTGCCTTAGTTGACTGTTAATATTTGAGTTTTGCAAGAAACTCATCCACTTTCCTCTTATTGCATATCAAACCTCAAGGTACAGAACGCATTTGAGTACCTTGAGTTACCTAGACTGAAAGATTAAATTCAGAAAAATATTAAGAATTTTGAATTCTCTAGACCAAAAGATGAGGTATAGGCCTTATTGAGTACGTTGAGTTACTCAAACTGAAAGATTAAATTCAAAAAATATTTAAGAACTTAGAGTTCTCCATACCAAAAGATGAGGTACAGGCTGTATTGAGTACCTTTGAGTTATCCATACCAAACGATTAATATCCTATTCAAAATTTCGAGTTTTGTAGACTGAAAGATGAGGTACAAGTCGTATAAAGAACCTTGAATTTAATAGACTGAAAACCAACAGACTGAATAAAGGTTGGAATTTCTTTAGATCAAACTTTGAAATATCAGATAATGCTTGCATCTTATCACAACATGATCACTCATATAACATTTGGGGGCATGCACCCAAAAAAAAAAAAAAAAGGCAAATGTATGGGAAAATATGATTAAAAATTTAGAAATACTGATTGAATTCATGCATTAGGCTCAAGTGGAAAAATATAAGTTTTCCTCGATGTCTTTTCAAAAAGACATCAAGGAAAAGGGGGCAAATACTGAGGGAATATTCATGAGATTTGTCTCCTAACCTAGTAATTTTTCTTGACCCATGTTTTACGTCTCTTCTCCTGTTACCTCTTGGATCTTTTATGTTCAGGTCCTAACATCTCCATTTTTGTTAAAAGTAATGATAATGATAATGAAATAAATTAAAGGATCCTAAATTAATAATAATGACAATAATGACGACGAAAAAGGCTAAAAGCATGCCAAAAGAGATTTTCATATGTAGAAAAGATGGAGGAAAATATCCAACTGAGAAAGAGAAGATTAATGATCTTTTTAAGATTGTGGAACCTTCCAACTGGAAATATAGGAAATGAGAAGGGGATTTAGGTTGTTCTTAGATCTCGTAACAAGAGCTAGATTTAATAAGATCGGGAGGTTGATTGTTTTAAGCATCAAAGACCAGCATATTAATTTTGAAGGTTCAAATCGTCTTGAACACCCTTACAAATCAAATCACGAGTTTCATATCGCTCACTATTTCAATTATACTTTTAAATCAAATTAAAAAATAAATTTAAAAAAAAAACCCCCAAAAAGGGGCAGATGTAAGAATTTACTTGTAGGGATTGACATTATAATTGCAAGCACTAATGGTCAAGATCAAGAGTGGTACTTGTCTTCCTATGAGATCTCATCCATACGCTGAAAATACTCACAACAAAAGCCGAAATATGCTTTAGGGGCACGCATGCCAAAGTGTGGCAACATTTATATGAATTATGCGACCAGGGTATACGTAAAAATATGTAGACCCTTAAGAAAACAATATATTTTTCCTCAATAAATTTAAAAGAAATGTTATTAACGAAAAAGGGGCAGATGTTGGGGGAATTTCTCCACATAGACCAAGATCATGACATGTGTCAAATTGATTACGATCAAGACCGCTAAAAAGTACCAAATTGAGGATTCTGACCACTTTATAGCCAAGTGGGAAATTTTAAGTGCTGTAATTCTCAGAAAAAAAATACTAATGAGTTAATGATACGTCTCAACCACAAGGGTCTAGCAAAACCCTAGTGAATAAGACACTCATATATAAAGAAAACACTTGGCTTCGTAGAGGGGGATCCCTACACCACCAAAGAAGAGGTGTTCCTAGAGAACGACCTTGGACCCTTGAGGGATTGGACTGCTTTTTTGGGTTTCTTCAGTGAACCTCCATGGAGGTTCGTCAACACCCCGATGCCTCACAGTGATAAGAGAGGAAGGAACACGATGGGGAGAGGCAAAGAAAGTAGAAGAACATTGAGGTGGAGGAAACCGCTCCAACAATAAGTTGTCAACATTGGATGTCCCCCACAATGTATGCTATATCATCTAAATTTAAGAATTCAATCATATAAAAAATGTTAAATACTAAAAATAAATAAACAAATTAAAGTTTTATCAAAATAATATCGGGGAGAACAACGATTTAGACAAGAAAATGAGACAGTAAATATAAACTCTGATAAGAATAGTATAGTCCACTTTATTGATAATTTTTTGTATTAAAAAATTATAGTAAATAACTTTTTTTACTTAACTAAATAAAATTAAATGGTATGATTTTCAAAATATTTGAAATAAATAACAATTAATAGCAAATTTACTAAATAAATTATCTGCTAATCATAAATAAAAAATCATTTACCTAGTAAATTTACTATTTATTTCAATTATTTTTGTGATATACTATTTACTTTAATTATTTAACGTAAAAATACTATTTACTTCACTCTCTTTTTGACCTTAAGTTCTACTCCATCTAATTTACGATGTTTAGATTAATTGCCTGTTGGTTTTAGGCCTCTTTGTAATTTCTTATTTACTTGATTTGGAATAAATGAAATATTTGTTATTAATTCCCATCCATTTTCTTTATAAATAATTTTAGTACTATAACAAGTTTGGTACCCGTGCTTTGCATGGGGAGGGAAGAAAAAAGAAAAATGAAAAAAACTGACTAATATATAATAAATACAGTTGATTAAGATATAGATTATAATTACATTAAGTATATTTTTTCTATTTTTTATTATTGTAATATTAAAGTACATACATTCGTATTTATATTAAAATATCTGAGTTATATATACAAACAAACATATACAGATATATGTTTACAAATAAAAGTCTTGAAAATCAGATAGTTTTTGCTGAGTTGTCGTCAACCATGTTTAATTTTCTTAAGCTTTTCTTCTGATCTGTTACAATGGAGAACAAAAATTTGTTATTATATATTTATGAATGAAATTGATGTAAGTATGATTACATAATATGTCATTATATATAATAGATTATTACACCTTGTTTCCTTCCGTTTTCTAGATGAATCAGCTGAAGATGTTTATAAATAATTTATTTATTTATTTATATATATTTATATTAAGTAAAGGAAATAAAAATTTAAGAAATTATAAATAGTAATATACCTTGATTCAATTTCTTCTGTAATGGGTTTGGTCAAATGGAGCTGTTTTTTTGCAGTTTTTTTGGTTTCTGGTTGTGGTGTTTCTGGATCCAACGATGCTAGTGGTTGTGGGATATGTTGGGGGGATTTAATTGGTGGTGCAAGCAATAACATTGGTGATTCATCATCGTCAAAGGTTTTAATAACTGTTGCATCGATAAAAGAACCTCTTGGACAAAACTAAATCGAAAATATTTTCAACATGCCTTTAAGTTGATCAAGGAGAGGGGGGAATGATGTTTGGATTAGTGTATCCATCTTGTATTGTTAATATGGAGCATAGTTTATTTACTAGTGCTTGAACAGTTTTTCCAAGCATCACAATATTCATTCCACTAGTGCCATCATCGATTCGAGCATTGATTTTGTACCTGTTATAAATATAAAAAAGATTAAAATATATTTATTTTTTAAAAGTAATTTATTTAATTTTTTATAGTAAAAGTAAAGAAAATTACCTACTGACTGGCATTGTTGTTAAATATGCATGAGTGTCACACCACCATGAGGTTCCCGATTGTTTGACACGTTTGTAGCATCGTGGATAGGCATTGTAAAACCAACCTTGGTGCGCATTAAGTTCGGTAATTGTTGCTTTTGCAGTAAATTTTTTGTCATGTTGTTTGAATATAAAATATTTAATAAATTATGTTTTATAAATAAGATGTAATAAATAAATATTTACCTAATTTTGGCATGGATCTAAGGCTCGGAGCTCCGCTATTGTCATTCTATTCATAATCTTTTGTTCTTCTAATGTTATCAGTGTTTGGGTTGATGGAGCAATAAAGTTTATTCCTTGAATAGAATTGACTGAACCTATAAACAAATAATATATTAAACAATATTTTTTTTGGGTAATTATTAAATATAAATTTATGTTAATATTCTTGTAATAAATATTTATAATACATTTTTTAATTTTTTTTGCCTTCAGCGATATCTGGTTCAAGATAAAATGAAGTTCCAGAGGTGCTTGCTACGTAAAGTCCACCTGTATATTTATATTAATGAAATTAATAATTAAAAATATTTATTATTAAATATAAATTTGTAGTATTTTGTAGTGTATGTATACTTACCAAGATATTGCTTTACTGCCATGGCTTGTAAAGGCCATTACAACTGGTTTCAGACATTGTTTGAACTGTATTTTCGTCAAAAGTTTCACCAATTTCTCCCCAAAGAGTTATGTTCAGTAATTCCTCTCTGCAAAATATAAGGGATTTAAATTAATAATATATTAATAAAAGAATTTAAATTTATTGAAAATATATGTATAATAATATATAATTTTTAATTACCTGATATTCTATATTATTAGGTTTCGTCTTTTAACCAGTCTAATGCCTACATTTGATTCTTCAATGCCCTTAACAGATATAAGGTGACTAATGACATCTAGTATAACATTATAAATACAAAGATATTATTTATTAAAATTAATATAATAAATTTTTAAATTTTTAATTAACAAACATAAATATTATAGATTATATATTATGTTCCTGAAAGAAGGTCATTTATGTCAACTCTTGATGTTAACTGGTCGTACTCTGTAAAATTAAATTTGTATCGAGGTAATTCTGACATGTCTTCTTGAGCTTCCTTGAAAATTGTGGACCGTGCAAATTGTAGCATTGCTCTGTGTGGAACAATTTTATATCTTTGTTTGTTGTTTGAAACAAAGAAGTTACTGATTTCATATATGTTGCCCACTTGTATTGTATTTGTGATGAAATCAACCTCTTTTGCACGAACAAATCCATGGATTGCTTCATCCTGTAAAAAATATATAAAATTTTTTATTAATAATATAAAATGTTAATTATTATTAAATAAAATTTTCATAAAATATAAATGTAATTACCTGTTCATCTACTAATAAGCAGTCAATGCTTATTAAATGACCAGTATTGTAATCTGTATTCCTCCATAAGTGACAAACTCATGCACGGATTGTCTCGTATGGTTCTCCTGGTTTCAGTATTCGCAGTGGACTGAATATGTTCTATAGATAATAAAAATATATAAACATATTTAATAAAAAATTGATAAGCTAAATTTGGAAGCTAAAATTTATGACAATTGTTTGATAATATAATATTCAAAGAAAGTTAATATTTATTAAATATTAACTTTTTTAAATAGATTAATAATTTTGATTAATTTATGTAATATTTCTTTGTAGACAATATTTTTAATATAATTTGAATATTTATTAATTGAATCATGTGTTAAAATATGTAAACCTTTTGGTGATGTTACTCTAGATAGTGCAACATATAATTGTTCACGACTAAAAATTTCATTTTCTAAATAGAGTCCAACTTTATTTAATGATTGATCTTGACTTTTGTTTATTGTCATGGCATAACATACTTTTAAAGGAAATTTTCGTCTTTTTAATACAAAATGATATTTAGATTCATTTACAATCATTTCTATTCTTAGTATATAAACTTTTCACTTATTTCGTTAGAATTAATAATACAACTTTCAACAATTCTATTTATTAGTTATGTTATGATAAGTCTTGTACCATTACATAATCTTATTGATTGGTTAAGATTTATATTAACATAACAGGAATTCCAATTTTGAATTGTAATTCATGTGGAGGTAATCCATTAAAATTTAAGTGTGTGTAAAAATTCAGAAGGATATAAAAGATTTAGTTCGTCAAGATTTCTAGATGATGATAAAATAGTATCATAACTATAATAATTTTTTGTTTCTGTGGGTACTAAGCTTAATAAATATTTATTTATTGCATCAGTTGTTGTATTTTTAGGTGTAATGATTGCTCTTTATTTTAAATAATCAATATTGTTAAAAAATTATCAAAAAAAAAAAATTCATATATTGTTGTAGAAATACATTCAATAGAATTTGCATCATATGAGATTATATATTTTTCTGGTATTTTAATCCATGTAACATCTTCATTTTCGGTATCTTTATTCCATTTGCTGTTCCATTACCAATATTTAAAATCCATTCAGAGAAGCTACTAATTTCTATTTGTTCATCAATACAGCAATTAAGTATTTTTAATTGCATATTTTCTGTTAAAGTAAGTATTCGGAAATATGACCAAAGGGTAAGAATTGTTTATACATCAATTATATTTTCTTTTGTTCAATTTGGAATAACTGGTAATATTTGTCTAAAGTCACCACCTAATATAACTGTCATTCCTCCAAAATGACGATTAAAATCATTTCTTAAATCTTGCAGTGTTTTATCTAAAGCTACAAAAACAATATTTATTGTTATAGGTGCTTCATCCCATAAAATTAATGTTGTTTTATCAATTAATTTTGCTAGTTGGGTACATTTTTTATCTGGCAAGTTGAAAATTATCAATTGAAAGTGGTATGCGAAATCTTGAATGTGCGGTTCGACCTTTTGGTAATAATAATAATGCTATGCCTGATGATGCTACAGCTAATACAATTTCACCATCAGCTCTAATTTTACTAATAATTGCTTTCCATAAATATGTTTTTCCTATACCGCCATAGCCATATAAAAAGAATAAATTATTTTGTTTATTTTTTATTGCTTCAAGAATTCATTATAAATAAATTGTTGTTCTTGATTTAGATTTTGTACTAAGTTAAAATTTTCTTCTTTTAATTTATCTTTATTGTAATTAAGTTCTTCTCTTAAAAGATTACTATTTAAATCTTCAATTAATGATCCAGTGGGAAGTGGAAGATTATAATGTGATAAAGAAGATGAATTTAAATGTAATAATTTTTCTAATTTATACAATACAAAATTATATATTTCATTTTTAGGAATTTCAAAATTTGGGTTGTTAAATAAGACTTTTATTTTGTATAAAATATCATCACACATTAATTTCCAATGTTTTTGTAAAAAATTTATTGGATCAGAAATATTGCAAAATAATAGTATTGTAATAAAAAGTTGACGAAGTTGTGTAGATGTTGACTAGAATGATGCTTCTTCTATTGATTCATCCCATTTTTTATCATCTCCTAATAAACTTAGTGCATGACAGGCTGTTTGATTTGTGGGATAAATAATATTATTTACTGTTCGAAGTGATTCATAACTTGTTGAACCTTTTGATGATTTAATAATAATTTAAGTAGTATAATTCACCAGAACTTGGATGGATACAAAATGTTCGTCCTATAGTATGTCCATTTTGTCTATGAGTCCAAATCTTATTTTTATTATTCTAAACGAATTTTATTGGAAATTCTGTATAAGTAAGTTGTCGAGCATCTTCATTAGTTTTATTAATTTCCATCCATTCTGTTAATGTTGTTTTTTGAATCTGTGGTTGTTGTATTATATTTCGTAATTGTTGCTTTTTATGAAATGTAATATTTTGCATATTTGGTAGATGAATAGAAAGACGTTGAATAGTTGGATTTCTATGATGAATTGAATATTCAAATATTCTCCAAATTACTTCATAAGATGTATTTGTCGACAACTAAGATAAGCTTTTATTTCATCAACTTCTTATAATTTATTGTTTTATTATTTTCAGTAATAATATTATCTTCAATAACGGCCCTTATTTGATCTGGACCTTTGTTAAGTATTTAAATAAATATTTAATGAGCATAGATTGAGAACAAATTTGACATTAATACATGCACGATATTTTAAGCATAAAGTTCTATTAAAAGGAAAAACATATCTATTATCAAGTTTTATTCCTTCTTTAATAATATTAAAATCTGTATCTCTACGACGATAATTTACAAAACCATTTTCTTCTATAGTTGTTTCTTTTTTTTTTTTTTGAACATTTTGAATTTTCATATATGGTGCAGATGTTTTTGCATATCCACATGATCTATGTATCATATATTCAGTTATAATTTTATAACCTAAAGGATCGATTATTGGGTTTGGAATTTCTGCAAGAATTATTTTATCTGTTTGTATTGGATCATGGTATTTATGTTCAGGGTATAAACCAAAATAACATATAACAATGAGGTAAACCACGTTTTGAAATTCGACTACATATAAATCTGCAGTTTAAAAAAAAGGTTAGAATAATATATTAATTAGTTTTTTATTTTTTAAAATAAACATTATAATAACATTATATTGACTTTTTATTCTATAAAATAATTAATTTACCTGCTATTATGGGTCCAAAAATGTCTCCTGATTTTATTGTATTTAATTAATGGTTTAATTTAATATTAAATATTCTATTTACAAAATCTGGTCTATCCTTAGTTTTTTGTCCTGAAATTATTGATAAAAATCTTTAAATTTCTGGCCATTTAGGATCGCATCTAAATGTTAGAAATATATCAAGATTTCCATAATGTCTACAAATTGCCATCCGCATCTTGATAATTTTGAATCATCACTACTACAGAATGTGGATACCACGACGGAACTTCCACGACCGTTATTTAAAAATCATCGTGGAAACTGAGGCAAAAACACGGAACAAAAACCGGTCCTCCGAAAAACCGTCGTGGAAGTCGAGACTTCCACTACGGGTGTTTAAAATTGTCGTGGAAGTATGAATTTCCACGACGGTTCTCTGAAACCGTCGTTGTAAGTCTCAACTTCCACGACGTTTTATAGAACCGTCGTGGAAATTCCAGGGATTACACGACGGTTAACTAAACCGTCGTGCAAGTCGAGACTTACACGACGGTTTCCATGAAACCGTCGTGGAAGCATCGTCCTTTTGTTCAGACATATTAGATCGAGTAGCCCTGTTTTTCCCACATCGATACACCAGCTGCCGTGAACAAAAATCAGATTAGATCGCTCCGACAACAGTTCCATACGCCGCTGTTAGACCGCCACCCACCACCATCTACTGGTCGATCATCATTCTTGTAAGTCATGATGATACAAATTAAACTCATCTTTTGATGTTTTCCTCTGTATTAATTTTTTATTTACGAACCCAGAATATTAATTTTAATTTGTATTTTTTTTGGATTGCTTTTGATACGTTAAATACTGCAAAGTGTTTAATTCAGTGATCACAATCAATGTACTTTTAGATTGGTTTTTTTGTAGTTTGGATTTTTTAGTTAAATCCTAATCAATGTATTTTTAAAATTACGATGTATTTTTATTATGGATTTTTAGTTAAATAACCCGGGCCGGTTTTTAATTGTATTTTTAGTTTGTTATGTTTTTTTGCATTTTTTAGTAAATATATTGTTGATTTAATTAATGCATGTGCCGGGGAGTATTATATATAACGTAACTAATTAAATGCAAATGATATTCATGCATGCAATTTAAAAATATGCACACCTTGACTTCGAGACTTTGATTTATTGGTTTAGGATTTGCGCGCAAATCATGGATAGGGAAATGGATGTGGTTTGATAGATTGACTAAAGCATATGAAGATGGTGTTGAAGAATTTTTGTCATTTGCCAAATCTCATACACAAGACGATAAGATTCGGTGTCCGTGTCAAGTTTGTGGTAATCATATATCCCATTCCATTGATGATGTTAGAGGGCATTTGCGCGCTTATGGGATTATTTGTTCTTACCAAACATGGTATTTACATGGCGAAGATTTTGTCCATGTTAAGTATACATCGACTAGTACTAAAAGTAAAGAGCCTATTGTTGAGGAAAACATTGGTGATAATATGTATAATATGATTAATGATTTGGAAGAAAACTTTGTGCACCGTCCGGAGTTATTTGAGGAAACGATTAATGATGCCAAAACGCCCTTGTATGTCGGGTGTACAAAATACACAAAATTAGGGGCATTGGTTAAATTATGGAATATGAAAGCGTCGGGAGGGTGGACGAATTCTAGTTTCATAATTCTTTTAGCTTTTCTAAAAGATGTTTTACCGGAGGATAACAAAGTGCCACCTAGTATGTACGAGGCGAAGAAGACGTTGAGCCACGTTGGGAATGGAATACGAGAAGATACATGCTTGTCCAAATGATTGCGTGCTTTATCAGAGAGAATATGAAGAGTTAGATGAATGTCCGGTTTGTAATGAGTCAAGATGGAAAAAGGACAAGGTGCCATCGAATGGTAGTAAAAGAGTGCCAGTGAAGGTGTTATGGTACATTCCACCAGCTCCACGTTTCCTCCGTTTATTCCGTAATACACAGCATGCTAAGAGTTTGACATGGCATCATGATAAACGTGTCGACGATGGCAAGCTTAGGCATCCGTCCGACGCACGCAATGGAAGACCTTTGTGACAATCATCCAGATTTTAGTGCAGAACCAAGGAATTACGTCTCGGTTTGTCGACGGATGGAATGAACCGCATAGTAACATGAGTAGTCAACATAGTACCATCTCCAGTCATACTTGTCAACTACAATCTCCCTCCAGACGTTTGCATGAAGCGGAAGTTCTTGATGTTGACATTATTGATCTTAGGCCCTCAACAACCGTGGGAATGACATTGGATGTTTACTTGGCACCATTAATCGATGACCTAAAAAGGTTGTGGGATGATGGTTTACAAGTAAGATATTCTTATCGTCAAGATACGTTCAAATCTTCGCGCAATGTTGATTTGGTCAATTAACGACTTCCTGCACTTGGCAACCTATCTGGTTATCCCGTGAAGAGTTCTATAGGATGCCCCATTTGTATGAAGGAAACATCTTCCATCCAGTTTACCTTGGTCACAGGAGGTTCTTGCCGAAAAATCATCGATATCGCAAACAGAAGAAGGCTTTTGATGGCAATTCCGAAGAAAGAATCGCTCCTCGGATTTTGACTGGCGAGGATGTATTTGAGATGGTTAAAGATGTGAAGGTAGTTTTGGGAAAGAGGAAATGTAAGGATCCAGTTGTCGATGGACCTTGGAAGAAGAAGTCAATCTTCTATGAACTTCTATATTGGAAGTCGCTTTAACGTTCGTCATTGCTTAGATGTTATGCATATTGAGAAGAACGTCTGTGAATCGATAGTGGGCACGTTGCTTGACATTCCCGAATAAGACTAAAGATGGTGAAAGGCACGGTTGGACCTTCAAGAGATGAGATTAGAACGAATTTGCTCCCTGAGAAAAGATCGAACAACACTTACTTACCGCCAGCAAAACACACATTATCTAGACACGAAAAGAGAAAGCTTGTGAGTGGCTTGCTTCCGTGAAAGTGCCAGTGGGTACTCTTCCAACTTCAAAAGGTTGGTGTCGATGAAGATTTGCGGCTCGTTGGAATGAAAACACATGATTGTCATATCTTGATGCAACAATATTACCTCTTGCTTTGCGGGGAGTTTTAACAAAAGATGTGAGATACTCAATTACGAAGTTATGCTCATTTTTCAATTCAATATGCTCCAAGGTAATTGATCCAATGATGCTAGATTCGCTACAATCGGAATTGGTTATGACATTGTGCTTGCTTGAAAAGTATTTCCCACTAGCCTTTTTGATATAATGATCCATCTATGTGTGCACTTAGTTCGGGAAGTTAAGTTATATGGCCCGGTGTAGGTTGAGGTGGATGTATCCTTTTGAAAGGTACATGAAGGTTTTGAAGGGATATGTGAAGAACCGAAATAGGCCGGAGGGTTGTATAGTGGAAAACTACATAGGCGAGGAATCAGTTGAATTTTGCTCTGAGTATTTGTCGAACGCGGACCCAATAGGATTGCCAACAACCGGGCTATTTACGTCGAAAGGACTATCCGTGGCCGTTCATTCATCAGTTATCAAGATGAATGGGAAAAGGCTTGTTTGTATGTTTTGCACAATGCTAAGGAATCGGACATTTCGGGAGTGGATAAGAAAATATTTGCATACAAAGCTTGGCATTTCACAAGACGTAATGAAACTATCCAGAGTCCGTCATCGATAGTCACAAGATATACATCGTACCTTGTCAATGGCAACTCCTTCTATACTCGGGACAGAGATGAGAAGCATCCCGTACAGAATAGTGGTGTCACCCTTTAGGCCGAGTCTATGCATATTTCATCCGCAAATGACAAGAATCCGGTATATAGTTCCATGAATTACTTTGGGTTCATTGAAGATATTTGGGAACTTGATTATTGCGGCTTGCGAATAGCACTCTTTAAATGCAAGTGGGCTGACAATAATTATGTTAAGGTTGATAATGACGGTGTGACAGTGGTGGACTTTAGGCGCTTGGAATACAAAAATGATCCTTTCATCATGGCGTTACAAGCGGTACAAGTATTTTTACAATGGATCCCGCAAATTTAGAGTTATCTTTAGTTGTGCCAATGAAGTCAAGAATAATCCGGGATGGCCAAGAAGATATTGATGATTGCACCGACATTCCATCATTTACAACGGGTTTGCTACCGGTGGAGGAGATTGATGATTTTGACGATGATGTTTCACACTTACTTCGATTGGACGTCGAGTGGACACGTGTTGAGAAGCCCAAAAAAAAGTAGAAAAAAAATACTTAACAAAAGATTTTATTTTCTTAAGTACGTTGTAAACATTTAGATACGGTTTTTTAATTACGCACATTATATGGGAATTATTTATACATGCAAATATGTTTGGAAGCAAATAAGAATCCAAAATGAATGATTGCACAACATATATGTTTGGCCACTTAGAGGGATTATATTAACAATTTTGAAAACTATTTTTGTAAATTTCTTACCTACGACGACGGTTATTGGAAAAATCATCGTGGTATATAATATACCACGACAGTTTTTTCAAAGACCGTCGTGGTATATCATATACCACGACGGTTTTCTTCTAGAACCGTCGTGGTAGATTTCGTGAAAATTGAAAACCCATGATACCTACCACAACGGTTTAATACGAAGACCGTCGTGGTAAAATGTCGGTTGGGACACAAACCACCGAAATCAACCATGACGGTTTATATAGAAAACCGTTGTGGTTGTAACGACCCGCCTAGCACGGACCGTTACCGTACTATATACATGTTTAACATACTTACTTTTTTATCAAAGTAGTGAAATTTTTTTTTTTTTTTTTTTATTACTACTACTGAAGCACTGTTTGGAATAATATAGATATTAACATAAATTCTGCGGAAGACATAGCGGCTTATCCCTTCTTTCACAGTTGCCCCGCCAACTCCATCATCTTGTATCAAAATTCGCCAGTAGGTTGTTTACCTACAGCATAGACGTAAGTCGTGAGCTTTCGCTCAGCAAGTACAACTTTATTTTCCGCAACATAAATAATTATAAACTTAACATAGTAAATCATAACATATTCTAATTATGCATGATCCAATTATGCTTTATTATGCGTAATTGTTTATGGGCCCCTTATCATGGGTGATCGTACCGGGCGCGCAACTATGGAACGGTTGGGGCGGCCAAACCCAATATCCACCTCACAGTCCTACCCGACCTTGGACGGGTCGGTACGTCACTGGCAAGCTCGCTTGCCACTATACTTATTTATCATCTTGACCTTGTTCTTATTAACTGTGAACATGCTTCATGATGTCACATGAGTATAACTGATAATCATATCTTAGTTATGCCATCTACTTTAAATTATAGCACATAACATACATTGTATCATGTTATATTTAAAAAGCCTATGCTGTAGGCGGAGTTGTACTTACTTCTCTTACTATGTCCCTCTTTAGTACTGTTCTCTTACTGGCACAGCTACAGGCCCTTTCCTGCTTGAATAGGGACATAGGTGAGAGTTCAATTCTCATTATGCAGTGTTGGTGTCCTAACCAACATGCTTACTAATTTCTAGTTGTATGTCCCCGATACTTAATATCTGGTTTGGTCACAAATAAAAATCCTACTGTTTGGGAGGATTTATTCTTTAAAAAGATTATTTGGACAAACCCTTGGGTTGACAAAAATACTGGGTTTCTTTAAAGCCTTGAGCTTTGGGACTAGGTCCGGTAATTCAAGTATTATCCTTGATTATCGTCCGTAATCGGCTTGATTACAATTTTTATTTTAAAAATTCTATTT
>BKCH01001083.1:0-244248 GCA_008635985.1 Ficus erecta
CTTTCAGTACTGAAGTATATAAGTATGTATGTACATATATGTAAGTATGTAATGGGATAGATTTTAGTTTCAAGTTGTTTAAAAAAAATATTCCGTATTTCCGCTAAGTTAAATAAGTTAAGAAATTATGTAAGTTAAGTAAGGTAACGGCCTACGTTAGGCGGGTCGTTATAGAGTTGGTATCAGAGTGGGTTTCCTGCCTTCTAGTTTCACAATCTGCCTGCCAGCGCCACAGCCATTATAAGTAGAATTTAATCTTTGTGTATGAATACTTATTATGTAATTACGATATGATAGATTATATGGTATGGATCCGAGGTGAGTAGATGACGATCGTGATGCCGCCTATACGTTTTATGGGATGCAACCTCTGGTATTTGATGGGACTCGCCAGACGGTGTCATTAGCGGTATGGTTATACGATATGGAGATGATATTTCAGATATGCCACATAGAGGCCCATCTCCAAGTCCCGTTAGCCAGTCGATGTCTGGCAAGAGATGCTAGATTATGGTGGATGACGTTAGGGGAGCGAGCTATGTAGAGAGATTCATGGGCCAAGTTCCGTGCTCTTATTATTGCTCGTTACGGGCCTTTGCTCGATGAGGACGCCGACATACCTTAGCGCGATCTCGAGATCTACAACGACATGTACCTCGGGCGATATCTTGACTATGCTGAGGATTGGCGTGCCTATCCAAACGAGTCGATGAGCCACTATTGCAGGAGATTCCAGGATGCAATGCTACCTTACATTCCGCATGATCTAGGTGATCCGGAGCTACAGGCATTGTACCTTCTTAGGGAAGGATTACCTTCCGAGATTAGGATATTTGTTTCTGCACCGATGGCAGGGATGACAGTGGAGAACATGATAAATGATATCATGGGGGCTGAAATAATAGCCCATATGCTACAAGTAGATGCCCTAATGGATGACATCATAGAGGTGCCTGTCGATGATGCTGGCATTCCTGAGCCACTGTTCGAGGGAGGTTCGTTTATGCCCGAGGACCCTATCCCCGCTGTTCCACTGTAGAAGATCCCACCACAGGAGGCGGAAGCTGATGCAGAAGAAATGAAATGGACCGTGTAGACTTCATGGCTGCTCCCGAGGATTAACCAGAGCACCCTCCAGTAATCATCATCGACAGTGATGATGATGAAGAAGACGTCGAGGAGGAGGTTGAAGAACAATGAGAAGAGCAAGAGCAAGGAGTATGGGAGGAAGAGATAGAAGACTTCGAGGATGACCCGAAGGAGATTCTATTCGATGATGGAGATTGGGATGTAGACTCCTACGCTTCCTCCGTTGTTACGATCGAGCAGATAGACTAGACATAGGATTGACTTTTATTAGTTTATTCTTTTTGACTTTAGGATTGTACATATGTATGATGGTAAAGTGGTAGCCACTTCCATCTTAATTTTGACCATGTATGTAAAGTAAGTACAATGTAATAGATTTGTACATATTACGATGTAAACATGATGTACTTTTTGTAAGTGTATAAAAAGACAAGTTCAAATATGAGATGTATATGATAATGTTATGATATGATGATCAAGAATTATGTATGATAAGTTTATGACAGAAATATGATATGATACAATGATGTTATGTTATGACATGATAAGTATAATGGTATTATGATATGATAAGTACGATAGTATTATGATATGATGTTTTAGGATATGATAAGTTATGAATGAAAGAAAAGATATTAGAAGTATGATAGTATCTTTTCTTAAATAGGAATCAGAAGATGGCACGTCCACGTACTAGAGTAAACCAAAATCCGCAAGAACTAGATCTTGCGAATGTTGTAGCTACCCTACAACGACAGCTGCTAGAACAGCAACAAGAAACGAATCAACTTCGTGAGCAGATAGCTTGTATGAATCAAGTACCCCCAGTAGCGCCCTAAGTACCCCCAGCAGCAGCCCAGGTACCGGAGGTTCACCAAGAGGTTCCACAGGATGTTGAAGTCCTGTTAGCACCCGCTAGGATGCAGGAGAACCCACCCTTAGTTTGGGAAGACTTGTTGTATGAATGGTTTAGGCGGATGAAGGGGCCTGAGTTTGAGGGACCTACGGACCCTATAGCAGCTGATAATTGGTTGATTGTTATCCAAGTGATTTTGGATTTCATGAGACTTACGGAGCAAGAAAAAGTTCTATGTGCTTTGTTCGCACTTAAGACGGACGCAAGGCATTGGTGGATGACAGTTCAGATGTGCAGAGATGTGACGACAATGAGTTGGCAGGATTTTGTAGCTGAATTTAGAACAATGTACCACAATAGAGAAATCCTGGCGGCTTAACAAGATGAGTTCACCAGTCTGAAATAGGGAACGATGACGGTACTAGAGGCTGTTAAGAAATTTGAACAGTTAGTACGTTTATGTTCGGAACTGGTACCGAATGAAACTGAGAAGATAAGAAGGATGATGAAGATGTTCCGGACAGATATTGCCAAGCAGGTTAGTGCTGGCAGTAGCCCTACAACCCTGGTATCCGACTGTATAAGTCGAGCTATAAGAACTGAATATTGGATTAACCAGGACAAGGAAGCAAGGGCTCAATTTTTTAAGGCTAAGAAGGAAGAAAAAATCGTGGTGAAGCAGCTACAGCCCCGACAGAATTCGGAGTCGTACTCAAAGGGCTAGACCGGTAACTCTGCTCAAGGTTCCAAACATTTCGGGAGGAGTAAAAGAAAAGGGAATAGTATCGGTCAGGGCCAACAAAGAAACTACCCTCAAAAGAAAAGCAACAGAGGAAATGAGGGTAATAACAATGACTACCCCGTATGTGCCCAATGTGGAAAGAAACACTTGAGAGTGTGTAGATTGGGATCGAACGCTTGCTACCTTTGTGGCAAAGAAGGCCACTGTGCAAGGAATTGCACCTTAAATAGTCAGAACCAGAACTCACAGTTTTCAAGCAGGAATCTAGGTAGTCAGCTGTATGCAGCCCAAGTAAAGATCGAAGGCCCTTCGATCACACAAGGAAAGCTAGAGGCTCCTGAACCCCAAGCGAGGATTTATGCCTACACCAAGGGAGATGCTGAAGCTGAAACTTTTCATGTGATAACAGGTCAGATTTTTGTCACCACTTATGATGCTATTACCCTATTTGATTCTGGTGCTACCCATTCATTTGTATCAATGGAGTTTGTCCAGAAATTAGGACGAGGAGTTAGTAGTCTAGAGTAACCCATTAGAATATCCCTTCCCTCGGGGGAAAATTTTTTGTGTAACTACTGGATACGAGGCATTCCAATAGTCATTTATGGCAGAGAACTGTATGTGGATCTTGTTGTGATCAAGGTTCAAGATTTTGATGTTATCTTAGGAATGGATTTCCTAAGCAAGTACAATGCTAAGATTGATTGTCGAAAGTGTTGTGTTATATTTAGTCCTTATGGCAAGGAAGAGTTCAATTTTTACGGCCAGTCTCGGAGCTTAGCGACTAGGCTAGTCTCGGCAATAAAGGCTTGTAAGATGTTATCTAATAGATGCCAAGGATATTTAGCTAACATGGTAGACAAAGATCAAGAGGTGGAGCTAACACCAGAAAATGTTCCCATTATAAGGGAATACGTGGATTTCTTTCCAAAAGACTTACCTAGACTTCCGCCAGAGCGGAAACTTTCCTTTGAGATAGAATTGTTGCCGGGAACTTCACCCATATCGAAAGCGCCTTACCGTATGGCACTAGCTGAGTTTAGAGAACTTCAAGTGCAGTTACAAGAACTGCTTGACAAGGGATTCATCCGGCAAAGTCACTCTCCGTGGGGAGCGCCAGATTTGTTCGTCAAGAAAAAGGATGGATTGTTACGTATGTGCATCGATTATCGTGAGCTGAATAAGGTTACGATCAATAAAAAGTATTCCCTTCCGAGAATTGATGATCTTTTTGATTAACTCAGGGGAGCAGTAGTATTTTCGAAGGTCGATCTGCGATCGGGATACCATCAGCTCAGGATAAAGGAGACGGATATTTTCAAGACGGCTTTTAGAACACGATATGGGCATTATGAGTTTTTAGTCATGCCATTTGGGTTGACTAATGCCCCAGTCGCTTTTATGGACCTTATGAATCGGGTGTTCAAGGAGTATCTTGATAAGTTTGTTATCGTCTTCATTGACGATATACTAATTTACTCAAGATCCAGGGATGAGCATGAGCAGCACCTTAGGTCGATATTGGAAACGTTAAGAAGGAATCAACTTTATGCCAAATTCACAAATTGTGAATTTTGGTTAGATAAAGTTCATATCTTAGGTCATGTAGTTTTAAAAGATGGAATTTCTGTCGATCCAGCTAAAGTAGAGACGGTTAGTTAGTGGGCTGTACCAAGGAATGTTACGGAGATACAAAGTTTCCTTGGGTTAGCTGGATACTATCGACGTTTTGTGGAAGGTTTCTCCAAGATAGCTGCCTCTCTTGCTGCCCTTACTAAAAAGGGAAATAAATTTGAATGGACTCAAAAGTGCGAAGAAGGATTCCAAGAGCTTAAAAAGAGACTTACAAGTGCACCAGTGTTAATAATTCCCGACGTGGATGAAGGGAATTTTGTAATTTATAGTGACGCCTCTAAAATTGGACTTAGGGCTGTCCTGATGCAAAAAGGAAAGGTGGTTACCTATGTAACGACCCGCTTATCGTAGGCCGTTACCTTACATACTTACTTTATAATATACGAAAATTTGGGCTACAATTTTTTTTATACAAACGATATATAACTTGAACTGGGAATCCTCTTAGTCATTACTTACATACATGCATGTACATATACTTAATTACTTATCGTAGTACTAAAGTCTTGTACTCAAATACAACATATTTAAAGTAACATAAATTTAACAAAAAGAAACGTAGCAGTTCCCGACCCACAATTTCACAGTTTTGCATCACCACGCTCCACTATCTTGTATCAAGTACTGCCATAAGTTTTCTTACCTACAGCATAAACACGAGTTATGAGCTTTTGCTCAGCAAGCACAACTATTTTATCCGTAAAAAATTTCATGATTACATAATGCATGAACCATTTATGCTTTCGTACTGTTTTCATAGGTTAGCATACTTTTTGGGGCCTTACAGAATATAAATGTACGTACTGTGACGCGCTGTCATGGAGTGGTTGGGGCGGCCAGCCCTGTCCAACTCAAACCAGGAACCAAACCCGACCTAGTGCGGGTCGATACGACATATAGCATCCTGCTTATCATGATACTTAAATCTTGTTCTTATCTTGTTTCATACTTGAAACATTATTTCATGATCATAAACAGTTTCTTAACTGAAACTGGGATTTCATATCTTACCAAATGACTTATCATTAATGAGCATGCTTCATGATGCCATAATATCAAAATATTCTTCATATAAACATGCATGCTATAGACATTCATTCTGTATCTATCAACAGGAACTTGAAAGCATACATGCCATAAACATTCATCATTCCTTGAAAACATACATACCATAAACATTCATCATACACATATCATCATGAACTTGATATCATACAAGCCATAAATTTTTATCATACATATATTATCATAAACTTGAAGGCATACAACAACAAACATTTTTGTTTATGCTGTAGGCGGAGTCGTACTTACCGTTACTTGCGCCTTGAATTAAGATATTCAACTTAAACAGGTCACTTTCCTGTTTTCAAGAAAATTATAGGATAAGCATCATCCTATCATGATATCATAATAATTCTAGTTACTAACTCATTACAAAATACAAATCCTAAAACTCAACTCCTTTTTGAATTTTAGTAAAACCCTAGAATTCTGAAAACTGGGTTTGAAACCAATTCATACTGTTTGGTCCTTTTCTTACAAATCTATTTTAAATTTGGAAACTTTTTCTTCATGAAAGTTGTAGATCTTGAAGTCTCCTACAAATTTTGTTTTTAACTCAAAACTCAAATCTGTACTTAACCTGCTTGTTTCTTCCTTTGAAATTTTTTTGACCATATTTACTAATCATAATTTGGTCTCGGGTTTATGCAAAAACAAAGGTCTTAGAGGCCTTATTTTCAAAAACTGTCCACTTTGTCCCCTAGGATTTTCCCTTCTCTACAACTTTACAGTTTTGATTTTTTCCAAAATCGGCCTCTAAAAGCCTCAAAATTTCGTTTCCAGAAAAACCGTCCAGTTTCAAATCCTAATCAAGCATACCAAAACCCTAGTGCATAAATCTTAACAAACTGAATTCATGCTCATACAAATTGATCATACACTTAAATCTTAACTGAAACTTAAATGAAGAACTAGAGGATAAAAAGATTTACCTCAAATTCCACGGATGAAATTCTTAAACTAGGGTTTTGAAATTTTCCTCACAACTCCTATACTAAACCGAACACTCCTCTATTTCTTGTTCTCTCCTCTCTTGGCTCGGCTCCTAAGGGCAGAAACTAGAGAGTATGTGCTGCTTGTGTGAGTTGGCTAACAAGATGCAATGAGACTACCCTCACCTATTTATAGGTGAACAACTTACTTCATAAAATTGCTCAATAGTCCCCAAAGAAACAACAATTGCTCCTAACCTTCTATGAGGTGGCCGGCCAAGCTTGTCTCCATTTTGCCAAGTAGCAAAACTAGGGAAACTTGCTCATCAAGGCTATAAACCATGAGGTGTCCTCTCCTTAGAGTGGTAGGCCTTAGGTGGAGCCTTGTGCTTGCTCTTGCTAACCAACAAGCAAGGCTAGCAAGCATACTAAGCAAGCCTAAGGAGCATGAGGTGTCAAGAGCTAAAAAGATTCAACTCTTGTAATTTATCTATTGGTCCTTAAGAGCAACATATTTGCTCTTGATCCCTATGTGGTGGCCGGCTGTTCTTGTCCCAAATTGTCAAGTAAGCCAAGCTAGGGAAGCTTGCTCACCAAAGCTAGGAACCATGAGGTGGCTTCTCCTTGTGATGGCCGGCCTTGGGGGGTGAAGTGTGCAAGCCTTGGCTTGCCAAGGGAGCTAGGCTAGGGAGTCTAGATGGTTGGTTCATCAAGGCTAGTCCAAGAGGTGTCTCTCCCTCACGTGGCCGGTCATGGTGGTGGCTTTGCCAATGCATAAGCTTGCCATGTGAGCAAGACTAGGGATGTTACTCACCACGGCTAATCCATGATGTGTTGCTTCCTTGTGGTGGCCGGCCTTAGATGATGAGGTGTGCTAGCCTTGGTTTGCCAAGGGAGCAAGGCTAGGAGGGTGGCTCATCCAAGCTAGAAGCATGAGGTGTCTCACCCTCATATGGCCGGCCATTGAGTGCCAAATGGGACAACTTTGCTAATTGAATCATAAAACATAATCAACCAAGCAAAAACAAAGTGCTTAGTCACTAAACTTAGGGTATGATTTGTCAATTTTTAATGACACATAAATTCTTCTAATTTGCATAATGATCCTTAAAAACAAGATTCCTTGCTCATAAGGCCATGATGTGGCCGGTTCCTAGGATGCCACGTGGAGGAATATAATTGGTTCTAATTAGAATCATCTAATCCAATTCTTAACTTGTCTTCTTGGTTTCCAACTAGGCTTAACTAAACTTGCAATTGATCATTGCTCAGTTGAACTAGGAAATATAACTAGAAAAATCCATAGTTCTCAAACTTTTACATATTTGCTTATAAGTCCACAATTTTCTCAAAATTGTACATTGGCCCCTAAAGGTAAAATATTTGCACTTTAGTCCCTCTAAGGTGACCGGTTAAGGTGAAGCTTTTAAACATCCCATTTCTTACTTAAACATTCCTTAAAAGACTTCTCAACTTCTAAAAATTCAAAATCATGAACTTTTCTTAAATTTACAAATTGACCCCTAAAAATAAAATATTTACATTTTGGTCCCTGTAAGGTGACCAATCATGATAATGACACTTGTTATCTCACGTGTCATCCTGTAAGGCCCCGTATGGCTTATCTCCTAAATGCAGTCGATTTTCATACTAACATAGATGCTTAGATACTGTTTTCAACTGTTAAAAGTATAATCATACTGGACCATTGTCCAAAATTTATCTGAACTGCATATAGGATTTTCTTAAGCTATAAACTATCATATAGAGTCATAAATCATAATTTACCCTTTTAACAAAGGGTCTTAAACTTGCTTAAATAAATTATCGAATCTTTTAACAAAAGATTCAACAACTTTTCTTCGAAAACATATCATACATATCACATAAACAGACTTTGATTCTTAACGAAAGAAATCATAAACTTATAGAAAGTTTGGTCATTACAGCCTATGCCTCACGACAATTGAAGGATCATGAAACAAACTATCCAACGCATGATTTAGAGCTCGCAGCGGTAGTTTTCGCACTAAACATCTGGAGACACTATTTGTACGGGAATAGATGCGAAATCTATACCGACCATCAAAGTCTCAAGTATATCTTTACTCATAAAGTGCTCAACATGAGGCAGCGAAGATGATTAGAACTCGTGAAGGATTACGATTGTGAGATCCTTTACCACCCTGGAAAGGCAAACAGGGTAGCAGATGCTTTAAGCAGAAAATCAGCTGGTATGCTAATGTCTATTGGAACGCTGCCCAAGCCACTTCAAAGGGAAATTTCTGATTTCAACATGGAGATGATAACTGGAAAGTTGTCTGTTCTGACTCTTCAGTCGGACCTCCTAGAATCCATTAAGTTGCATCCAGGGAAGGATTTTTTTCTGCTAAAAGCATAAATTTTTGGTGGAAAGAGTAAGGAATTCAAGATCTCTACGGATGGGATAATTTATTTCAAGGAAAGGATTTGTGTTCCTAACTTTGAATTTCTTAAGAAATAGATTATGTCAGAAGTGCATATGACGCCATACTCGGTACATCCCGGAGCTTCCAAGATGTACAAGGATCTTAAGGAGAATTATTGGTGGCCAAATATGAAGAACGAGATCGCAGAATTCGTGTCAAAATGCCTAACTTGTCAGAAAGTTAAGGCTGAACACCGCCATCCAAGGGGAGATCTTCAGAAAATTGAGTTTCCTGAATGGAAATGGGAGCAAACTACAATGGATTTCGTAGTAGGATTACCAAGGACTGCAAGTGGGAATGATACAATTTGGGTTATCGTCGATAGATTAACCAAACCAGCCCACTTTGTTGCCATCAAAGCCACTTTTTCGGTAGAAAGGCTTGCCAAAATTTATGTATCTCAGATCGTTAAGCAGCATGGAGTGCCAAAATCGATCATTTCAGATCGTGATGGACGTTTCACCTCTCGATTTTGGACAAGTGTTCACAATTCAATGGGGTCGAAATTTAAGTTCAGTACAGCTTTTCACCCCCAAACTGATGATCAATCGGAACAAACAATCCAAACACTAGAAGATATGCTAAGATCATGTGTTTTGGATTTCAAAGGAAGCTGGGATCAGAAGCTACCTTTGATCGAATTTTTCTATAATAATAGTTATCAGGCCTCAATTGGTATGGCTCCATTTGAAGCGTTGCATGGAAGGAAATGTCGATATCTTATTCATTGGCAGGAAGTTGGGCAGAAACAACTTCAAACCACGGATTTCATCAAGAAAACCTTTGAGGACATCAAGATAATCAAACAAAGACTCGACGTGGCTTTTAGTTGACAGAAAAGTTATGCCGACAAACGTCGAAGGCCCTTGGAGTTCCAAGTTGGAGATTCAGTTTTCATTAAGATTGCTCCTATGAAGGGAATAATGAGGTTTGGTAAAAAGGGGAAGCTTAGCCCAAGATATACCGGATCATTTGAAATCCTTGAAAGGATTGGAAAAGTAGCCTATAAGCTTGCCTTGCCACCAGAATTGGCTTTTGTGCATGACGTTTTTCACGTCCCAATGCTAAAGAAATATGTACCCGACACTTCCCATGTGCTAAGTCAAGAACCAGTTGAAGTCCAAACAGACTTGACGTACGAAGAAAACCCAGTATGGATTCTGTACTGAGAAGAAAAAGTTTTAAGAAACAAAACCATTTCCATAGTTAAAGTGCTATGGCAAAATCATAAGGTTGAAGAAGCAACGTGGGAATTAGAAGAAGATATGAGAAAGAACTATCCCAACTTGTTTTAATTTTTGAGGACGAAAATTTTTAAGGGGGGAAGATTGTAAAAGCCAATGTTTTATGAAATTACGATTTCTTTTTTAAGGAATTTAAGATGTACTATATAAGTACTTACGAAATACATGATCTGATTTTTATCAGATTTTGTGTGAGTCTTTATAGCTTTATAAGACTCAATAATAAATTGCTTAGTCAAGCATAGGGCCTTTTGAGTAAAAAGGTAGAATGAAATTTATGATTTTATGTTGGTCAAAGTTTGACCAAGAAAAGTCAAAAGTATGAATATGACGGTACTGCAATATAACAAGCAGTATAGGAATTATACTATGAAAAATCGTCATCACAGATAAAATAGTAAGAATAAAGTTCAAGACCACTATAGAAAAATCAAGCACATTATTTAGAACAATAAGGGCTAAGTAGCTTTAAGTCATAAGAAAAATTTTACACAGTCCAATAAAATACAGATAAATTCTGGACTACATTTCAGTAAGACAGTATTGTTATTAGTAAAAATAGTATTTGTAATATCTGCATTAATATGAAAATAGACTGCATTCAAGGAGGAAAGGCAAACAAGGTCCAAAAGGGGGGGACACCTCATCTTTGGATAATTACATGATTTATGAATTTTTGGAAAATTAGGAAAGAATTAGGTAACTTGGCCCCCAAGACTCCCTAATGGCCAGCCACCTCATGGTCTTTTGAGCAAATATTTTGCTCATAAGGGCTAATATGTAATTCTGAAATTAAAAATAAATCCAAAAAAAAATTATTTTTCACCTATAAATAGGTGATGGGGGGTGGTTTTGGGTCATTTTATGTGATCCTATACCAAAACTCTTGCAAAATTTCACCTCACTCTTTTCCCCCTTAGCAGCCGAAACCCCAAAGAGAGAAAGAGAAGAAGAAGAAAAAAAAGAGAAGAGAGAGAGAGAGAGAGAGGAAGCAAGTGGTCGGATTTGTGGTGGAACCAAGTAGGGAGGAAATGTTTGATTCAAGATTTAGAGCCAATCTCCAAGCTTAAAGGTAACTCCAAAAACCTTTAAGCTATCTAATTAAGTGTTAGTTCAAGATTTATGTGTATTTTCATGTGGGTATGTAAGAGCATAAGCTCATTTCATTTCTATGTAATAGCTTAGATTTGTGCTTGATTAGGGTTAGTGGTTTTGATTTATGGTTTTGTGTATGGTTATGATTTCAATTGCTAGAGTATGTATGGTATGTATGAATGCCTAGCAAATGTTTATAATATGTCCCCACACACTCAAGAAGATGTAGGGTGTGATTGATTATGTTCTAATTGATGTATGATGCAAGAGGGTTAAAGAAAACCCTAAAAACCCTAATTGGTAAAGATTAACCAAATGGGTTTGTATGAATGATTTTATGAAGGGTTAATTTCATTTTTAGCACTTGTAGAATAAATTATATTAAAAATAGCACCACTTTTTTTCCCTTCACTTCTAGCACTGTCACGTCCTTTTTCAATCTAAAATGTGGGGTCCAGCAGCATTAATTGTATGTCAAATTACAGGTTTACCCTCTTCTCCTACCCACTCAAATATGCCTCTCCCTCGCAGACCCTAAAAAAAATTTTTAAACTAGCATCTACAGTGTTTTAGAGAGAGAAACTGAGATCTAGAGAGAGAAAGAGTTACAACCGGTCGGAACCGCTCGGAAACCGTCCGAAACCACCACTAAAGCCCTCTATAAATCGCTTGGAAGTCTATAAGCGTTGAAAAATCTTCAAAAATACCCATGTCGAAACCCACAATTTTGACTGATTTTAACATTACTCCAAAAAGATGTCTCTCAGAGTAATGGCTTCGGCATATAAAAGGCCACGTACCGAGAAAAGTTCTAAAAAACCGACACAAGAGAGCGAGAGAATGGTGGCCGGGGTAGGGTTGAAGAGAAAGAAGGGGAAATTGAAATTAAGGAATCAAAGAAGCCGAAAAGTGCTGTAGAATAGAAGATATTCAAAAGTTTAAATTTTTAATATTATTCAGTAAGAAAATGCAGTTTTTATTGATTCGTTCGAAAAAATTTGCTTGAATTACATAAAGTTAGTATTTTTATCTGATTTTGTAACATAAAACATCCATTTATAAAATTTGGTTTATATAAATATTTGGGTTTTTGTTGATGCTTTTTTAATTGTAGGTGATATCGGTACTGAGTTATTTATTTTGTGATCATCTTGTAATTTTTGTAATGGTAATTTTTTCAATGACTCTCTGGTCATAATAATAATTACTCAGTTTTATGTTATTTTCGAATGGTCATTTTCATGATGACCACCTGGTCAATTTCGTTGTGACCTCTGTGCCTACGGTTTGCCGTATTAACCATATACAGATGTCACAACGATATTGATCAGGTGGTCATCATAAAAATGACCGTATTTGTAAGAATACCAACAGTGATCGATTTGCTGCCCGACTTTAATGCCAAATTCTCGATTTGAGTGTAAAGGGATTAAAAAAAAGTAAAACAACTAATTTGCATAAATTTTGATACTTCTACATGATCGGTCATTTCCATAATGACCACATGGTAATTTTCGTTGTGACCCCTTCCCTTCCCATGTTTTGAGAAAATGAAATTCAACATCAAAGTGATGGATGGAGCAACATGTGTTCTAAAATACACAGAGGAGTCAACACACTTTGTGTGTAAAGGGCACAAAAATATAAAATTAAATAAGTAATGAATTCACCTAAAATTTGATCCTTCCACCGGATCGGTTATTTTCATAATGACCACCTGGTCATTGTCGTTGTGACCCCTGTAAATCGTGCATTTTTACCTTTAACCTTGGTCACAACGATATTGACCAGGTGGTCATTATGAAAATGACCATATTTGTAAGAATCCCAACAGTGATTGATTTGCGTCCCGTCATCAATTAATGCCAAATCCTCGATTTGTGTGTAAAGGGATCCTGTCTGCATAACTTTTGATACTTCTACAGGATCGGTCATTTCCATAATGACCACCTGGTAATTTTCGTTGTGACCCCTTCCCCTCCCACGTTTCGAGAAAACAAATTGACCACATGGTCAATTTCGTTGTGACCTCTGTAAATGGTCAATACAGTGACATATTGGTCAACAGTAGGCAGAGTGGTCACAACGAAAATTACCAAGCGATCATTATGAAAATGACCTTCCTCTAAAAATACCATTTAAATGACTTTTGGTATTTTTAAATGACGGTCATTTTCAAATTGACCGCATGGTCAATTTCGTTGTTACCTCTGTACATGGTGAAATTAATTTTGTATTGGTCAAACCATGGACACATAGGTCACAACGAAATTGACCAGACGGTCACTATGAAGACGGTCATTATGAAAATGACCATATGGTCAATATGGAAATGACCTCTGTGCCCACGGTCAATACGATTTTGTATTGGTCAAACACGGTCACAACGAATTTGACCAGACGGTCATTATGAAAATGACCGTCCTGTAATATGCATTTAAAATAAGTTTTGGTATTTTTACAGAATGGTCATTTTTATAATGACCGTCTGATAATTTTCGTTGTGGCCTCGATTGACCAATAACACATCGTATTAACCGTAGGCACATAGGTCATTTACATATTGACCATCTGGTCATTTCCATATTGACCGTCCTCATAGAAATACCAAGAGTCATTTAAAAGTCAAATTACAGATTTACCCTCATCTCCCACCCGCCCAAAAGTCATTCTCTGTAATGACCAAACTTTTTATAAGTTTATGATTTCTTTCGTTAAGAATCAAAAGTTTGTTTATGTGATATGTAGGATATGTTTTCTAAGAAAAGTTGTTGAATCTTTTGTTAAAAGATTCGATAATTTATTTAAGCAAGTTTAAGACCCTTTGTTAAAAGGGTAAATTATGATTTATGATTCTATGTGATAGTTTATAGCTTAAGAAAATCCTATATGCAGTTCAGATAAATTTTGGACAATGATCCAGTACGATTATACTGTTAACAGTTGAAAACAGTATTTAAGTATCTATGTTAGTATGAAAATGGACTGCATTAAGGAGATAAGCCAAATAAGGCCTTACAGGTTGACACCTCAGATGACAAGTGTCATTATCATGATTGGTCACCTTACATGGACCAAAATGTAAATATTTTATTTTTAGGGGTCAATTTGTAAATTTAAGAAAAGTTCATGATTTTGAACTTTTAGAAGTTAAGAAGTCTTGTAAGGCATGATCAAGCAAGAAATTTGATATTTGGAAGTTTAGCTGTAAGTAGCCAACTTACAGGGACTAAAGTGCAAATATTTTTACCTTTAGGGGCCAATGTGCAATTTTGGAAAAATTGTGGAATTATCCGTAATTATGAAAATTTTTGAACCAGAGACTTGTTGAGTAAAGTTTCTTAGTTCAATTAAGTCAATGATCCATTTCAAGTTCGGTTAGCTTGGTTGGAAATCAAAGAAGACAAGTTAAGATTGAATTGAATGACTCTAGCTAGAACCAATCACATTGTCCCATGTGTCATCATAGGGACCGGCCACATCATGGCCTTGTGAGCAAGGAATCTTGTTTTTGAGGAGCATTATGCAAATTGGAAGAATTTAGGTGTCAATAAAAAGTGACAAATCATTCTTTAAGTTGGTGATTAAGCACCTTGATTTGTGGCTTGGTTGGTTATGTTCAAGGATTCAATTGGCTAGTGTTTTGGCACAAAAGGACCGGCCACATGAGGGTGAAACACCTCAAGCCTATAGCTTGCATGAGTCACCCTCCTAGCCTTGCACCTTTGGCAAGACAAGGCATGCACACCTAAGCACCAAAGGCCGGCCATATAAGGAAGCAACACATCATGATTAGCCTTGATAAGAGACAAGTTGAACCTTGCACACATGGCAAATTTATGCATTGCCAAAGCTACCTATGACCGGCCACATGAGGGAGAGACACATCCCTTGGCCTAGCTTAGATGAATCAGCCATGTAGACTTCCTAGCCTAGCCCCCTTGGCAAGCCAAGGCTTGCAAACTTCACCCTAGGGCCAGCCATCACAAGGCAATGCCACCTCAAGCATATAGCCTTGATGAGCAAGCATTTTAGCTAGGTTTGCTTGTCAAATTGGAGCAAGAACAACTGGCCAACACATAGGGACTAAGGAGAAATATTTTGGCCTTAAGGATCAATGCATAAATTACAAAAGAAGGATCACTTGAACACATGACACCTCACACACCCTAGCTTGGCTTAGTAAGCAAACTAGCCTTGCTTATGGTGAACAAGAACAAGCTCCAAACTACACTTAAGGTCAGCTAACTTAGGAGAACGACACCTCATGACCCCTAGCCATCATGAGTAAGCTCCCATAGCCTTTCTACTTGGCAAAAAGGGACAAGGAGAGCCGGCCACCTCATGGAACTTTAGGAGCAATTGTTGTTCCTTTAGGGGCTAGTTAGCAATTCCAAGAGTTAGAGATTCATCTATAAATAGGTGAAGGTTCTTTCATTTCATTTTGTTAGCAAATTAAAGCAAGCAACACACTCCCTAGTTCTGCCCTTAAGAGCCGAAGTAAGAAAGGAAAGAAAAGAGAGAGGAGAAAGCAAGAAAAAAAAAAAAAGGAGAGTTCGGTTTAGTGTAAGAAGTAAGAAGAAAATTTCAAAACCCTAGTTGAGATTTTCATCCATGGAACTTGAGGTAAATATTGTAATCCTCTAGTTCTTTATTCAAGTTTCAGTTAGGGTTTGAGTATATGACCATTAAATATGAGCATGAGCTTAGTTTGTTAAGTTTTATGCACTATGGTTTTGAAATGCTTGTTTAGGGTTGTAAACTGGACAGTTTTTCTGAAAACGAGATTTTGAGGCCTTTAGAGGCCGATTTTGGAAAAAGTCAAAATATGTAAAGTTGTAGACAAGAGAAAATCCTAGGGGACAACGCGGACAGTTTTTGAAAATAAGGCCTCTAAGACCTTTGTTTTTGCAAAAACCCGAGACCAAGTTATGAATAGTAAATATGGTCGAAGAATTTTCAAAGAAAGAAACAAGCAGGTTAAGTACAGATTTGAGTTTTGAGTTGAAAACAAAAGTTGTAGGAGACTTCAAGATCTACAACTTTCATGAAGAAAACCTTTACAAATTTAAAATATATTTGTACAAAAAGGATCAAACATTATGAATTAGTTTAAAAACCCAGTTTTCAGAATTCAAGTGTTTTACTAAAATTTCAAAAGGAGTTGAGTTTTAGGGTTTGTACTTTAAAGAGTTAGAATTGTTATGATATCGTGATAGGATGATGCTTATCCTATGATGTTCTTGAAACAGGAAAGGGACCTGTTTGAGTGAAGTATTTTAATTCAATGCGCAAGTAACGGTAAGTACGACTCCGCCTACAGCATAAACAAAATGTTATTGTTATATGCCTTCAAGTTTATGATGATATATGTATGACAAAAGTTTATGGCTTGTATGATAACAAGTTCATGATGTTGTGTGTATGACGATTGTTTATGGTATGTGTGCTCAAATGTTATGGCATGTATGCTTTCAAGTTTCTGTTGTTAAATACAGAATGAATGTCTATAGCACGTATGTTCATATGATGAGTATTTTGATATTATGGCATCACGAAGCATGCTCATTAATGATAAGTCATTTGGTAAGATATGAAATCCCAGTTTCAGTTAAGAAACTGTTTATGATCATGAAATAAGGTTTCAAGTATGAAACAAGATAAGAACAAGTTTTAAGTATCATGATAAGCAGGATGCTATATGTCGTATCGACCCGCACTAGGTCGGGTTTGGTTCATGGTTTGAGTTGGACAGGGCTGGCCGCCCCAACCACTCCATGGCAGCGCGCCACGGTACGTACATTTATGTTATGTAAGGGCCCAAAAAGTATGCTAACCTATGAAAACAGTAAGAAAGCATAAATGGTTCATGCATTATGTTATCACGAAATGTTTTGCGGATTAGATAGTTGTGCTTGCTGAGCGAAAGCTCATAGTTCATGTTTATGCTGTAGGTAAGCAAACTTATGGCAGTCCTTGATGCAAGGCAGTGGAGCGTGGTGATGCAAAACGGTGATACTGTGGGTCAGGAACTGCTACGTTTCTTTTTGTCAAATTTATGATACTTTAAATAAGTTGTATTTGAGTACAAGACTTTAGTACTATGATAAGTGATTAAGTATATGTACATGTATGTATGAAAGTAATGGCTAAAGGGTTTTCCCAGTTCAAGTTATTTATCGTTTGTAAAAAAAAAAAATTTAGCCCAAATTTTCGTATGTTCTTAAGTAAGTATGTAAGGTAACGGCCTACGATAGGCGGATCGTTACATTCTCCCTCGAATAACCTAACCAAAAATTCCAACCAGCGTATACAGTGTTTTAGAGAGAGAAACTCCGATTCTAGAGAGAGAAAGCTTTGCAACCGCTCGGAAACCGCTTTGAAACCGTCCTAAACCACGACGAGAACCCTTTATATACTGATTCGACATCTGTTAACGTCGAATAATCTTAAATAATACAAATGTCGATGCCAACAAAAATGTCAAAGAAAATCACTACTCCCGAAAGATCGTCGAAGAGTACTCAGGGGGAAATCGAATTAAATGATTCAAAGAAGTTCATGAGTGCAGTAGATGAGAATATCCGACTCTGAAAAGGTAAAAAAATTAATTTATGTTTTTACGTTGAAAAAAATTTACGTTGTTATTATATAAGTGCCGTAGAAGATAAGATATCAAAAGCTGGATATGTTAAAAAGTTGTTTTGGTTTTTGTGTTTAAAAAGTTTACACTTTTAATATTTTTCAGTAAGAATATGCAGTTTTTATTGATTATGTAAAAAACAAAGTTTCCATTTTTATATGTGTTTCTGATGATATTCCACCTTTCTAATTGATTTGTTGACAAATCTTATCATAATGTACATAAAGTTTGCATTTTTATCTGTTTCTGTACCATAAACCATCCGTTCGTTAAATTTAGTGTTTTGGTTTATATAAATATTTGGGTTGTCGTCGATGTTTGTGTTTAAGTGTAGATGATAACGGCTCTTTTTATAAAAAAATTTAATGGTAATTTTTGTTATGACTCTCTAGTCATAATAATAATTACTTAGTTTTCTGTTATGTCTGGATGGTCATTTTCATTATGACTTGTTGGTCATAATACTATGAGTTTTAACTTATTTTAGGATGGTCATTTTCATTATGCCTTGTTGGTCACAATAATTACACGGTTTTTTATTTTTCCATATTGCTGTTAGTTTTCATATTACTGTTATAAACTTTATGCCAGGTAATTTGTATGATTACTTCATTGTCATAAGTATACTTACTCTTTTATGTTACCATGAACATTACCGCAGGTTCAATATAATCGACGGGTACCGGATACTGTAATTACGAGGGCTAAAATAAATACTTTTATTAACATTCCAGATAGTTGTTCGAAGTTGAGACAGTTGTTGTCTCCCCAACAGTACGAGGCCGTCGTCCAATAGCCATGTATTCAACACTTTCTGAGAATAAATACTCTTGGTTGGGCAGGGCAGGTCTTCCACAACATTGTTATGAGATTGACGGATCACTCAGCAATGGGTGATGCTTTTTGGTTTGAGGTTGACAAAGAACTTGGCAGATTTTCCATAAACGAGTTCTGCCTAATTACCGGCATGAAATGTGTAGGATCTACTCATCTCCCAGTGGTCGAAAGCCGATTAATAACAAGATATTTTTAGACTTTGAGAGGTGTGTCGAGAAAAAACTTGGAGCTGCAGCTATCGAATGCAAACTTTGACAATGACGCCGACGCTGTCAAGCTTAGCCTACTATACTTGATATTATGCATTCCTTTATCAAATGCAAACTCGGTTAAGATAGATCCGAAGTTTTTCTCCCTGGCCAATAACATTGCTGATTTCAATGATTTTCCTTGGGGCGTGCTCTCATGGGAGGCAACCCGGTCTGCAATCTGTAATGCAGTTGAAAATAGGTTGTATTCGAAGAGAAGACCGTTAAAAAAGACTGAAAAAGTGCATTACAGTGTTGCGGGCTTTCCACATGCGTTACTCGTTTGGGCCTATGAGGCCCTCCCATCGATGGCATTGAAATTCACCAACAAGTACGATCATGCCATTCCATGGATGCGCTCGTGGACTACCGCGGACAATGTCAAGTTCGATGATGTTATGTCTGCTTTTAACGAGGTTGGCGAAAATCATGTATAAAAACATAGGCTGTCTTCCATATATTTACTATGTATGCACTGTCAATTACAATTTACATAATCACCATGTGGTCATAACAGTAATTACTGTCTTTGTGGTCATAACAGTAATTACCATACACTAATACGCTGCTTGGTCATTTGTGTAATGACCGGATGGTCGTTCTTGTAATCACCATACACATGGTACATTGACTACTGGTGTTGGTCATATATATAATTACCTGGTGGTCATTCCTGTAATGACCAACACCCCGTCTACAGTGATAATGACGTTGGTCATATGTATAATTACCGGTAGGTCATTACTGTATTGACCATTAATTAGTTTTTCTTAATATCAATGTTGGTGTAATAACCGACTTTGTTACAAATTATGATTTCTTGTTTCTCAAGGAATCAAAGTTGGTATTATGTATAAGTATATCAATTGCCTGATCTGAGTTATCAGAATTAGGATTTATGTATGATTTTATTCTGGTCAAAGTTTGACCAGAATGATCTAAGATATGATTAAGACGGTACTACAGTATAATAAGCAGTATGAAAATTATACTGTTAAAAACCGTCATTACGGATAGATAAGTAAGAATACGGTACGGGAGCACTTTAGAAAAATCAAGCATAATATTTAGGACAATAAGGACTAATTAGCTTTAAGTCCTCAGAAAAACCTATACGCAGTCCAGTAAAACGCATATGAATTATGGACTACAATTTAGTATCACAGTACTGTTTTAGTTAAAAACAACATTTGTTATATTAACATTAGTATGAAAATAGATTGCCTTTTAGAAAGAAAGCCAAACGGAGCCCTAGATGAGGGACACCTCATCTTTTGATAAATATGTAATTTTTGGATTTTTGAGAAATTAGAGAAAGTATTACATTGAGCTTACTACCTCATGATGGCCGGCCACCTGTTGAGGACCTTTGAGCAATTATTTATTTTGGTGAGGCTTGAAGTGCAAATTAGAGAATAAAAATAAATCAATAAAGAAATTAAAAATCCACCTATAAATAGGTGTGGTGGGGGGTTGATATTTGGTTCATTTTATTAGAAACTACCCCAAAACTTTGGCGATTTCTCTCCTCACTTTCTCTCTCTCAGCCGAACCTCATAGGAAGAAAAAACCAAGAGTGTGTGATCGGATTTTTTTTGAAGGAAAGCTAGAAAAAAATTTCGAAAGCCAAGCTTGAGATTATCTCCACGGTTTAGAGGTAATCCTCTCAATTTCCTAAGCCCTTTTTAGTAAAGTTTTGAGCCAATTTTAAGTGTATTTTTCAGTTTGGTTGTAAGAGCTTGAGCTCACCAATTATATCCTTATTTTAGTTGGTTTGCTTAGAATGTGCTTGATTTATGTTTTAGTAAGTTTAAGTTATGGTTTAATGTATGTTTTGGATTGTATGCCTTAGAAATTATGTTGTTTATGTGTGTGACCATTAGGTGTTTGTTATATGTCTCCATATGCTTAAGAATGATGTTGAATGAATGATTATGGAACTGAATGCTTGTATGATGAATTAAGGTTCAAGAAAACCCTAGAAAACCAAGTTTAATGAAAATCACCAAACGGGTTTGAGTAAATGATTGAATGTTTGAAAATGAATGAATGATCATGAGAACGTTAGATTATACGCTGTATGCTTGATATAGACTCACGGTTGTGACCGTTTGAGGTAGGGTGTGCGTAATTTTATGTAAGAACCAACCGAAACCAAAACTGCTAGTTCGGGTGAAAACTGAACAATGATCTGGAAACGGCATTTTGAGTTCTTTAGAGGCCGAATTTGAGAAAAGTTAAAACTACAAAGTTGTAGAAAATTGAAAATACTAGGGGGTAATGCAGACAGTTTTGAAAATAAGGCTCCAAAGGCTTTAATTTTTACAAAAACTCGAGCCTGGACCGCCCAGACCCATGTGCACGGCCAGGCAGATTCAACAAGGAAAAAGTATAAGTTAAAGGCAAAACTGGGTTTTGAGTAAACACGAAAGTTATAGGGTTTTTCAATATCTAAAACTTTTGTGAAGAAAAATTTTTCAAAATCCAAACAGATTTCAAAATGAAACTAAATCATAATAGTAAACTCCGGTACAGTAATTTCAAAACCGTGCATGCACTGGAAATTCCTGCACATACACTGATAATTTGACTACTTTCAGCAAATTCCCTCAAAACTTAGACAGTTTTACTAGAAAACAGTTTTAAATGATTAATTAAACCCAATTTTGTAATAGAAGAAATAAATAAATAAATTAGGCTAATTGGTAACCTAACGTAATCATATAGGTTACCTAATTTTATTAGGCCAAGTTATTTAAGAACAAATGTTGTATGTTGGGCCTCAGGTCCAAGATTATTAAGGGTAACCATACAGGATACCACTTTAATTATTGGGCCTTAGTAGCCTAAGAAGCTATTTAAATTTAAACCTAACTTGAGCCTATACCTAAGGTTACTAATAGTAACCTAATAGGATATCAAGTACCATTGGGCTTTAAGCCCAAAATTCATTAGGTAATCAAACAGGATGCTGTTTGATTACTATTGGGACATGTGCCCTAGGATTACACTTGGTAACCAAAGAGGATATCATTAAAGTATTTGAGGGGGACATATAACTACGGTTACACATAATGTTGGTTAAGAAAGTAAGATAAGAATCATCCTATCTTACCATAAATTATTTCATTTAATGTTGGTTAAGGTACCAACATTAAATGAAATAATTTATGGTAAGATAGGATGATTCTTATCTTACTTTTTTTTTGAAAACAGGAAGGTAACCTATTGAGGTAACCAGTCGGAGCGACATAACCCAAGACCTAGCATAACTTGTAAGTACAACTCCGCCTACAACATAGGCAAATTGTGTTACTACGTTGCATGTTTGTTTGTAAAGTTCATGCATTTATGTGGTAAGTATGATGTATGTTTATTATTGTGACAACATGAAGCATGTTCACTAATAATAATTCATATGGTAAGAAGAACATTACGTTTTAAGTAAGAACTATTTTAAGAAAAATGTTTTCAAGTATAATGTTAAGTAAGTTTTCTTGTGTCGTACCGACATGCTCTAGATCAGGTTTGGTTCATGGTTTGAGTTGGACTAGGCTGACCACCCCAACCACTCCATGACTGCGCGCCACGGTACGTACACTTATGTTAAATAGGGGCCCCAAACTATGTTAACTTACGAAAGCATAAGGAAGCATAATCGGCTCATGCATTACTTTATTAAGTTTGGTTTTGCGGGTTCATAGTTGTACTTACTGGGCGAAAGCTCACAACTTACGTTTATGCTGTAGGTAAGCTTCCTACTGGCAATACTTGAGGCAAGGCGGTGAGGCTTGGCAGGGCTATCTGTGAAACGTGGGATGGAGACTGCTACGCGTTTTGAAATAAATATTTGTATTGTTTACTTATTACAAGTTATTTTACATTACGGCAATTTTGAAAAGTAAATATTAACTAAGTACGTACGTATATTGTTAAATATGTAAGTAGTAAAGTTTTGATTCAAGTTGTTTAAAAAAAAATATATGTACTTTATTTCCGCCTAAGTAACTAAGTAAGTATGTCAAATTAGTATGTAAGATAAGTACGGTAACAACCTACGTAAGACGGGTCATTACAGAGTTGGTATCAGAGCGAGATCCTACCTTCCAGTTTCACAGTCTGCCTGCCAGCGCCACCGTCAGCCTGCCAGCGCCACCGTCATTATAAGTAGAAGTTATTTTAGTACATATATATTTATTATGTACTTGTAATTTGGTAGATTCGTTATCTGGGCTTGAGATATGGATGTGGATCGAGATGCTGCTATGGCATTTTTTGAGCGACCCTTATTATTTGATGGGACTCAGCGAACAGTATCGTTAACAGGATGGTTGTTCGATATAGAGACGATTTTTAGGATATGCCTTATCGAAGCCCACATTCAGGTATTATTAGCGAGTAGATGCTTAGTAGGAGACGTTAGATTACGGTGGATGGCGCAGGGGGATCAGGCTATCCACAGAGGACCATGGGTGGATTTTCGTGCCCGGATTATAGCACGATATGGGCCTCTACCTGGCGAGGGAGCCAACGCACCGTACTGCGACCCGGTTATCTACGGCGACATGTATTGGAGGCGATATCTCAATTTTGTCGCGGAGTGGCACGCCTACCCGAATGAGTCCATGGGCCATTATTGCCGTAGGTTCCGAGAGGCAATGTTGCCCTATATTCCTCAGGAATTAGTTGATCCGGAGTGGCTGGCATTGCACATTCTCAGGCACGGCCTACCTCCGGAAGTTAAGTATTTTGTCCCAGCTCCGTTTGTGGGAGTATCTTTGGAGGACATGATAGATGCTATTATGGAGGCAGAGATAATAGCACACATGGTACAGGTAGCCGACCCAGAGGATGTTTACCATGTGGATCCAGTCGATGACGCTGGTGTGCCAGAGCCGTTATTCGAGGGAGTTCCAGCTGTACCCGAGGACCTTATTCCAGTGGTCCCACTTCAGAAAATTCCTCCACAGGAGATAGGGATCGGAACGGATGATGACATGGATCCTGCTGATGCTTCGGTCAACCCAGGGGAAAACCCTGAAGATCCTCCGGTAATCCTCATCAAGAGTGATGGTGAAGAACCAGAAGAGTGGGAAGAGCTTGAGGACATGGAGGAGGAGGAGATAGAGGATCTCGAGGAGCAAGAGGAAGATCCTGAGTAGATTCCATTCGATGATGAGGATTGGGATGTATTTTCCGACGTGACGACTGAGTAGATAGTTTTAGATCTAAGTCGGACTTTTGTTGTTTTATTCTTTTTGACGTTAGGGTTGTATATAGGATAGGAACGATGGTAAAGTGGTAGACACTTCCATCCCATTTTGACTATGTATATAGATATAGTAAATATGATGTATTTTTGAAAATGTATAAATGATGAGTTTATATATGAAATGAATATCATGATGATTATGATATCATGATAAAATGTATATATGACAAGTTTATGATAAGTTTATGATATGATATGCTATGAAGAAATCACGAAGGATTTATGTATGATGCTTTACGATATGATTAAGTACGATATGCTATGATGTGAATAATAGGATATGAATGCTAGAAAGGATATTCGGAATAACGATATCTTTTCTTGATATTTACTAGGAGTTATAGGATGGTGCGTACACGCACACAAGCCAACCAGAATCCGCAAGAGCCAGATCTTGCGAATGTTGTAGCCATGTTGCAACAACAATTGCTACAACAACAACAGGAAACGAACCGACTGCGTGAGCAGATATCTCAATTGAACCAGATGCCCCGCGCAAATGAAATTCCACCACAGGATAACCCTGCACCACCGGTAGTGGCCCAGGTACCGGAGGTTCGTCAAGGGGTTCCAAGGAATTTCAGTGTTCCATTAGCACCTGCTGGGATGCAAGCGAACCCACCCGTAGTTCGGGAAGACTTATTGTATGAGTGATTTAGGCAGATGAAGGCGCCTGAGTTTGAGGGTCTTATGGTCCCGATAGAAGCCGATAACTGGCTAATGGACATCCAAGTAATTTTGGATTTCATGGGACTCACGAAGCAGGAAAGGGTTCTTTGTGCTTCCTTTGCACTAAAAAAGGATGCAAGGCATTGGTGTATAATAGTGCAAATGCGTAGAAATGTTACGGCTATGAGTTGGCAGCATTTTGTAGCTGAGTTTAAGACGATGTACTACAACAGGGAAATCCTTGCCGCTCAACAGGATGAGTTCAATAGTTTGAACAAGGATCGATGTCAGTTCTAGAAGCTGTTAAGAAATTTGAACAGCTAGGCCGCCTATGCCCCGAACTCATACCGAACGAAACAGAGAAAGTAAGACGAATGATGAAAATGTTTCAGATAGACATTGCTAAGCAAGTGAGTGCAGGAAGTAGCCCTCCAACCCTAGTGTCTGATTGCATTAGTCGGGCAATTAGGGCTGAGTATTGGATTAACCAAGATAAGGAGGTGAGGTCAAAGATTTTCAAGGCTAAGAAAGAAGAGAAGGCTGTAGAGAGACAGTTATAGCCTAGACAAAACCAGGAAGTTTATGCGAAGGGCTATACTAGTAATGCGGTCCAACATTCTAAGCAGTTCGGAAAGAACAAAAGGAAGGGAAATGCTACTGGTCAGGGTCAACAGAGGAATTACCCTCAAAAGAAAAGTAACCGAGGGAATAAGGGTAATAATAATGACTATCTAGTGTGCGCGCAATGCGGGAAGAAGCACTTGGGAGTATGTAGACTGGGGACAAATGCTTGCCACCTTTGTGGCAAGGAAGGTCATTACGCGAGGAATTGCACCTTCAACAACCAGAACCAGAACCCTCAGTACCCGAATAGGAATGCCAGCAGTCAGCTGCATGCGGTGCAAGCCAAGATCAAGGACACTTCGAATGCACATGGGAGACTAGAGGCTCCTGGACCCCAAGCCAGGATTTATGCTTACACTGTAATAACCGTCTTTTTACAAATTTATGATTTCCTTTTGAGGAATCAAAAGTTTGTATTCTGTATGTTTATATGAAATGCCTGATCTGATTTATCAAAATTAGGATTTATGTATTAATTTATTCCTGTTAAAGTTTGATTAGAATAATCTAAGGTATGTTTAAGACAGTACTGTAGTTTTATAAACAGTATGAAATTATACTGTGAAAAATTATTATTACGAATAGCGAAGTGAAAATTAGGTTTGGGATTACTGTAGAAAAATCAAGCACAATATATAGGGTAATAAGAACTATGTGGCTTTTAGTTCTAAGAAACTTTTTTACGCAGTTCGGTTTAGTGCAGATAAATTCTGGACTGCAGTCCAGTATAATAGTACTGTTATTAATGAAAACAGTATTTATAAAATCTGTATTAGTATGAAATGGACTGCATTTGTGGAAGAAAGCCAAATGAAACTTTAATTAAGGACACCTCACTTTGTAATGATTAATTGAATTAATTAGATTTTTAAAAAATATGGAAAGTAAGTTTTAAGCATGAACATGGTTAAAAATTGGCCAACAAGCCACCCCAAGTGGCCGGCCACTTTAGGGACTTTAGGGGGGCAGATATTTTTGCTTTTGAGGACTTGAATGCAATTTAAGCAATAAAAATAATTCTAGGAATTTAAATTAAAATTTGCCTATAAATAGGTGTGGTGGGGTTTGCCTTGAATCACTTTTGAAACCCTAACTTTATAGTTCACAATTTAGCCTCTCCCTCCCCCCCTAAAAGCCGAACTCATAGTGAGCAAGAAAGTGAAAGTGTGTCGGTTTTTGAGGAAGAAATCAAGGAGGAAGTTTGTGATTCAAGCCTAGATCCACTTCTAAGTTTTAAGGAAAGTAACCTATTGTTGCGTTTCGTTGAAGCAACGAACCCCAGCTCTAAGGTAACCAGTAAGTACAACTCCGCCTACAGTATAGGCTAATTGTTTTACTGATTGCATGTTTTTAAAACTCATGCACTTATGTATGTGTTGTATATGATTATGTTTAATTAATGTGACATCATAAAGCATGTTCATTAATGATAATTTATATGGCAAGTGTAAGATTAAGTTTCAAGTAAGAGACTGTTTTTAAGAACTATTTTCAAGAAAATGTCTTCAAGTAAGATGTTAAGTAAGTTCAATCGTGTCGTAACGACCTGCACTAGGTCAGGATTGGTTCATGGATTGAGTTGGATTGGGCTGGCCGCCCCAACCACTCCATGACTGCGCGCCACGGTACATACACTTATTATAAGTAAGGGCCAAAAAATATGCTAACATAAGAAAGCATAATGAAGCATAATTGGTTCATGCATTGATTAAGTTCATATTGTTTTTGCGGGTTAATAGTTGTACTTGCTGAGCGAAAGCTCACAACTTACGTTTATGCTGTAGGTAAGCTCCCTATTGGCAATACTTGATGCAAGACGGTTGGGCATGGCTAGGCTAACTGTGAAATTACAGGATGGAACCACTATGCGTTTTGTGTTTAATTATATGAAATTTTTATTTAGTTTAATTAGTTGAATATTAAAATAAGTTTAATACTTTAATACTCAATTAAGTACGTATATATGTTTGTAAGAAATTATTTGGTCGAGTTACCTTTATAATTGTTTCAAAAAAAAATATTACATATTTTCCGCTAGTTGAATAAGTGTTCGTATTTATGTAAGATAATTACGGTAACAGCCTACGTAAGGTGGGTCGTTACAGAGTTGGTATCAGAGACAGGTTCCTGTCTTCCGATTTCACAGTCTACGTGCCAGCTACACTGTCATTGTAAGTTAAAATTATTTTGTGTGGAAATATTTATTAAGTAAGTATAATATGATAGCTTGTATGATATAGATCCGAGACTATGGACGATGACCGTGACCCCGCACTCGTTTTCTACGGGATGCAACCCTTACTGTTTGATGGGACCCGACATACAGTATCGTTGACAGGATGGTTGTACGATATGGAGTTGATTTTTAGGATAAGCCATATGGAAGCTCGCCTCCAGGTCTTATTAGCCACTAGGTGTCTGGCTGTGGAAGCTAGGATGTAGTGGATAACCATAGAGGAACTGGCTATGCCGGAAGGAACATGAGCGAACTTTCGAGCTTTGATTATCGAACGTTATGGGCCGTTGCCGAATGAGGATGCCAACATGCCTGCTCGTGACCCCGAGATTTACAACGACATGTTTCTTGGGCGTTTTCTTACTTATGTTGCAGATTGGAGCGCGTACCCGAACGAGTCGATGGGTCATTACTACTGCCGACGGTTCTGGGAAACGATGTTGCCTCACATTCCCCAGGACATAGGAAGCCCGTTGTTACATGCATTACATCTTCTTCGGGAAGGGCTACCTCCCAACGTTAGGTTTTTGTTCCGGAGCCTATGGTTGGGTTGACATTGGAGGATATGATACATGCTATCATGGAGGCAGAGGTAGTAGTTCATGGGATACAAGCTGCCATCCCAAAGGAAGATCAGGTTGTTCCAGACATTGATGCTGGTATTGCGGAGGCCGGAGCAGAGAACGATGCTATAGACCCTGTGGATATTCCTGTCGATCCCGAAGACCATCCTGAAGATCCTCCTGTGATCATCATCGAGAGTGATGATGAGGAAGAAGACGAGGAAGCTCAAGAGCAATGGGAGGAGCAGGAGGGAGCTATCGGGGAAGACATTGATGATCTTGAGGAGCCGGAGGAAGATCCCAAGGAGATTTTATTCGACCATGGTGATTGGGACGTGGACTCCGACAGTACTTCCGACATAACGATAGTGTAAACTGTTTGGAACTAGGATGACTTTTTAGTATTTTATTATTTTGACATTAGGGTTGTACATAGGATAGGTATGATGGTTAAGTGGTAGACATTTCCATCTTATTTTGACTTTGTATAATAGTAAGTATTATGTGTGTAGTATATGTACATATTACTATCTAAATAGGATACACTTTTTTGTATGTACAAAAGAACAAGTTTATATATGATATGTATATGATGATGTTATGATATTATGGTAAGGTTATGATATGATATGATGAAATCACTATGGATTTCTATATGATATTTTAAGATATGATAAGATGTTATGGAATGATGTGATACGATAAGATATGAATGGAAGAAGGGATTTTTAAAGTATAACAATATCTTTTCTTGTAATCAAATAGGAATTAGAAAATGGTACGTCCTCGCACGCGAGCAAATCCAAATCCGCAAGAGCCGGATTTTGCAAATGTTGTAGCAACTTTACAACGGCAATTGCTAGAACAGCAGCAGGAAACAAACTGGCTTAGAGAGCATATAGCTCATATAAATCAGATACCCCGTGCTAATGAAGTGCCACTCCAAGATAACCCTGTACCCCCAGCAGCACCACCGGTACCAGAGGTTCGTCAAGGGGTTCCACGGAATTTAGAAGTCCTGTTGGCACATATTGGGATTCAAGTAAACCCACCCTTAGTTTGTGAAGGCCTATTGTTCGAGCAGTTTAGACGAATGAAGGTGCCCAAGTTTGAAGGAACTACGGACCCGATTGACGCTGACAACTGGTTAATAGATGTCCAAGTAATTCTGGATTTTATGGGAATTACGGAGCGGGAAAAAGTTCTATGTGCTTCCTTTGCACTTAAAATGGATGCAAGACATTGGTGGATGACGGTCCAGATGCGCAGAGATGTAACGGCAATGAGTTGGCAGGATTTTGTTGCTGAATTCAGATTGATGTATTACAACAGCGAAATCTTGGCGGCTCAACAAGATGAGCTCAATAGCTTGAAATAGGGGTCGTTGACAGTGCTAGAGGTTGTCCAGAAATTTGAGCAGCTGGCTCGCCTATGCCCAGAACTTATACCGAACGAAACTGCAAAAGTAAGAAGAATGATGAAGATGTTTCAAACGGACATTGCCAAGCAAGTCAGTGCTGGCAGTAGCCCTCCAACCCTGTATCCAACTGTATCAGTCGAGCAATAAGAGCCGAGTACTGGATTAACCAGGATAAGGAAGCAAGGGTTCAGATTTTCAAAGCCAAGAAGGAGGAGAAAGCTGTGGTGAAACAGTTGTAGTTCTGACAGAACCAGGAAATGTACCCGAAGGGTTAGACCAATAATTTTGGCCAAAATTCCAAACAGTTCGGGAAGAACAAGAGAAAAGGGAATGCTTCCGGCCAGGGTTAGCAGAGGAACTACCCTCAAAAGAAGAAAAACTGGGGGAATGAGGGTAATACCAATGACTATCCAGTGTGCACGCAATGTGGAAAGAAGCATCTGGGAGTATATGGATTGGGGACAAACGCCTGCTATCTTTGTGGAAAGGAAGGCCATTATGCGAGAAATTGCACCATGAACAGCCAGAACCAGAACCCTCAGTATCAGAATAGAAATGCAAACAGTCAGCTTCATGCTGTGCAATCAAAAATCAAAGGCCCTTCGATCGCACAAGAAAGATTAGAGGCTCCTGAACCCCAATCACGGATTTATGCCTACACAAGGGGAGATGCTGAAGTTGGGACTTCCCATGTGGTAACAGGTCAGATTTCTATCGCCACATATGATGCAACTGTTCTGTTTGATTCTGGTGCCACCCATTCATATGTGTCGATGGAGTTTGCCCAGAAATTAGGAAGATGTGTGGATAGTTTAAGGCAACCTTTCAGAACCTCCCTTCATTCAGGAGAAATTTTGTTGTCTGACTTTTGGATGCAAAATGTTCCAGTAATCGTTTGTGGTAGAGAATTATATGTAGACCTCATCACGATTAAGCTTCAAGATTACGAAGTTATTCTAGGAATGGACTTCCTAAGTAAGTACAATGCTAAGATTGATTGTCGAAAGCGTTGTGTTATGTTTAGTCTTCATGGTAAGGAAGAACTCAATTTCTACGGTCAGTCCCGAAATTCCTCAACTAGGCTAGTATCGGCATTGAAGGCATGCAAAATATTGGCTAGTGGATGTCAAGGATATCTAGCTAACATGGTGGACAAAGAGCAAGAGATGGAGTTAAAGCCGGAAGATGTTTCCATCATCAGGGAATATGCGGATGTCTTTCCAAAAGACTTGCCAGGACTTCCTCTCGAGCGGGAAATTTCTTTCGAGATAGAGTTGTTGCCTGGAGCTGCACCAATATCAAAAGCACCTTACCGTATGGCCCCAGCCGAACTTAGGGAACTCCAAGTACAGTTGCAAGAACTGTTGGACAAAGGATTCATTCGACAAAGCCATTCCCCATGGGGAGCACCGGTTTTATTCGTCAAAAAGAAGGACGGATCGTTGCGGATGTGCATCGACTATCGTGAGTTGAATAAGATTACGATTAAGAATACGTATCCTCTCCTTAGAATAAATGATCTTTTTGATCAACTAAGGGGAGCAGTAGTATTCTTGAAGGTGGACTTGCGATCGGGATACCATCAACTCAGAATCATGGAGGTGGATATTTCTAATACAGCTTTTCGAACATGCTACAGGCATTATGAGTTTCATGTCATGCCATTTGGACTGACCAATGCACCAGCTGCTTTTATGGATCTTATGAACTGAGTGTTCAAAGAGTACCTAGACAAGTTTGTCATAGTTTTCATTGACGATATTTTGATCTACTCAAAGTCTAGGAAGGAGCACGAGCAACACCTCAGAATAGTTTTGGATACGTTAAGATGGAATCAGCTCTATGCCAAATTCACAAAATGTGAATTTTGGTTGGAAAAAATTTACTTCTTAGGTCACGTGGTTCTAAAGAAAGGAATTTTCGTTGATCCCACTAAAGTAGAGGCTGTCAGTATGTGGGTAGCACCCAAAAACGTTATGGAGATACGAAGCTTTCTTGGGTTGGCCGGATACTACCGACATTTCATTGAAGGATTCTCCAAGATTGCAACACCCCCTACGGCTCTTACTCGGAAAGGGAAGAAATTCGAGTAGACACAGAAGTGCGAAGAAAACTTTCAAGAGCTCAAGAAGAAGCTTACTAGCGCTCCAGTGTTAATAATTCCTGATGTGGATGTAGGGAATTTTGTTATTTACAGTGACGCTTCTAAGACAGGACTAGGGGCTTTCCTAATGCAAAATGGAAATGTAGTCACCTATGCCTCACGCCAACTGAAGGATCACGAACGGAACTATCCGACACATGATTTGGAACTAGCGGCGGTGGTTTGCGCATTAAAGATCTGGAGACATTATTTGTATGGGAATAGATGTGAGATTTATACGGATCATCAAAGTCTCAAATACATCTTCACCCAAAAGGAGCTCAATATGAGATAGCGAAGATGGCTAGAAATCGTGAAGGATTACGATTGTGAAATCCTTTACCATCCTAGAAAAGCGAACAAGGTAGCAGACGCTCTAAGTAGGAAATCATCTAGTATGCTGATGTCTCTTGGAACGATGCCCAAGCCACTTCAAAAGGAGATTTCTGATTTCGATATGGAGATGATAACTGGGAAATTGGCTAGTCTGACTCTCCAGTCCAATCTCCTAGAATCCATTAAGCTTCATCAAGGGAAGGATTCCTTTCTGCTAAAGGCGCAACTTTTTTGTGGAAAGAATAAAGAATTTAGGACCTCTTCGAATGGGCTAATTTATTTCAAAGAAAGGATTTGTGTCCCTAACTTTGAATCTATTAGGAAACAGATCATGTCTGAAGCGCATGAGACGCCATATTCGGTACATCCTGGAGCTACCAAGATTTACAAGGACCTCAGAGAAAACTATTGGTGGCCTAATATGAAGAATGAAATTGCAGATTTTGTGTCAAAATGCCTAACTTGTCAGAAAGTTAAGGCCGAATACCGACAACCAGGTGGAGATCTTCAGAAAATCGAGCTCCCAGAGTGGAAATGGGAACAAACTACTATGGATTTTGTAGTTGGATTACCCAGGACCGCAAGTGGGAATGACATGATTTGGGTAATTGTGGATAGATTAACCAAATCAGCCTACTTTATTGCTATCAAGGCTACCTTTTCTGTAGAGAAACTAGCTGAAATTTACGTATCCCAGATTGTTAGGCTACAAGGAGTGCCAAAATCTATCATTTCAGATCGTGATGGGCGTTTTACCTCTCAATTGTGGAAGAGTGTTCACACGGCTATGGGATCAAAACTGAAATTCAGTACAGCTTTTCACCCTCAGACTGATGGACAATCAGAACGGACGATCCAGACGCTAGAGGATATGTTGAGGTCATGTATTTTGGATTTTAAAGGAAGTTGGGATCAGAAGCTACCTTTGATCGAATTTTCTTATAATAATAGCTATCACGCCTTAATTGGAATGGCTCCATTTGATGCACTTTATGGAAGGAAATGTCGATCTCCCATTCATTGGTAAGAAGTTGGACAGAAGCAGCTTCAAACTACGGACTTCATCAGAAAGACTTCAGAGGATATTAAGATGATCAAATAGAGACTCGACGTAGCCTTCAGTCAACAGAAAAGTTATGCTGATAAACGTCGAAGACCTTTAGAATTCCAAGTTGGAGATTCTGTTTTCCTTAAGATTGCTCCTATGAAGGGAATTATGAGGTTTTGTAAAAAGGGAAAGCTTAGTCCGAGATACACAGGACCATTTGAAATCCTTGAGAGGATTGGAAAAGTAGTCTATAAGCTTGCCTTGCCGCCAGAACTTGCTTCTGTGCATAACGTATTCCACGTTTCGATGCTAAAAAAGTATGTACCTGATTATTCCCATGTGTTAAGTCAAGAACCAATGGAAGTCCAAACTAATTTGACGTATGAAGAAAAGCCAGTTCGGATTTTGGATCGGGAAGAAAAAGTTTTAAGAAACAAAACCATTCCTATGGTTAAAGTGTTATGGCGGAATCATAATATTGAGGAAGCAACGTGGGAATTAGAAAAAGAAATGAGAAAGAGTTATCCCAATTTGTTTTGATTTTCGGGGATGAAAATTTTTAAGGGGGGTAGATTGTAATAACCGCCTTTTTACAAATTTACGATTTCCTTTTTGAGAAATCAAAAGTTTGTATTATGTATGTTTATATGAAATGCCTGATCTGATTTATCAGAATTAGGATTTATGTATGAATTTATTCCGGTCAAAGTTTGATCAGAATAATCTAAGGTATGTTTAAGACAGTACTACAGTTTTATAACTAATATGAAATTATACTATGAAAAATTGCTATTACGGATAGCGAAGTGAAAATTAGGTTTGGGATTACTGTAGAAAAAGCAAGCACAATATATAGGGTAACAAGAACTAAGTGGCTTTTAGTTCTAAGAAAAAATTTTACGCAGTTCGGTTTAGTGCAGATAAATTCTAGACTGCAGTCCAGTATAATAGTACTGTTATTAGTGAAAACAGTATTTGTAAAATCTGTATTTGTATGAAATGGACTACATTTGTGGAAGGAAGCCAAATGGAACTTTAATTAAGGACACCTCACTTTGTAATGATTAATTGAATTAATTGGATTTTTAAAAAATATGGAAAGTAAGTTTTAAGCATGAACATGGTTAAAAATTGGCCAACAAACCACCCCAAGTGGCCGGCCACTTTAGGGACTTTAGGGGGGCAAATATTTTTGCTTTTGAGGACTTAATTGTAATTTAAGCAATAAAAATAATTTTAGGAATTTAAATTAAAATTTGCCTATAAATAGGTGTGGTGGGGTTTGCCTTGAATCACTTTTGAAACCCTAACTTTTTAGTTCACAATTTAGCCTCTCCCTCCCCCCTAAAAGCCGAACTTATAGTGAGCAAGAAAGTGAGAGTGTGTCGGTTTTTGAGGAAGAAATCAAGGAGGAAGTTTGTGATTCAAGCCTATATCCACTTCTAAGTTTTAAGGAAAGTATCCTGTTGTTGCGTTTCGTTGAAGCAACGAACCCCAGCTTTAGTGTAACCAGTAAGTACAACTCCGCCTACAGCATAGGCTAATTGGTTTACTGATTCCATGTTTTTAAAACTAATGCACTTATGTATGTGTTGCATATGATTATGTTTTATTAATGTGACATCATGAAGCATGTTCATTAATGATAATTTATATGGCAAGTGTAAGATTAAGTTTCAAGTAAGAGACTGTTTTTAAGAAACTATTTCAAGAAAATGTCTTCAAGTAAGATGTTAAGTAAGTTCAATCGTGTCGTACCGACCTGCACTAGGTCAGGGTTGGTTCATGGATTGAGTTGGATTGGGCTGGCTGCCCCAACCACTCCATGACTGCGCGCCACAGTACGTACACTTATTATAAGTAAGGGCCCAAAAATATACTAACATAAGAAAGCATAATGAAGCATAATTGGTTCATGCATTGATTAAGTTCATATTGTTTTTGCGGGTTAATAGTTGTACTTGCTGAGCGAAAACTCACAACTTACATTTATGTTGTAGGTAAGCTCCCTATTGGCATACTTGATGCAAGACGGTGAGGCATGGCTGGGCTAACTGTGAAATTACGGGATGGAACCACTACGTGTTTTGTGTTTAATTATATGAAATAATTATTTAGTTTAATCAGTTAAATATTAAAATAAGTTTAATACTTTAATACTCAATTAAGTACGTATATATGTTTGTAAGAAATTATTTGGTCGAGTTACCTTTATAATTGTTTAAAAAAAATTCATATTTTCCGCTAGTTGAATAAGTGTTAGTATTTATGTAAGATAAGTATGGTAACGGCCTACGTAAGGCGGGTCGTTACATACACCAAGGGGGATGCCGAGGCCGGAACTTCTCACGTGGTGACAGGTCATATTTCTATTGCCACATGTGATGCTATTGCTCTATTTGATTCTGGTGCCACCCATTCATTTATATCAATGGAGTTTGCTTAGAAATTAGGAAGACGTGTCAATAGTTTTAAGCAACCTTTCAGAACGTTCCTTCCTTCAGGAGAAATTTTGTTATCCGACTTTTGGATGCCAAATGTTCCTGTAGTTATTTGCGGTAGAGAACTTTATGTTGATCTCATCACAATTAAACTTCAGGATTATGACGTTATTTTAGGAATGGACATCCTAGGTAAGTACAACGCTAAGATTGATTGTCGAAATCGTTGTGTTATGTTTAGTCTGCATGGTGAGGAGGAATTCAACTTTTACGGTCAGTCTCAAAACTCCTCAACTAGGTTAGTATCGGTAATGAAGGCATGGAAAATGTTGGCTAATGGATGTCAAGGATACTTAGCCAACATGGTGGACAAGGAAAAAGAGGTGGACTTAAAGCCAGAAGATGTTCCCATTATCAGGGAATATGTGGATGTCTTTCCAAAAGAATTGCCCAAACTTCCTCCCGAGCTAGAACTTTCTTTTGAGATAGAATTATTGCCCGAAGTTACACCGGTATCCAAAGCGCCTTATCGTATGGCCCCAGACGAACTTAGGGAACTCCAAGTGCAGTTACAAGAACTGCTCGACAAGGGATTCATCCGTCAAAGTTATTCCCCATGGGGAGCACCAGTGTTGTTCGTCAAAAGAAGGATGGATCGTTGCGAATGTGCATTGACTATCGTGAACTAAACAAGATTATGATTAAGAATAAATATCCTCTCCCTAGAATTGATGATCTTTTTTATCAACTTAGGGGAGCAGTGGTATTCTCGAAGGTCGACTTGCGATCAGGATACCATCAGCTCAGAATTAAGGAGGGGAACATTTCTAAGACAGCTTTTCGGACGCGCTATGGACATTACGAGTTTCTTGTTATGCCGTTTGGTTTGACCAATGCTCTAGCCGCTTTTATGGACCTTATGAACTGGGTGTTCAAGGAGTACCTAGATAAGTTTGTCATCGTTTTCATCGATGATATTCTGATATACTCAAGGTCCATAAAGGAACACGAGTAGTACCTTAGTATGGTTTTGGAGACGTTAAGACGAAACCAGCTTTATGCCAAGTTCACGAAATGTAAATTTTGGTTGGAGAAGGTTCATTTCTTGGGTTATGTGGTGTTAAATGAAGATATTTCCGTTGATCCTGCTAAAGTAGAGGCGGTCAGTACATAGCCTATACCCAAAAACATTACGGAAATACGGAGCTTTCTTGGATTGGCCGGATACTATCGACTGTTCGTTGAAGGATTCTCCAAGATTGCTGCACCCCTTACAGCCCTTACTCGAAAAGGGAAGAAGTTCGAGTGGACACAGAAGTGTGAAGAAAACTCTCAAGAGCTCAAAAGGAAGCTTATTAGCGCACCGGTGTTAGAAATTCCTAACGTGGATGCAGGAAATTTTGTGATTTACAGTGACGCTTCTAAAACTGGATTAGGAGCGGTCCTAATGCAACAAGGAAAGGTGGTCGCCTATGCCTCACGACAACTGAAGGATCACGAAAGGAATTATCCTACGCATGAATTAGAGCTCGCGGTGGTGGTCTTTGTGCTAAAGATCTGGAGACACTACTTGTATAGGAATAGATGTGAGATTTTTACCAATCATCAAAGTCTCAAATATATCTTTACCCAAAAAGAGCTCAATATGAGGCAACAAAGATGGCTGGAACTCGTGAAGGACTACGATTGCGAGATCCTTTACCATCCTGGTAAAGCGAACAAAGTAGCAGATGCTCTAAGTAGGAAGTCATCCGGTATGCTGATGTCTTTAGGAACGTTGCCCAAGCCACTTCAGAAGGAAATTTCTGATTTCCACATGGAGATGAAAACTAGAAAGTTTTCTGCATTGACTCTCCAATCTAACCTCTTAGAGTCCATTAAGGGTCATCAGGGGAAAGATTCTTTTCTGCTAAAGGTGCAAATCTTTGGCGGAAAGAATAGGGAATTTAAGAACTTTGAGGATGGAGTAGTTTATTTCAAAGAAAGGATTTGCGTTCCTGACTTTGAAATCCTTAAGAAACAAATCATGTCTGAAGCACATGAGATGCCATATTCGGTACATCCCGGAGCTTCCAAGATGTACAAGGACCTTAGAGAAAACTATTGGTGGCCGAATATGAAAAACGAAATTGATGACTTTGTGTCAAAATGCCTAACTTGTCAAAAAGTTAAGGCTGAGCATTGGCAACCAGGCGGAGATCTTCAGAAGATCGAGCTCCCAGAATGGAAATGGGAACAAACTACTATGGATTTCGTAGTAGGATTACGCATGACCGTAAGTGGGAATGATATGATTTGGGTGATTGTGGATAGATTAACCAAATCAGCCCACTTCATTGCTATCAAAGCTACCTTTTCAGTAGAGAAGTTGGCTGAAGTTTTCGTATCCTAGATTGTTAGGTTGCATGGAGTGCCAAGATCCATCATTTCAGATCGAAATTGAAGTTCAATACAGTGTTTCACCCCTAGACGGATGGACAATCGGAATGAACTATCCAAAAGCTGGAGGATATGCTAAGGTCATGTGTTTTGGATTTCAAAGGAAGCTGGGATCAGAAGCTACCTTTGATCGAATTTTCTTACAATAATAGTTATCACACCTCCATTGGTATGGCTCCATTCGAAGCGTTATACGGAAGGAAATGTCGATCACCCATTCATTGGCAAGAAGTTGGACAAAAGCAGTTTCAAACCACTGATTTCATCCGAAAAACCTCAGAGGACATTAAGAAGATCAAGCAAAGACTCGACGTAGCTTTTAGTAGCCAGAAAAGCTATGCTGATAAACATTGAAGGCTCTTAGAATTCCAAGTTGGGGATTATGTTTTCCTTAAGATTGCTCCTATGAAGGGAATTATGAGGTTTGGCAAGAAGGGAAAACTTAGTTCTAGATACACATGACCTTTTGAAATCCTTGAAAGGATTGGAAAAGTAGCTTATAAGCTTGCCTTGCCGCCAGAATTAGCTTCTGTGCATAACGTCTTCCATGTCTCGATGTTAAAGAAGTATGTACCTGACCCTTCCCATGTGCTAAGTCAATAACCGATTGAAGTCCAAACCAATCTGACACACGAAGAAAAGCCAGTTCGGATTCTGGATCGGGAAGAAAAGGTCTTACGAAATAGAACAATTCCCATGGTTAAAGTGGTATGGCGAAACCACAATATTGAAGAAGCAACTTGGGAACTAGAAGAGAATATGAGAAAGAACTATCCCCACTTGTTATAACTTTCGAGAACGAAAATTTTTAAGGGGGGTAGATTGTAATAACCGACTTTGGTACAAATTATAATTTCTTGTTTCTCAAGGAATCAAAGTTTGTATTATGTATAAGTATATGAATTGCCTGATCTGAGTAATCAGAATTAGGATTTATGTATGATTTTATTCCGGTCAAAGTTTGACCAGAATAATCTAAGATATGATTGAGGTGGTACTGCAGTTTAATAAGCAGTATGTAAATTATACTATGAAAAATCGTCATTACGGATAGATAAGTAAGATTAAGGTACGAGAGCACTTTAGAAAAATCAAGCACAATATTTAGGACAATAAGGACTAATTAGCTTTAAGTCCTAAGAAAAACTTATACGCAGTCCAGTAAAACGCAGATGAATTCTAGACTATAGTTTAGTATGACAGTACTGTTTTAGTTAAAAACAGTATTTGTTATATTTACATTAGTATGACAATAGACTGCCTTTTAGAAAGAAAGCCAAACGGAGCCCTAGATGAGGGACATCTCATCTTACGATAAATATGTAATTTTTGGATTTTTGGGAAATTAGAGAAAGTATTACATTGAGCTTACTTGGGCAACAAGCTACCCCATGATGGCCGGCCAACCCTTGAGGACCTTTGAGCAATTATTTTTTTGGTGAGGCTTTGAGTGCAAATTAGAGAATAAAAATAAATCAATAAAGAAATTAAAAATCTACCTATAAATAGGTGTGGTGGGGGGTTTATATTTGGTTTATTTTATTAGAAAATACCCCAAAACTTTGGTGATTTCTCTCCTCACTTTCTCTCTCTCAGCCAAACCTCATAGGAAGTAAAAACCAAGAGTGTGTGGTTGGATTTTTTTTTTTTTTTTTTAAGGAAAGATAGAAAAAATTTCGAAAGCCAAGCTTGAGATTATCTCCACGGTTTAGAGGTAATCCTCTTAATTTCCTAAGCCCTTTTTAGTAAAGTTTTGAGCCAATTTTAAGTGTATTTTCAGTTTGGTTGTAAGAGCTTGAGCTCACCAATTATGTCCTAATTTTAGTTGGTTTGCTTAGAATGTGCTTGATTTAGGTTTTTGTAAGTTTAAGTTATGGTTTAATGTATGTTTTGGATTGTATGCCTTAGAAATTATGCTGTTTATGTGTGTGACCATTAGGTGTTTGTTATATGTTCCCATATGCTTAAGAATGATGTTGAATGAATGATTATGGAACTGAATGCTTGTATGATGAATTAGGGTTCAAGAAAACCCTAGAAAACCAAGTTTGGTGAAAATCCCCAAACGGGTTTGAGTAAATGATTGAATGTTTGAAAATGAATGAATGATCATGAGAATGTTAGATTATACGCTGCATGCTTGATATAGGCTCACGGTTGTGACCGTTTGAGGTAGGGTATGCGTAATTTTATGTAAGAACCAACCGAAACCAAAACTGCCAGTTCGGGTGAAAACTGAGCAGTGATCTGGAAATGGTTTTTTGAGGTCTTTAGAGGCCGAATTTGATAAAAGTTAAAACTAAAAAGTTATAGGAAATTAAAAATACTAGGGGTTAATGTAGACATTTTTTGAAAATAAGGCTCCAAAGGCCTTAATTTTTACAAAAACCCGAGCCAGGACCGCCCAGACCCATGTGCACGGCCATGCAGATTCAACAAGGAAAAAGTATAAGTTAAAGGGCGAACTGGGTTTTGAGTAAAACATGAAAGTTATAGGGTTTTTCAAGATCTAAAATTTTCATGAAGAAAAATTTTTCAAAATCCAAACGGATTTCAAAATGAAACTAAATCATAATAGTAAACTCCGGTACAGGAATTTCAAAACAATGCATGCACAGGAAATTCCTGCACATACACTGATAATTTGACTGCTTTCAGCAAATTCCCTCAAAACTTAGACAGTTTTACTAGAAAACAATTTTAAATGATTAATTAAACCCAGTTTTGTAATAGAAGAAATAAATAAACAAATCAGGCTAATTGGTAACCTAACGTAATCAGATAGGTTACCTAATTTTATTGGGCCAAGTTATTTAAGAACAAATGTTATATGTTGGGTCTTGGGTCCAAGATATTTAGGGTAACCATACAGGATACCACTTTAATTATTGGGCCTTAGTAGCCTAACAGGCTTTTTAAATTTAAACCTAACTTGAGCCTATACCTAAGGTTATAGTAACCTAATAGGATATCAAGTACGGGCTTTAAGCCCAAAATTCATTAGGTCATCAAACAGGATATTGTTTGATTACTATTGGGACATGTGCCCTAGGATTACACTTGGTAACCAAAGTGGATATCATTAAAGTATTTATAGGGGACATATAACTAGAGTTACACAATGTTGGTTAAGGTACCAACATTAAATGAAATAATTTATGGTAAGATAGGATTATTCTTATCTTACTTCCTTTTTGAAAACAGGAAGGTAACCTATCGGAGTGACAAAACCCAAGACCTAGCGTAACCTGTAAGTACAACTCCACCTACAGCATAGGCAAATTGTGTTATCACGTTGCATGTTTGTTTGTAAAGTTCATGCATTATGTGGTAAGTATGATGTATTTTATTATTGTGACATCATGAAGCATGTTCACTAATAATAATTCATATGGTAAGAAGAAGATTACGTTTTAAGTAAGAACTGTTTTAAGAAAAATGTTTTTAAGTATGATGTTAAGTAAGTTTTCTTGTGTCGTACCGACCTGCTCTAGGTCAGGTTTGGTTTATGGTTTGAGTTGGACTGGGCTGGCCGCCCCAACTACTCCATGACTGCGCGCCATGGTACGTACACTTATGTTAAATAGGGGTCCCAAACTATGTTAACTTACAAAAGCATAATTGGCTCATGCATTACTTTATTAAGTTTTGTTTTGTGGGTTCATAGTTGTACTTGCTGGGCGAAAGCTCACAACTTACGTTTATGCTGTAAGTAAGCTTCCTACTGGCAATACTTGATGCAAGGCGGTGAGGCTTAGCAGGGCTATCTGTGAAACGTGGGATGGAGACTGCTACACGTTTTGAAATAAATATTTGTATTGTTTACTTATTACAAGTTATTTTACATTACGGTAATTTTGAAAAGTAAATATTAACTAAGTACGTACGTATATTGTTAAATATGTAAGTAGTAAAGTTTTGATTCAAGTTGTTTTAAAAAAAAATATGTACTTTATTTCCGCCTAAGTAACTAAGTAAGTATCTCAAATTAGTATGTAAGATAAGTATAGTAACGAGCTACATAAGACGGGTCGTTAAAGTTGGTCATCGTACTTAGTATAAGGGTGGTTATTTAAATTGATTATCTACCATAAATAAGTTAATAATATTCATATATGTTGGTAATTAGCATATTGACTGTATCCCCTACTCATTTTTTTTTATATCGAATGTGTTCAGCCTAAGGGTTTTGTGATGATGCCAACTGAAGAAGAGTTGAAGGACCCATGGGTTGCGCGCCTATATTTGAAGAATCCAACTGTTGTGCCTAACTTACCTCCCAAGACTTCTGCCCCCCGACCGAGCTCCAAAACAAAGTCCGGGTGGCGGGAGTTTCAAAAAGAGATCCGAGAAGAGGTGGTCTCCATTAAAAAAAAGTTAGCTTCTCTTAAAAAGGATCAGAAGAAGTCTAACAAACTCATGCGAATGGTTATAAAAATGTTGGCCGCCAACATTTCTGAGAAGGGACAAGGAGAGGCACACACGGAGTTCCATGTCAGCAGCAGCCAGAAGACTAATGTTCACATGGCTGATTCGGATGCCTTGAAAACTACCCCCTCACATCGACACCGGCTCGTAAGATGATGTGATATTCGACTCTGACATCGGTGTCGTTGCTGATATGTGTGTTCAAGCAGCCATGGAGTTCCTTACTGCTGATAAGGTGATTGTTTCTCGTGAAGACGTCAAGGATGAGAAGAATAAGGCAATTCTGTATTTATTAATCGCGTCTACCATATATTTAGATGATCTTAACTGTCTTCCAGAAAGAATTGTGTATTTATTATGACATGTTGTGAAACCACGCAGGAAAATATTAAATACCACTTAGAAGAAAGCGAGGGAGAAGCGAAGGAAAAATCCGATCCATTTGTTGGAATAAAGGAGGAGATCATGCCTGACTCGGAGAAGTTATCAGAAGTGGAGAAAGATGATAAAGGAAAAAAGAGAGAGCTGGATGTCAAAAAGCTTGAAGAGCCAGCATCTGAGGAGAGCATCAGTGACATGGTTGTTATGAATATCTGTAACTTAGTTACATATCAATTATGGTCATCGTACAATGTTAACTCGTTTCACATATGTCATTTATAGATCTCTAAGAAGAAGAGGGCCAGACTATCAAGGCTTGGCCAACGGCCCTCTGGAGCCATGACTCATGTTGGCTCTCCGTTGAAGGCTCCAAGTAAGCTGATATATGCCCTCCCTCTGGGTCTCGCAGATGAACCTCCAAAAGAGACGCTAGAAGAGTTCAGGGAGTGGTTCCCAAAAGGAAAATTGAAGAGGACTCTTCCAGGGTAATTTTTTCATAATACTTCTCCGTTCGATTTGCAAATTACAATATATTAACAATGTCATCACCAATTAATCAGACGGTACATTCTGTTTAGTAAACGGCCTCCCCGATACAATGCAAAGCATGATACGTTGGACATACCACATGACCTCAGGTGCATGTTGGTGGAGAAAAAAAAGTTGGTATTATGAGTTAGCTACATCCCCTGTTTGGCTATGGGATGAAGTAAGTACCGTTCTTCAATATTTTATACTCCATGTTTTATAAAATTTGTAAATACTAGGGTCAAGACGGTACATTGTTTGTTATCCTGTAATTTTTGACAATATATTTGCATTTGTTTTGTTTGTGCAGCATATTGACGTTGCATTTTACTACCTGAGGAAGAAGATCAGGCAATACTCCAATTTTGAAAAATGGAAGGTGACAACGGTAGACACGTATTTTTCTGCAAATGTTCGTTCATAGTGGACTGTCTACCAGTCAGCACCTAACAAGTTCGATTGGGGCTCCTGTGATACTATATTCAGGATCATGCTTGGCATGCGTGTCCAGAGTGGGGTCTCATGGTTTGACGTGAACACTGTGCTCATACCAATACACTTGGAGGATCTTAAACATTGGGCATTAGTAAAGCTCGATTTAACAAACTGGACCATTGAGGTGTACGACTCTCTTCAGCATGAAGGCCCTCACAATTCTAAGGTCCGAGCAGGAGTGGAAGGTCTGTAAAGGTTCATTCCACTTATGGATGAACAAAACAGTTTGTTCGAGTTCAAACAACGAGATCCTCTAGGAACTTACCCAATACCGGTCACCATAATGAAATACATCCCTCAACAAGCCAGTGGGTTAGTACAAGTATTGAAAATGTTTTCATACAATTAACTGTATAGAGTGTGATGCTTATTTCTTTTATTTTTTTCATCTTTCGTGCAACAGGGGTGACTGTGGAATGTTTACAATAAAATATGATGAATGCTTGATAGAAGGGAGGGATGTCCGATATTGGGTAATTCATCAACGCATGCAAATCTTCAGGGAGTGGCTAGCATGTTACTTGTGGTCCCGTTCCAAGCGAAAGATCGATCAAACTTATAAAAGTGATGATGATGTGGATATAGACTTTTAACATTTTGACTAACCAAAATTTTGTTCTCTAAATTAAACAGACTGTAAATAGGCCCATTTTTTAATTCATGGTTTACCATACTTTTTTATGTATATGGTATATTGTTGTAAAATGTGAAATTTTACATTACACATTAATCGTATTGGCCGAAGTCATAATTGTCATGACCAGATGGGGATAAAAGGAATTATCTTTGTACCTGATAAGACAAAATATGCTAGCTTCTAACAATAAAAATTTCTCTTAGCTTCACTTTAAACACAAAGGTCATAACTGTTTTGATCTTTCGGTCATAAATGTTATGACCGTTAGTCTAAATTCCCCCTAAACATTTTTAGCTTATGATAAATAATTTTTTTTTAATTCGAAATTGGTCATTGCGTGTTATATCACTCTAATATACTACAAATTAGAATATGCGTGTTAAGGAAAAAAAAAATCTATCTGCTACACTATAAACACAAAGTTCATAACAGTTATGACCACCTGGTCATAACTGTTATGACCGTTAGCTTAAATTCCCCCTAAATTCCCCCTAAATTCAACATCAAAGGGATGGATGGAACAACATGTCTTCTTAAATACACAGAGGAGTCAACACACTTTGTGTGTAAAGGGCAAAAAAAAAAAAAAAAAAACTTAAATTAGTAATGAATTCACCTAAAATTTGGTCTTTCCACCAGATCGGTCATTTTCATAATGACCACCTGGTCATTATCGTTGTGACCCCTGTAAATCGTGAATTTATACCTTTAACCTTGGTCACAGCGATATTGACCAGGTGGTCATTGTGAAAATGACCGTATTTGTAAGAATCTCAACAGTGATTGATTTGCGTCCCGTCTTCAATTAATGCCAAATCCTCGATTTGTATGTAAAGGGAGCCTGCATAATTTATGATACTTCTACAGGATCGGTCATTTCCATAATGACCACCTGGTCATTTCCGTTGTGATCCCTTCCCATACCACGTTTTGAGAAAACAAAATTCAGCAACAAAGTGATGGCTGGAGTTTGCACGAATCAGTTAACACTCACTTTCATTTTTAAGTTTGAGTTAACAAGAACAACTTAAAAATCAATGTAGTTAACATTTTAGAGTCACGGTCATAACTGTTATGACCACCCGATCATTTTCGTTGTGACACCTATAAATGATGATTTTTTGCATTTAACCTTGGTCATAACAATATTGACTGGATGATCATTATGAAAATGACTAGTTTTTCAGGAATGCCAACAGTCATTAATTTTCGGCCCACTTTCGCTAAATCCCAAATTTGCCTTCATCTCCCACCTAAAAGTCACTCTCCCTCTAATGCCCTAACAAAAATTTCAAACCAGCTTCTACAGTATTTTAGAGAGAGAAGCTCCGGTTCTAGAGAGAGAAAGCGTTACAACCAGCAGCCACCGACCCATAACCGCTCTATAACTATCCCAAACCACTAATGAAATCCTTGTATAAGCTGATTAGACGTCTGTTAACGTCGTATATTTCTGAAAAATTTTCCCATTTCGACACACACAAAAATGTCTACGAAAAACACTGCTCGCTTGAGGAGGTCAGCCCGAGTTCCGTCTAAGCCATCGAAGTCATCATCGGCTGAGGAAAGTGCCAAAAAACCGGTACCGGGGATGGAGAGAATGGTGTCCGAGGCAGGTTTGAAGAGAAAGCAAGGAAAAATAGGTGTCAATGATTCGGAAAAGTTGATCAGTTCCTTAGAAGCTATGATATCGAAAGCTGAAGAGGTAAAAATTTTGTTTTTAGTGTTTATGCTTATAAAGTATTTATTTTTACTCTTTTTCAGCAAGAATGTGAAGTTTTTATCAACTATATAATAAAAACTTTCCATTTTTATATGGTTAAAAAGTTTTCATTGTTAACAACCTGTTGGTTTATGGATATTGTACCATAAACCAACAGTTTTAACATATTTCATGAATAATGCTCAGTTTTGATTGATAATGTTTGGAAATTTTTCATTTTTATACGTGTTATCGTTGTGCCATTTTACGGGTTTTTAGATATGTTGAAAAATTTCACCTTAAAATCCTTAAAGTTCACTTTTTTTATCTGATTTTCTACCATGAACCAACCGTTTGTATAATTTTGTTTTACGGTTTATATATAAATATTTGGGGAGAAATGCTATAAAAGTATCCCTTTCCTGGTGATATCGGTGGCTGGTTAGCACTAATTTTGCGATCAATTGGTAATATTTGGGGAGGTTTTTATGATTACTTGAAGGAGTAAAGTTAATACCTATATATATGTTACCATTAACATAGGGTCAATATGTCCGACTCGTACCGGACAGTCAAATTACCAGGGCAAAAATAAATACGTTCGTAAACATAACGGAGACATGGAATAAACTACGTGGGTGGTTGTCTCCGCGACAGTACGAGGCCGTCAAGGATCAGCCATGCATTCAGCAGTTCATGCATTTAGATACTCTTGGTTGGGCTGGATAGGTATTCCACAACATCGTGTTGCGCCGGACGAATCACTTAGCCATGTGTGACGCTCTATGGTTTGATCTTGGTGAAGGCTTGGGCAGATTTTCCATCTACGAGTTCTGCCTAATAACCGGCCTGAACTGTGTAGGGTCTACTCATCTCCCCGTCGTGGAAAGCCGATTAATATCAAGATATTTTTTGACGGTTAGGGGTGTTTCGAGAGAAAATTTGGAGCTGTAGATCTCGAATGCTAAGTTTGACAATGACGATGATGCGGTCAAGCTTAGCCTTCTGTACATCCTATTTTGCATCCCTTTATCAAATGCAAGCTTCGTGAAGATAGACCTCAAGTTTTTTACCCTGGCGGATAACTTGGATGCTTTCAATGATTTTCCTTGGGGTGTGCTCTCATGGGAGGCAACCCGGGCTGCAATCTACAATACTGTGGATAACAGGATGTCTTCGAAGAGACTACCAAAAAAAATTTGACAAAGCTCGTTACAGTATTCCGGGGTTCCCCCATGCCTTACCCGTTTAGGCATATGAGACCATCCCAGCGATTTCATCCAAGTTCACCACCAAGTACGAGCAGGCCATTCCGTGTATGCTGTAGTGGACCACCACAGACAATGCGAGGTTTGATGATGTATTGGCTACTTTTACGATGGTTGGCGAATCCCAGGTATTTTATATAAATTTTCTTTTAATTTTTGTTTGCAGTGTCAATTACAATAGGTGGTCATCACCTTAATGAGCAAAGGGTCATAACAGTTATGACCAGGTGGTCATAACAGTTTTGACCGGGTGAAGTAATAACAGTTATGACCACACGGTCATAACAGTTATGATCACACGGTCATAATAGTTATGACCTGGTCATAACCGTTATGACTGGGTGGTCATAACTGTTATGGTTGCACCCGGTCATAACCGTTATGACCACCTGGTCATAATGTTATGACCCCCTGCTCATAACAGTAATGACAGCTTGGTTAGTGATTTATTTGAGAAATGACAATTTTTAGTCATCAATGATCCGTTGTGTCAGTCATTAACATATTAATTGTATGTGTTCAGCTTAATTGTTTACTCCTGATGCCAACCGAAGAGGAGTTAAATAACCCATGTGTTGCGCGCCTATTTTTGAATCATCCAAAGGCCCTGCCTCAATTACCACCTTCCAAGTCTTTTGTCCCCCGACCGAGCACAGATACAAACTCCAAGTGGTGGGAGTTTCAAAACGAGATCCGAGGACAGGTGGCCTCACTGAATAAAAATTTAGAGGATTTGAACAAGGAACAAAAGCATTCGAACAAACTCTTGAGAAGGGTTCTCAAAATGTTGTCTGCCAACATTACTGAGAAGAGACAGGGTCAGGGACAGACGGCGTCGCATGTCAGCAGCAGCCAGGAGGTTAATATTCAGAGGGCTGAGTTGGAAGCTTTCAAGATTACCTCCCCTGACATCGGTGCCGTTGCGGATATAGGTGTGTAGGCAGCCATGGAGTTCCTAATTGCCGATAAGCTAGACCTTTATCATAAAGATGCTGAGAAAGAGAAGAATAATGTAATCCTTTAATTTAAATATATCAATCTTCAACATACGTAGAGATGATCATTTTGTCTTCCATATATACAACGAAGCAATCTTTTATGACATTTGTGAAACCACACAGGTAAATATTAAAGACAATTTAGAGGTCAATGAGGGAGAGGCGAATGCAAAAGATGAGCCTCTTGTTGAAGAAATAAAGGAGGAGACCATGCCTGACCTGGAGAAGGGCGTTAAATAGGAGGAAGATGCTAAAGCAATCATCTCGGAATAGGATGTTACCATTCTTGACGAGCCATCCAACGAGGATAGCATCGGGGCCGTGGTTGTTATGCATATCTGTATCTGACAATTTCCTATTCGTAAGTTTAATCTTTAATATTAACTCATTTCAGATATGTCATTTGTAGATCCCTAAGAAAAAGAGGACCAGACTATCAAGGCTTGGCCAACGGCTGTTCGGTCGTATGACTGAAGTTGGATCCCTGTCGAAGGCTTTGAATAACCTTATCTATGCCCTCCCACCGGGTATCGCAGACGGACCTCCTGAACAGACACTAGAGGAGTTCAGGGAGTGGGTCAAGAGAGGAGTATCGAAGAGGAGTCCTCTAGGGTAATTTAAATTTAACGAGTTATTGTCCCTTCAATGTCAACATTATAACTTTGTGCATTAACAATAAGGCTTTTTAATATTTAGTAAACGGCCTCCCCGCTACAATGCCAAGCATGAGAGACTAGACACACCCCATGACCTCGGATTCATGGAGGTAGATAAAAAAAAGCTAGTATTATGAATTAGCTACCTCCCCTGTTTGGCTATGAGACGAAGTAAGTGCCGTAAAAATCAATATATATGGCACCTTTTCATGGCTTATTTTTGTGTTGGATTTTGCACGAATTAGTTAACCATCACTTTCATTTCTAAGTTAACACGAAAACCATAAAAATCAATGGAAACAACATTTTAGAGCCACAGTCATAACAGTTATGACCACACCTTCATAACTATTATGACCGTGGACACGTTTGTGTAACAAGTATAATCTAGGGCAATTTTTCATGCCTCATTTTTTAGTTGGATTTTGCACGAATCAGTTAACAATCACTTTCATTTTTAAGTTGGAGTTAACACGAAAACCATCAAAATCAATATAAAGACATTTTAGAGCCACGGTCATAACAGTTATGACCACCCAGTCATAATTATTATGACCGTTGACTCGAAAAACTTAAAGACATTTTTTAAGTTAACACGAAAAACTTCAAAATCAATATATAAATGCAATTTAGAGTCTTTTGATCATCCTGTATTTTTTTGGAAATTATAACATCAATAAGGTACATTGTTTGATGACCTGCCGAATTTTACAATATAATTGTTAATGTTTTGTTTTTGTAGCACATTGATGTTGCCTTTTACTACTTGAGGAAGAAGATCAGACAGTTCGCCGAATTGGAACAACGGAAGGTGACAACGATTGACATGTTTTTTTGTTCAAAGGTTCGTTCATTGTGGCGTGTCTACCAGAGTTTACCAAACAAGTTCGACTGGGCCTCCTGTGAATCTATACTCAAGATCATGATTGGCGTGTGTGTCCAGAGTGGGTCATCATGGTTTGATGTCAACACTGTGCTAATACTCGTACACTTGGCCGAGCTTAAACATTGGGTATTAGTAAAGCTCGATCTGACAAGCTGGACCATTGTGGTCTATGACTCTCTGTAGCATGAAGGCCCTCACAATGCAGGTGTCAGAGAAGGAGTGGAATGTTTATCAATGTTCATTCCAATGCTGGCTAAGAGAATAAATTTGTTCGACGTCAGACAAAGAGATCCTCCTGGAAATTACCCAATACCGGTCACCATAATGAAAGGCATCCCTCAACAAGCTAATGGGTTAGTACAAGTAAAATAATGTTTCCATACGATAATTGTGACTGTTACGATCATGTGATTTTAATTCATCTTTCTCATTCGTGCAACAGGGGTGACTGTGGAGTTTTTACCATTAAATATGCTGAATGCTTGCTAGAAGGGAGGGATGTCCGTTATTAGGTAATTGCTGGATGCATGAGACTATTTCGGGAGTGGCTAGCATGCTACTTCCGGATCCATGCCAAACGAAAAATTGAAAAAAATACAAAAAAGATGATGATGTAGACACGGACTTTGCCTAACAAATTTTTTATTTTTCACTCAAACTTAACCATACTGTATATAGGGCCATGTTTTAATTAAGATTATAGCTTATTGTTTTACGAACAGGTGGTGTAATGTTCTAAACAGTAAAATAGAAATTTATTGACCTGGTAGTCATAATTGTTATGACTAGGTGGTAATAACAGCCATTACATTTACCATAAAAAGCCTAAATACACAAATGGTATACATTATTTAGTTTCTATGTCAAATCCAGCTTAAAAATGAGCCACGAAAAATTACCCTAGTTTATCCTTGTTTCACAAACGAGTAAACGATCATAATAGTTATGACCACCCGGTCATAACTATTATGACTGTGGCTCTAAAATGTTGTTTCCAATGATATGTACGGTTTTCGTTTTAACTTAAAAATGAAAGTGAGTGTTTACTGATTCGCACAAACTCCAACTTAAAAATGAGCCGTGAAAAAGTACCCTAGTTTATCCTTGTTTCACAAACGTGTCAACAGTGAAAAGAGTTATGACCGGGTGGTCATAATTGTTAGGACCGCCACTCTAAATTACATTTATATATTGATTTTCAAGTTTTTCACGTTAACTTAAAATGAAAGTGAATGTTAACTGATTCGCACAAACTCCAACTTTAAAACGAGCCATGAAAAAGTGACATAAATTATGCTTGTTTCACAAAGGTGTCAACGTTCATAACTGTTATGATCGTGTGGTCATAACTGTTATGATCGTGTGGTCATAACAGTTATGACCGTCACTCTAAATTGTCTTTATATATTGATTTTTCACGTTTTCGTGTTAACTTACAAAAAGAAGGTGAGTGTTAACAGATTCGCACAAACTCCAACTTTAAAATGAGCCACAAAAAATTACCCTAGTTTATCCTTGCTTCACAAACGAGTAAACAGTCATAACAGTTATGACCGGGTGGTCATAACTATTATGACTGTGGCTCTAAAATGTTGTTTCCAATGATATGTATGGTTTTCGTTTTAACTTAAAAATGAAAGTGAGTGTTTACTGATTCGCACAAACTCCAACTTAAAAATGAGCCGTGAAAAAGTACCCTAGTTTATCCTTGTTTCACAAACGTGTCAACAGTGAAAAGAGTTATGACCGGGTGGTCATAATTGTTAGGACCGCCACTCTAAATTACATTTATATATTGATTTTCAAGTTTTTCACGTTAACTTAAAATGAAAGTGAATGTTAACTGATTCGCACAAACTCCAACTTTAAAACGAGCCATGAAAAAGTGACATAAATTATGCTTGTTTCACAAAGGTGTCAACGTTCATAACTGTTATGATCGTGTGGTCATAACTGTTATGATCGTGTGGTCATAACAGTTATGACCGTCACTCTAAATTGTCTTTATATATTGATTTTTCACGTTTTCGTGTTAACTTACAAAAAGAAGGTGAGTGTTAACAGATTCGCACAAACTCCAACTTTAAAATGAGCCACAAAAAATTACCCTAGTTTATCCTTGCTTCACAAACGAGTTAACAGTCATAACAGTTATGACCGGGTGGTCATAACTATTATGACTGTGGCTCTAAAATGTTGTTTCCAATGATATGTATGGTTTTCGTTTTAACTTAAAAATGAAAGTGAGTGTTTACTGATTCGCACAAACTCCAACTTAAAAATGAGCCGTGAAAAAGTACCCTAGTTTATCCTTGTTTCACAAACGTGTCAACAGTGAAAAGAGTTATGACCGGGTGGTCATAATTGTTAGGACCGCCACTCTAAATTACATTTATATATTGATTTTTAAGTTTTTCATGTTAACTTAAAAATGAAAGTGAGTGTTTACTGATTCGCACAAACTCCAACTTTAAAACGAGCCATGAAAAAGTGACATAGATTATCCTTGTTTCACAAAGGAGTCAACAGTCATAACTGTTATGATCATGTGGTCATAACAGTTGTGACCGTCACTCTAAATTGTCTTTATATAATGATTTTTCACGTTTTCGTGTTAACTTAAAAAATGAAAGTGAGTGTTAACAGATTCGCAAACCTGTCAACGGTCATAACAGTTATAACCGGGTGGTCATAACTATTATGACCGTGGCTCTAAAATGTTATGTCCATTGATTTTTATGGTTTTCGTTTTAACGTAAAAAAGAAAGTGAGCGTTTACTGATTCACATAAACTCCAACTTAAAAACGAGCCATGAAAAAGTACCCTAGTTTATCCTTGTTCCACAAACGTGTCAATGGTCATAACTTTTATGACCGTGGCTCTAAAATGTTATTTCCATTGATTTTTATGGTTTTCGTTTTAACCTAAAAATGAAAGTGAGTGTTTACTGATTCGCATAAACCCCAACTTAAATACGAGCCATGAAAAAGTACCCTAGTTTATCCTTGTTTCACAAACATGTCAATGGTCATCACAGTTATAACCGGGTGGTTATAATTGTTAGGACTGTCACTCTAAATTGCATTTATATATTGATTTTAAAGTTTTTCATGTTAACTTCAAAATAAAAGTGACTGTTAACTGATTCGCACAAACTCCAACTTTAAAACGAGCCATGAAACAGTACCCTAGTTTTTTCTTGTATCACAAATGTGTCAACGGTCATAACAGTTATGACCGGGTGGTCATAACAGCTAGGACCGTCACTCTAAATTGTCTCTATATGTTGACTTTTAAGTTTTTCGTGTTAACTTTTAAATGAAAGTGAGTGTTAACTGATTCGCCCAAACTCCAACTTTAAAACGAGCCATGAAAAAGTGACATAGATTATCATTGTTTCACAATGGTGTCAACGGTCATAACAGTTATGACCGTGTGGTCATAATAGTTATGACCGTCAGTCTAAATTGTCTTATATATTGATTTTTCACATTTTCGAGTTAACTTAAAAAATGAAAGTGACTGTTAACATATTCACACAAACTCCAACTTTAAGACGAGCTATGAAAAAGTACCCTAGTTTATCCTTGTTTCACAAACTTGCCAACGGTCATAACATTTATAACCGGGTGGCCATAACTGTTATGACCATGGCTCTAAAATGTTATGTCCATTGCTTTTTATGGTTTTCGTTTTAACCTAAAAAAGAAAGTGAGTGTTTACTTATTCGCATAAACTCCAACTTAAATACGAGCCACGAAAAAGTACCCTAGTTTATCCTTGTTCCACAAAAGTGTCAACGGTCATAACTGTTATGACTGTGGCTCTAAAATGTTATTTCCATTGATTTTTATGGTTTTTGTTTTAACCTAAAAATGAAAGTGAGTGTTTACTGATTCGTATAAACTTCAACTTAAATACGAGCCATGAAAAAATGCCTTAGTTTATCCTTGTTTCACAAACGTGTCAATGGTCATAACAGTTATGCTCGGGTGGTCATAACTGTTATGACCGTGGCTCTAAAATGTTATTTCCATTGATTTCTATGGTTTTTGTTTTCACCTAAAAAAGAAATTTAGTGTTTACTGATTCGCATAAACTCCAACTTAAATACGAGCCATGAAAAAGTACCCTAGTTTATCCTTGTTTCACAACCGTGTCAACGGTCATAACAGTTATGACCGGGTGGTCATAACAGTTAGGACCGTCACTCTAAATTGCATTTATATATTGATTTTTAAGTTTTTCATGTTAACTTAAATATGAAAGTGAGTTTTAACTGATTCGCACAAACTCCAACTTTAAAACGAGCCATGAAAAAGTGACATAGATTATCCTTTTTGACAAAGGTGTCAACGGTCATAACTGTTATGATCGTGTGGTCATAACAGTTGTGACCGTCACTCTAAATTGTCTTTAAATATTGATTTTTCATGTTTTCGTGTTAACTTAAAAAATGAAAGTGAGTGTTAATAGATTCGCACAAACTCCAACTTTAAAACGAGCCATGAAAAAGTACCCTAGTTTATCCTTGTTTCACAAACGTGTCGACGGTCATAACAGTTATGACCGGGATAATTGTTAAGACCGTGGCTCTAAAATGTTATTTCCATTGATTTTTTTGGTTTTCGTTTTAACCTAAAAAAGAAACTGAGTGTTTACTGATTCGCATAAACACCAACTTAAAAATGAGCCTTGAAAAAGTACCCTAGTTTATCCTTGTTTCACAAACGTGTCAACGATCATAACAGTTATGACCGGGTGGTCATAATTGTTAGGACCGCCACTCTAAATCACATTTATATATTGATTTTTAAGTTTTTCATGTTAACTTAAAAATGAAAGGGAGTGTTAACTGATTCGCACAAACTCAAACTTTAAAACGAGCCATGAAAAAGTGACATAGATTTTTTTTGTTTCACAAAGGTGTCAACGGTCATAACTGTTATGATCGTGTGGTCAGAACAGTTGTGACCGTCACTCTAAATTGTCTTTATATATTGAGTTTCACGTTTTCGTGTTAACTTAAAAAATGAAAGTGAGTGTTAACAGATTCGCATAAACTCCAACTTTAAAACGAGCCATGAAAAAGTACCCTAGTTTATCCTTGTTTCACAAACGTGTCAACGGTCATAACAGTTATGACCGGGATAATTGTTATGACCGTGGCTCTAAAATGTTATTTCCATTGATTTTTTTGGTTTTCGTTTTAACCTAAAAAAGAAACTGAGTGTTTACTGATTCGCATAAACACCAACTTAAAAATGAGCCATGAAAAAGTACCCTAGTTTATCCTTGTTTCACAAACGTGTCAACGGTCATAACAGTTATGACCGGGTGGTCATAATTGTTAGGACCGCCACTCTAAATCACATTTATATATTGATTTTTAAGTTTTTCATGTTAACTTAAAAATGAAAGTGAGTGTTAACTGATTCGCACAAACTCAAACTTTAAAACAAGCCATGAAAAAGTGACATAGATTTTTTTTTGTTTCACAAAGGTGTCAACGGTCATAACTGTTATGATCGTGTGGTCATAACAGTTGTGACCGTCACTCTAAATTGTCTTTAAATATTGATTTTTCATGTTTTCGTGTTAACTTAAAAAATGAAAGTGAGTGTTAACAGATTCGCACAAACTCCAACTTTAAAATGTGCCATGAAAAAGTGCCCTAGTTTATCCTTGTTTCACAAACGTGTCGACGGTCATAACAGTTATGACCGGGATAATTGTTATGACCGTGGCTCTAAAATGTTATTTCCATTGATTTTTTTGGTTTTCGTTTTAACCTAAAAAAGAAACTGAGTGTTTACTGATTCGCATAAACACCAACTTAAAAATGAGCCATGAAAAAGTACCCTAGTTTATCCTTGTTTCACAAACGTGTCAACGGTCATAACAGTTATGACCGGGTGGTCATAATTGTTAGGACCGCCACTCTAAATCACATTTATATATTGATTTTTAAGTTTTTCATGTTAACTTAAAAATGAAAGTGAGTGTTAACTGATTCGCACAAACTCCAACATTAAAACGAGCCATGAAAAAGTGCCATAGATTTTTTTTGTTTCACAAAGGTGTCAACGGTCATAACTGTTATGATCGTGTGGTCAAAACAGTTGTGACCGTCACTCTAAATTGTCTTTATATATTGATTTTCACGTTTTCGTGTTAACTTAAAAAATGAAAGTGAGTGTTAACAGATTCGCATAAACTCCAACTTTAAAACGAGCCATGAAAAAGTACCCTAGTTTATCCTTGTTTCACAAACGTGTCAACGGTCATAACAGTTATGACCAGGATAATTGTAATGACCGTGGCTCTAAAATGTTATTTCCATTGATTTTTTTGGTTTTCGTTTTAACCTAAAAAAGAAACTGAGTGTTTACTGATTCGCATAAACACCAACTTAAAAATAAGCCATGAAAAAGTACCCTAGTTTATCCTTGTTTCCCAAACGTGTCAACGGTCATAACAGTTATGACCGGGTGGTCATAATTGTTAGGACCGCCACTCTAAATCGCATTTATATATTGATTCTTAAGTTTTTCATGTTAACTTAAAAATGAAAGTGAGTGTTAACTGATTCGCACAAACTCCAACTTTAAAACGAGCCATGAAAAAGTGACATAGATTTTTTTTGTTTCACAAAGGTGTCAACGGTCATAACTGTTATGATCGTGTGGTCATAACAGTTGTGACCGTCACTCTAAATTGTCTTTATATATTGATTTTCACGTTTTCGTGTTAACTTAAAAAATGAAAGTGAGTGTTAACAGATTCGTACAAACTCCAACTTTAAAACGAGCCATGAAAAAGTACCCTAGTTTATCCTTGTTTAATAAACGTGTCAACGGTCATAACAGTAATGACCGGGTGGTCATAATTGTTATGACCGTGGCTCTAAAATGTTTTGTCCATTGATATTTATGGTTTTCGTTTTAACGTAAAAAAGAAAGTGAGTGTTTACTGATTCGCATTGTGACGCCCCGACTTCCCAAGCTGGGTCGACACCATACCTACTTGTACTTAACTTGCTTGAAAATTTGAGAAATTTTTTTTTAATCATATTCACATAAATTATTTTGTAGAGAAAAACTTGCCATGCATACACACCAAACTGAAAATAAATTCTCATGTCTTCAAACCTCATACATACATCCAAACATAATTTACTTTTTGAGATTTATACATTTTAACTCAAAAAGCGGTTGCGGAAAATTTTGCGTAGTGGTATCCTACACCGCCCTTCACCTGCCGCATCGTCCGCATAGCCTACCACTTAAGCTGCAGGCTTCTTACCTACAGTATGGAATATAAGAGTGAGCTTTCGCCCAGCAAGTACGAACATAATCTCACAAAACATTTCAAACATCTTAAAACATGCCAATCATCATGTAACTTATGCATGAACCATTTATGATTGATAGAATGTCTTATGCTTCATTATAGACTCAATTTTTAACTTATCATCTTATCTCAACATGTGGGCCCATAGTGTACGTACCAAAAGCGCCCAACCTCCAGACAAAGCTAGGGTTTGCAAGGCCCTAACAGTTCTGGGAATTATAACTTGACCCTTCACGATCACGGAAGGTAAATATCACAACTGAAATATGTAGCCTCCACAATCACGGGAGGTTGGTACGACACCTTACTTGATTTATCTTATCATGTGGTTCAACATTAGTGAACATGCCTCATGACGTAACTATGTCATATCATACCTAACACTTGCCATAACATGGCATTCTTGAAAACATGGCATTTTTTGAAACCGTGGCATTTTTGTAAACGTGGCATTTTTGAAACCATGACATTTTTTTAAAAACATGGCATTCTTGTCAACATGGCATTCTTGTCAACATGACATTCTTGTAACATGGCATAACATGTCATAGCATATCTTAGCATATCATCGCATCGCATCACATATCATAATATATCATAGCATGTACACTTGAAAATATGGTGTAAATAGCATTGCTTAACATAGCATATTTGAAAATAGTATTTACTATTTTCATACCGTAGGTGAGGTTTGATACTTGCCTGATATGCTATGTTCCGGGTTTTGTTACTTCAGCTCAGATCGCAACTGCAGGTTACTTCCTGCTATTAAAAAAGAACATAGGATAAGGATCCTATAAAATGTTGGTGACCTTTCCAACATTCTAGTTATATGTCCCCCATACATGTCTTGATCATTTACTAGGTTACTAATCGTACCCCTAGAGTTTGTGGTTAACCATACTTGGTCCATTACTTGTTAGGTTACTTGAGGTAACCTTGGGTATTAAACCCATGTGTACACGAATAGTATTAGGTTGCTATTCCTATTATCGGGCCTAAGCTTTAGTAACTCGAGTATCCTTCCCGGTTACCATCCGTCAACATCTTGTTACTAAACTTTGGCTTTTAAAAATCCAATTTGGAAAATTTGCCAAAAATCTTTCTCTTTTTAACTTAAAAATTCATGATTTTCAAAGTGTGACTTTAAAAAAATCATTAAAGGCTGAAAAATGCCTTTGGAACAGTTTTCATAGTCAAAACAGGGGTGTTGGTGCAAAAATACAGTTTGTCTGCATTGTTTTAGAAAATCTTATGCAGGAATTTCCTGTTCCCTGCACATTGTTTAAAAATCCGTGTCAGTTTAAAAATCCAATTTGAATTTAAAAAAGTTGTCTTCACAAAAGTTTTAGCTCTTGAAAAATCCTAAAACTTTTGTGTTTTACGAAAAATATAATTCGGACTAACATGTTCATATTGCCGTTTCAACTAACCTGGCCGTGCATAAATCCTGGGCACGGTCAGGCTCGGGTTTTTACAAAAACGAAGGCCTTTGGAGACTTATTTTCAAAAACTGTCCATGGTGTCCTCTAGGAAATTCCCTTCTCTACAACTTTCATGTTGCACGTTTATCCCAATTCGGCCTCTAAAGGCCTCAAATTCCACTTTCTAGAAAACTGGCCAGTTTGTATCCGAACTGGCAGTTTTCATTCTTAAATTCGTTTTTCGTCCTATTGTCGCAAATCTAACACAACCAGCCACCGCGGGAGCCTAGGGTCACACATGCAGCGTTTCTAACATCCCACTTTAACATGCATGTAACCCAATTGCATCCGTACAAACCATTCCATTCATCAACAATCATCACATCAAACACTTAGCATGCATAATCAAGCACAAACTTAACCATACTTGGGGACATATAACCTTAGCATGCATCAAACATATAAACCTTAATTTCATGCAACCAAAGCATAAAATCATTCAAGGGTTAGTAAATAAAACCACCTAAACCATAAATTCAAGCACCAACCTAAGAATTCTAAACTAGGGCATAAAAATTAAATTGAGCTTATGCTCTTACATCCAATGCTTGAAATACACTTAAATTTCCCAAATTGAAGCTCAATTTAAAGAGTTTGAGGTCTAGGGAAAATTACCTTGATTAACTCAAGATTTTGGGCTAGGGTTTGGCTTTCAAATTCTTCCCCTTCCTAGACTCCACCAAACCGGTTTCACTCCACCAATTTGCACCAAGATTTGTGTTGATCTCTTGGTGTTTGCTTGAACCAAAACCGGCCACTAACCACTCTCAATTCTCCTCACTTTCTCTCCTTATCACAGCCGGCCACTAGGCCTAGAAAAGGGCACAAAAATATTTCAAAACCCTTGGTTGTTGTTGTAGAGAAAAACCGACCACCACCCAACACTTTTTCCCTTTGCTTTACAAATTTTTCTTTGTTCTTGCCCACACTTGGATGTCCGGATTTTTGAGAGAGAAAAATGGTAAAGTTTGGCTGATTTTTCCCAATTTTTGAAGCCAAAACCGCCCCCCCCCCCCCCCTTGGGCTATTTATAGGTGAAAAAAATATTTCTTTTTGAATTATTTTTAGTTCAACTTTTGCTTAAAAACCCTTGGAGCAAGAATAATTTCCAAATGACCCTTCAATGACCGGCCACCTCACCATCTAGAACACTCCATTAATTTTCTAATTTTGCTTAATTCCAATAATGATGTCATAAATGGGAGCTTAGGTGATGTAAGCATAATTAAGACTTGTTTGCCTTTTTCCTTAAAAAGCAGTCCACTTTAATGCCAACACAGATATTTGCAATACTGTGTTCACTAATACACAGTACTGTTATATTATACTGCAGTCCAAAATTCATCTGTGTAAAAATGGACTGTATAAAATTTTTCTTTTTTATTTAAAGCCCTTTGGCCCTTAATTCCCTATTTTTGGTGCTTGATTTTTCTATGGTGGTTTTTAAAATTTAATTATACTATATGGTTCGTAAAGACGATTTTCGCAGTATATTTCTCATACTGCTTATCATATCACAATACCGTCTTATGTTTGACCACGCTGGTCAACCTTTGACTGTTTCTGGTCAAGCTTTGACTTTTTGGTCAAACTTTGACCAAGGCATGAATTCATGAAATTTCATCATGCATTTTTCCTTAAAAGGCCTATTATGGAGTCTCGTGGCTAATTTACCGAGAACTCAACCCTATACTGATAAAATTATGAATTTTGTATTTAGTATTCATAATTTTCATAAAATTGCACATAAACACATAGTACGAACTTTAGATTTCTTATATATAAGAAAATCATAAGTTCGTGAAAATTTTGGTCATTACAATCTACCCTCCTTAAAGAATTTTCGTCCTCGAAAATTAGAACAGTTCAGGGTAGCTTTTCTTCATATCTTCCTCGCATTCCCATGTTGCCTCCTCAATCTCATGATTTCGCCATAGGACCTTAACTAAAGGTATAACCTTGTTCCTTAGCACCTTTTCTTCTCGTGCCAAGATTTGAACCGGTTTCTCCTCATACGTCAGATCCTCGTGAACCTCAATTGGTTCGTGGTCCAATACGTGGGATGGATCCGAGATGTACTTCTTTAGCATTGACACATGAAATACATTGTGTACATATGCTAATTCTTGGGGCAGAGCCAATTTATAGGCCACGTTACCAACTCTTTCCAGTATTTCAAATGGCCCTATATATCTTGGACTTAATTTCCCCTTCTTTCCAAATCTCATAACTCCTTTGAATGGAGCAACTTTGAGGAAAACCAAGTCCCCTACTTGGAATTCCAGAGGCCTTCTACGCTTGTCGGCATAGCTCTTTTGTCGACTAAATGCAGTTTCCATCCGTCTGCATATAAGTTTCACGGCCTCAGTGGTTCTCCGAATAAAATCCGTGGACACAAGTTCTTTCTCTCGTGTCTCGTACCAATGGACTGGAGATCTACAGCTTCTTCCGTACAGGGCTTCATAAGGAGCCATTCCAATTGAAGCTTGGAAACTGTTGTTGTACGAGAACTCAATCAAAGGAAGCTTCTTATCCCAAGTTCCTTTGAAATCCATCACACATGCTCGCAACATGTCTTCTAGGGTCTGAATGGTCCTCTCGGATTGTCCATCCATTCGAGGGTGAAAAGCCGTACTAAAAGTAAGCTTTGTACCTATGGCTTGATGTACACTTCTCCAAAACTTAGAAGTGAAACGACCATCACGATCCGAGATAATCGATTTCGAAATCCCATGGTAGCGAACAATCTGCGCAACATATAGTTCTGCCAGCTGTTCTACTGAAAAGCTAAGCTTAATAGCAATAAAGTGTGCAGATTTCGTCAAACGATCAACAATCACCCAAATAGCATCATTGCCACTGGGAGTTCGGGGTAAACGAACTACAAAATCCATGGTTACTTGGTCCCATTTCCATTCTGGGATGGAAATTTTCTGTAATTCTTCCCCTGGACGTTGGTGTTCTGCCTTCACCCTTTGACACGTAAGGCATTTACTGACGAAGGTAGCAACGTCATTCTTCATTCTGGGCCACCAAAAACTTTCCTTCAGGTCTTGGTACATCTTTATGGCTCTTGGATGAACGGAATATGGAGTCTCATGAGCCTCCTTCATGATTTGCTCCTTCAACTCGTCCTCGTTAGGAATGCATAATCTATTTTTTCGATAGAGTATGCCCTCATCTGATATGTTGAAGTCCGACTCCTTTCGTTCCAAGACCTCATCCCTTGTTCTAAGCAGCGAGGCATCTCCTTCTTGTCGCTCCTTCATGCCATCCAAAATGGTAGGTTGGAAGGTTAGGGCGGCTAAACTTCCCGTGATAAGCTCTATTCCAGCTTCCACTAGCTCCTTCTGAAGAGGTTCGGTCAGCAACTGTATTGACATCAATGAGGAAGACGACTTCCGACTAAGGGCATCGGCTACTTTGTTAGCCTTCCCTGGATGGTAACGGATGTCTATGTCATAATCTTTCACCAATTCGAGCCATCTTCTTTGTCTCATGTTAAGCTCCTTTTGTGTGAAGATATACTTCAAACTCTGATGATCCGTCTAAACTTCACACTTAGTACCGTAAAGGTAGTGTCTCCAGATTTGAGCGCAAATACTACCGCCGCAAGTTCCATATCATGCGTCAGATAGTTTTTCTCATGATCCTTAAGCTGTCGTGAAGCATAAGCGATCACCTTTCCATTCTGCATGAGAACGGCTCCCAATCCTATCTTGGAAGCATCGCTGTATATCACAAAGTTTCCTTCCTCCACATTTGGAATTGTAAGAATCGGAGCACTAGTCAGCTTACTTTTTAGCTCTTGGAAGTGTTCTTCACACTTTGTCGTCCATTCGTACTTCTTTCCTTTCCGTATAAGTGCGGTGAGCGGCGCTGCGATCTTAGCAAATCCCTTGACGAAACATCGGTAGTAGCCTGCTAAGCCGAGGAAACTACGTACTTCGGTGACATTCGTCGGAGCTGGCCATTGACTTACGGCTTCAATCTTAGCCGGATCTACATATATGCCTTCCTTAGAGACCACATGTCTTAAGAAATGGACCTTTTCCAACCAGAATTCACACTTTGTGAATTTAGCGTAGAGCTGGTTTTGTTTTAAAATTCGTAAAGCAATCCTCAAATGTTCCTCATGCTCCTCCTTTGATCTTGAATAAATCAAGATATTATCTATAAAGACGATAACAAACTTGTCCAAGTAATCCTTGAATACTCGATTCATTAGGTCCATAAAGGCTGCTGGAGCATTTGTCAATCCAAATGGCATAACGAGGAACTCATAGTGTCCATATCACGTACGGAAGGCTGTCTTGGGAACGTCTCCTTCCCTAATTCGGAGCTGATGATATCCGGATCGTAGGTCAATCTTCGAGAAAATTGAAGCTCCTCTCAACTGATCAAACAAATCGTCGATCCGAGGCAAGGGATACTTGTTCTTGATGGTAATCTTATTCAATTCCCGATAGTCAATGTGCATCCTAAGAGTACCATCCTTCTTTTTAACGAACAAAACTGGAGCTCCCTATGATGAGTAGCTTTAATGAATAAATCCCCGATCCAGAAGTTCTTGTAATTGAATCTGTAGTTCTTTAAGTTCGGCAGGCACTATCCTATAAGGAGCCTTGGATATTGGTGCCGATCCAGGAAGTAACTCGATCTCAAAAGAGATTTCTCGTTCTGGTGTCAGTCCTAGCAACTCTTCAGGAAAAACCTCTATAAATTCCTTGACTATCGGTACTTCTTCTGGCCTGCTCTTGGTCTCTTGCGTCTTATCCACCATGTTGGCTAGAAATCCAATACATCCTTCTGCCAACAACTTTCTAGCCTTCAGCGCAGAAATGAACATTTTCGGCTGTTTTGGAGTCGATCCTCTATAAATAAACTCCTCGCCTCCAATTGGCTTGAACGTGACAGTACGACGTGGACAGTCGATAACTGCATTGTACTTCCTCAAGAAATCCATACCCAAGATGACATCGTAGTCGTATAGGTCAATGATGATCAAGTTGAGATACATTTCCCTACTACATATAATTATTGGAACGTGACGTACCCAATAATCAGACAACAGAATCTCCCCAGAGGGTAATGCAGTCCTAAATGTTCTTCCGATCTTATCACTTGCTCTACCTAGTTTCTTAGCGAACCTAGGTGATGTGAATGAATGCGTAGCTCTAGAATCAATTAACACGTAGGCATCTTGTTGGGCAAAAGGAAGCTGACTTGTCACCACAGTGGAAGGTCCAGCTTGAACATCCTCCTTTATGTAGGCGTAAATGCGTCCTTGAGGTTCTAGAGATTCCAGTCTGCCTTGAGAAATTGCAGGTCCCTCGAGCTTCATTTGTGCGGCGTGAAGTTGAGATCCCTGTCCTTTCTGTTGGTTCTGCGGACTCTGGGGACTGAGGTTGCAGTTTCTAGCATAGTGGCCTTCCTTGCCACATAGAAAATAGCGACTGTTTCCAACACGGCAATCTCCCGGGTGCCTTCTCCCACATTTTTGACAAGTGGGATAACTGTTGTTATCAGGGGCATTCTTCTTTTGGGGAAAATTCTGTTGATTCCCCTGTCCTCCTGCATTCCACTTCCTCTTCTGTTGGTTGTTGCCGTACCGCTTGTTGTTGTTGTTTTGACCCGAAGGTCCTCCTTGACCTTTCTGTTGTGAAGTTTGGCCTGGTCTGGCCTGGTTTTGCTTAGCTTGGGCCTTTTCTTCCTTCTTTTCCTTGAAGAACTTAGCCCGTTGTTCTCTGTTTTGCCCTACCCAGTACTCAGCTCGAATTGCTCGACTGACACAATCTGCAACTGTGGTTGGTGGATAGGGTCCACTGTTGATCACCACTGCCAAATCAGAACGGAACATCCTCATCATCTTTCTTACTTTGTCCCTCTCGGAACTGATGAGGTGAGGACAGAGACGTGCTAGCTGTTCAAACTTTTGGACCGATTCAGCTACAGTCAAATTACCCTAGTGAAAATTATTGAGCTCATCCTGTTGAGCCTCCATAACTTTGGTGTTGAAGTATTTCTCTTTAAATTCCTCAATAAAGTCCTCCCAAGTCATTTGACTAACATCCCGTCGAATCTGAACTGTTTCCCACCAGAGACGAGCGTCTTTCCTAAGCACAAATGATGCACAGAGAACTTTCTCTTGATCATTGAGCTTGAGGAAGCTCAGGATAGCCTAAAGGTCGATCATCCAATTGTCAGCATCAATCGGGTTTGTGGATCCTTCAAATTTTGGTGCCTTCATATGCCGAAATTTATCATATAGTTCTTCCGGAGTTCGATCCCGTGGTGCTGGCGGAACAGCTAAAGGTTGCAACAGGTATTTCGGGGGCTATGGGGTTCTCTGGGATCACCGGGTCAACATTAGGAATTTCCGGTGCCGCAGGCTGATTCACAGGTGCTGGTGGTACCTCGGCATCAGGAGGTCCCTGATTCTGCTGAGCTAACTGAGCTCTAAGCCCCCCTATCTCTTGCTGTTGGGCTAACATTATTTGTCTTAGCTCATTCAGCTGGGCCGCAAGATCAACGTATTGGGTTGGTACTCTTCTACGCTTGGGTGGCATGGTTCTATACGGAAAAATAAGGAAATAAGCTCAGCTTCTTGATTCACAAAATTAATGAAATCATGCATTTTATATAAAACCATAATCTTCGTTCCATATATAAGTATAACATGAACATATCTGAATTCATCATGTTCTTGTTCATATCTCCTTCACAGTAGGAGTACATAACCATAACGTTCGGGGAAGATATAAAACTTTCCCATCATTTCCGTATGTCACCTAGTTGCCACCACCAAGCTAAGGCACCCCCCAACGTCATTCCCGTATCCAACATTTTCCAGCATGGCAATTGAAGAAAGATACTTACTACAAACATCAAATCTTAACTAATTCTAATCGTAAGAAAAAAATAACTTAACTTACTTGGGCCGTCGCAGAAGCGATGTAAGGCAAAGTGAAGTAGGATGGCAGGATACCGCTCTGATACCAACTCTGTGACGCCCCGACTTCCCAAGCCGGGTCGACACCATACCTACTTGTACTTAACTTGCTTGAAATTTGAGAAATTTTTTTTTTTAAAACATATTCACATAAATTATTTTGTAGAGAAAAACTTGTCATGCATACACACCAAACTGAAAATACATTCTAATGTCTTCAAACCTCATACATACATCCAAACATAATTTACTTTTTGAGATATATACATTTTAACTCAAAAAGCGGTTGCGGAAAATTTTACGTAGTGGTATCCCACACCGCCCTTCACCTGCCGCATCATCCGCATAGCCCACCACTTAAGCTGCAGGCTTCTTACCTACAGTATGGAATATAAGAGTGAGCTTTCGCCCAACAAGTACAAACATAATCTCACAAAACATTTCAAACATCTTAAAACATGCCAATCATCATGCAACTTATGCATGAACCATTTATGATTGATTGAATGTCTTATGCTTCATTATAGACTCAATTTTTAACTTATTATCTTGTCTCAACATGTGGGCCCATAGTGTATTTACCAAAAGCGCACAGCCTCCAGACAAAACTAGGGTTTGCAAGGCCCAAACAGTTCTGAGAATTATAACTTGACCTTTCACGATCACGGAAGGTAAATATCACAACTGAAACATGTAGCCTCTACGATCACGGGAGGTTGGTACGACACCTTAGTTGATTTATCTTCCCATGTGGTTCAACATTAGTGAACATGCCTCATGATGTCACAATGTCATATCATACCTAACACTTACCATAACATGGCATTCTTGAAAACATGGCATTTTTTGAAACCGTGGCATTTTTGTAAACGTGGCATTTTTGAAACCATGACATTTTTTTAAAAACATGGCATTCTTGTCAACATGACATTCTTGTAACATGGCATAACATGTCATAGCATATCTTAGCATATCATCGCATGGCATCACATATCATAATATATCATGGCATGTACACTTAAAAATATGGTGTAAATAGCATAGCTTAACATAGCATATTCGAAAATAGTATTTACTATTTTCATACTGTAGATGAGGTTTGATACTTGCCTGATATGTTATGTTCCGGGTTTTGTTGCTTCACCTCAGATCGCAACTGCAGGTTATTTCCTGCTATTAAAAAAGAACATAGGATAAGGATCCTATAAAATGTTGGTGACATTTCCAACATTCTAGTTATATGTCCCCCATACATGTCTTGATCATTTACTAGGTTACTAATCGTACCCCTAGAGTTTGTGGTTAACCATACTTGGTCCATTACTTGTTAGGTTACTTGAGGTAACCTTGGGTATTAAACCCATGTGTACAGGAATAGTATTAGGTTGCTATTCCTATTATCGGGCCTAAGCTTTAGTAACTCGGGTATCCTTCCCGGTTACCATCTGTCAACATCTTGTTACTAAACTTTGGTTTTTAAAAATCCAATTTGGAAAATTTGCCAAGAATCTTTCTCTTTTTAACTTAAAAATTCGTGATTTTCAAAGTGTGACTTTATAAAAATCATTAAAGGCTGAAAACTGCCTTTGGAACAGTTTTCATAGTCAAAACAGGGGTGTTGGTGCAAAAATACAGTTTGTCTGCGTTGTTTTAGAAAATCTTAGGCAGGAATTTCCTGTTCCCTGCACAGTCTTTAGAAATCCGTGTCAGTTTAAAAATCCAATTTGAATTTGAAAAAGTTGTCTTCACGAAAGTTTTAGCTCTGGAAAAATCCTAAAACTTTATTGTTTTATGAAAAATTTAATTCGGACTCTAACATGTTAATATTGCCGTTTGAACTCACCTGGTCGTGCATAAATCCTGGGCACGGTCAGGCTCGGGTTTTTGCAAAAACGATGGCCTTTGGAGCCTTATTTTCAAAAAGTGTCCATGTTGTCCTCTAGGAAATTCCCTTCTCTACAATTTTCATGTTTTACATTTATCCCAATTCGGCCTCTAAAGGCCTCAAATTCCATTTTCCAGAAAACTGGTAAGTTTGTACCCGAACTGGCAGTTTTCATTCTTAAATTCGTTTTACGTCCTATTGTCACAAATCTAACTCAACCAGCCACCACGGGAGCCTAGGGTCACACATGCAGCATTTCTAACATCCCACTTTAACATGCATGTAACCCAATTGCATCCGTACAAACCATTCCATTCATCAACAATCATCACATCAAACATTTAGCATGCATAATCAAGCACAAACTTAACCATACTTGGGGACATAGAACCTTAGCATGCATCAAACATATGAACCTTAATTTCATCCAACCAAAGCATAAAATCATGCAAGGCTTAGTAAATAAAACCGCCTAAACCATAAATTCAAGCACCAACCTAAGAATTCTAAACTAGGGCATAAAAATTAAATTGAGCTTATGCTCTTACATCCAATGCTTGAAATACACTTAAATATCCCAAATTGAAGCTCAATTTAAAGAGTTTGAGGTCTAGGGAAAATTACCTTGATTAACTCAAGATTTTGGGCTAGGGTTTGGCTTTCAAATTCTTCCCCCTCCTAGACTCCACCAAACCGGTTTCACTCCACCAATTTGCACCAAGATTTGTGTTGATCTCTTGGTGTTTACTTGAACCAAAACCGGCCACTAACCACTCTCAATTCTCCTCACTTTCTCTCCTTATCACAGCCGGCCACTAGGCCTAGAAAAGGGCACAAAAATTTTTCAAAACCCTTGGTTGTTGTTGTAGAGAAAAACCGACCACCACCCAACACTTTTTCCCTTTGGTTTACAAATTTTTCTTTGTTCTTGCCCACACTTGGATGTCCGGATTTTGGAGAGAGAAAAATGGTAAAGTTTGGCTGATTTTTCCCAATTTTTGTAGCCAAAACCGCCCCCCCCCCCCTTGGGCTATATATAGGTGAAAAACAAATTTCTTTCTGAATTATTTTTAGTTCAACTTTTGCTTAAAAACCCTTGGAGCAAAAATAATTGCCAAATGACCCTTCAATGGCCGGCCACCTCACCATCTAGAACACTCCATTAATTTTCTAATTTTGCTTAATTCCATTGATGATGTCATAAATGGGAGCTTAGGTGATGTAAGCATAATTAAGGCTTGTTTGCCTTTTTCCTTAAAAAGCTGTCCACTTTAATGCCAACACAGATATTTGCAATACTGTGTTCACTAATACAAAGTACTGTTATATTATACTACAGTCCAAAATTCATCTGTGTAAAAATGGACTGTATAAAATTTTTCTTTTTTTATTTAAAGCCCTTTGGCCCTTAATTCCCTATTTTTGGTGCTTGATTTTTCTATGATGGTTTTTAAAATTTAATTATACTATCTGGTCCGTAAAGATGGTTTTAGCAGTATATTTCTCATACTGCTTATCATATCACAATACCGTCATATGTTTGACCACGCTGGTCAACCTTTGACTATTTTCGGTCAAGCTTTGACTTTTTGGTCAAACTTTGACCAACATGAATTCATGAAATTTCATCATTCCTTTTTCCTTAAAAGGCCTATTATGGAGTCTCGTGGCTAATTTACCGAGAACTCAACCCGATACTGATAAAATTATGAATTTTGTATTTACTATTCATAATTTTCATAAAATTGCACATAAACACATAGTACGAACTTTAGATTTCTTATATACAAGAAAATCATGAGTTCGTAAAAATTTTGGTCATTACACGAATAAACTACAACTTAAATACCAGCCATGAAAAAGTACCCTAGTTTATCTTTGTTCCACAAACGTGTCAACGGTCATAACTGTTATGACCGTGGCTCTAAAATTTTATTTCCATTGATATTTATGGTTTTCGTTTTAACCAAAAAATGAAAGTGAGTGTTTACTGATTCGCATAAATTTCAACTTAAATACGAGCCATGAAAAAGTACCCTAGTTTATCCTTGTTTCACAAACGTGTCAACGGTCATAACAGTTATGACCGGTCATAATTGACTGTGGCTCTAAAATGTTATTTCCATTGATTTTTATGGTTTTCGTTTTAACCTAAAAATGAAAGTGAGTGTTTACTGATTCGCATAAACTTCAACTTAAATACAAGCCATGAAAAAGTACCCTAGTTTATCCTTGTTTCACAAACATGTCAACGGTCATCACAGTTATGACCGGGTGGTCATAATTGTTAGGACCGTCACACTAAATTGCATTTATATATTGATTTTAAAGTTTTTCATGTTAACTTCAAAATAAAAGTAAGTGTCAACTGATTCGCACAAACCCCAACTTTAAAACGAGCCATGAAACAGTACCCTAGTTCATTCATGTATCACAAATGTGTCAACGGTCATAACAGTTGTGACCGGGTGGTCATAACAGTTGTGACCGGGTGGTCATAACAGTTAGGACCGTCACTCTAAATTGTCTCTATATATTGATTTTTATGTTCTTCATGTTAACTTAAAAATGACAGAGAGTGTTAACTGATTCGCACGAACTCTAACTAGAAAACGAGCCATGAAAAATGTCAAAGATTATCCTTGTTTCACAAAGGTGTCAACGGTCATAACAATTATGACCGTCACTTTAAATTGTCTTTATATATTGATTTTTAAGTTTATCGTGTTAAGTTAAAAAAGAAAGTGAGTGTTAACTGATTCGCACAAACTCCAACTTTAAAACGAGCCACGAAAGAGTGACATAGATTTGCATTGTTTCACAAAGGTGTCAATGGTCATAACAGCCATGACCGTGTGGTCATAACAGTTATGACCGTCACTCTAAATTGTCTTTATATATTGATTTTTCACGTTTTTGTGTTAACTTAAAAAATGAAAGTGACTGTTAACAGATTCGCACAAACTCCAACTTTAAAACGAGCCGTGAAAAAGTGACATAGATTATCCTCATTTCACAAAGGTGTCAACGGTCATAACTGTTTTGATCGTGTGGTCATAACAGTTGTGACCGTCACTCTAAATTGTCTTTATATATTGATTTTTCACGTTTTCGTGTTAACTTAAAAAATGAAAGTGATTGTTAACAGATTCGCATAAACTTCAACTTTAAAACGAGCCATGAAAAAGTACCCTAGTTTATCCTTGTTTCACAAACGTGTCAACGGTCATAACATTTATGACCGGTTGGTCAAAACTGTTATGACCATGGCTCTAAAATGTTATGTCCATTGCTTTTTATGGTTTTCGTTTTAACCTAAAAAAGAAAGTGAGTGATTACTGATTCGCACAAACCCTAACTTTAAAACGAGCAATGAAAAAGTACCCTAGTTTATCCTTGTTTCACAAACGTGTAAACGGTCATAACAGTTATGACCGGGTGGTCATAATAGTTAGGACCGTCACTCTAAATTATCTTTATATTTTGATTTTTAAGTTTTTCGTGTAAACTTAAAAATGAAAGTTAGGGTTAACTGATTCGCACAAACTCCATCTTTAAAACGAGCCTCAAAAAACTGATATAGATTATCCTTCTTTCGGAAAGGTGTCAACGGTCATAATAGTTATGACCATGTGGTCATAACAATTATGACCGTCACTCTAAATTGTGTTTATATATTAATTTCTCACGTTTTCGTGTTAACTTAAAAATGAAAGTGAGTGTTAACTAATTCGCACGAACTACAACTTTAAAACGAGCCATGAAAAAGTGACATAGATTATCCTTGTTTCAGAAAGGTGTCAACGATCATAGCAGTTATGACCGTATGGTTATAACAGTTATGACCGTCACTCTAAATTGTCTTTATATTTTGATTTTTACGTTTTTCTTGTAAACTTAAAAATGAATGTGAGTGTTTACTGATTCGCACAAACTCCAACTTTAAAACGAGCCATGGAAAAGTGACATAGATTATCCTTGTTTCACAAAGGTGTCAACGATCATAGTAGTTATGACCGTGTGGTCATAACAGTAATGACCGTCACTCTAAATTGTCTTTATATATTGATTTTTAAGTTTTATGTGTTAAGTTAAAAAAGAAAGTCAGTGTTAACCGATTCGCACAAACTCCAACTATAAAACGAGCCGTGAAAAAGTGATATAGATTATCCTTGTTTCACAATGGTGTCAACGGTCATAACTGTTATGACCGTGTGGTCATAACTGTTATGATCGTCACTCTTAAATGTTGTTTCCATTGTTTTTTATGATTTTCGTTTTAACTTAATAATGAAAGTGAGTGTTTACTGATTCGCACAAACTCCAACTTAAAAACGAACCATGAAAAAGTACCCTAGTTTATCCTTGTTTCCCAAACGTGTCAACGGTCATAACAGTTATGACCGTGTGGTCAAAACGGTTAGGCCCGTCACTCTAAATTGCCTTTATATATTCATTTTTAAGTTTTTCGTGTTAATTAAAAATGAAAGTGAGTGTTAACCGATTCGCACAAACTCTAACTTCAAAACGAATCATGAAAAACTGACGTAGATTATCCTTGTTTCACAAAGGTGTCAACGGTCATAACAGTTATGACCGTCACTCAAAATTGACTTTTATATATTGATTTTTAAGTTTTTCTTGTTAACTTAAAAATGAAAGTGAGTGTTTACTGATTCGCAGATACTCCAACTTTAAAACGAGCCACAAAAAAGTGAAATAAATAATCCTTCTTTCACAAAGGTGTCAACGGTCATAACTATTATGACCGTGTGGTCATAACAGTTATGACCGTCACTCTAAATTGTCTTTATATATTGATTTTTCACGTTTAACTTAAAAAATGAAAGTGAGCATTAACTGATTCGCACAAACTCCAACTTAAAAACGAGCCATGTAAAAGTACCCTAGTTTATCTTTGTTTCACAAACATGTCAACGGTCAAAATAGTTATGACCGGGTGGTCATAACAATTATGACACTCACTCTAAATTGTGCTTATATATTGATTTTTCACGTTTTCGTGTTAACTTATAAATGAAAGTGAGTGTTAACTAATTCGCACGAACTCCAACTTTAAAACGAGCCATGAAAAAGTGACATAGATTATCCTTGTTTCAGAAAGGTGTCAACGATCATAGCAGTTATGACCGTATGGTTATAACAGTTATGACCGTCGCTCTAAATTGTCTTTATATTTTGATTTTTACGTTTTTCGTGTAAACTTAAAAATGAAAGTGAGTGTTTACTGATTCGCACAAACTCCAACTTTAAAACGAGCCATGGAAAAGTGACATAGATTATCCTTGTTTCACAAAGGTGTCAACGATCATAGCAGTTATGACCGTATGGTTATAACAGTTATGACCGTCACTCTAAATTGTCTTTATATTTTGATTTTTACGTTTTTCGTGTAAACTTAAAAATGAAAGTGAGTGTTTACTGATTCGCACAAACTCCAACTTTAAAACGAGCCGTGAAAAAGTGATATAGATTATCCTTGTTTCACAATGGTGTCAACGGTCATAACTGTTATGACCGTGTGGTCATAACTGTTATGATCGTCACTCTTAAATGTTGTTTCCATTGTTTTTTATGATTTTCGTTTTAACTTAATAATGAAAGTGAGTGTTTACTGATTCGCACAAACTCCAACTTAAAAACGAACCATGAAAAAGTACCCTAGTTTATCCTTGTTTCCCAAACGTGTCAACGGTCATAACAGTTATGACCGTGTGGTCAAAACGGTTAGGCCCGTCACTCTAAATTGCCTTTATATATTCATTTTTAAGTTTTTCGTGTTAATTAAAAATGAAAGTGAGTGTTAACCGATTCGCACAAACTCTAACTTCAAAACGAATCATGAAAAACTGACGTAGATTATCCTTGTTTCACAAAGGTGTCAACGGTCATAACTGTTATGACCGTCACTCAAAATTGACTTTTATATATTGATTTTTAAGTTTTTCTTGTTAACTTAAAAATGAAAGTGAGTGTTTACTGATTCGCAGATACTCCAACTTTAAAACGAGCCATAAAAAAGTGAAATAAATAATCCTTCTTTCACAAAGGTGTCAACGGTCATAACTATTATGACCGTGTGGTCGTAACAGTTATGACCGTCACTCTAAATTGTCTTTATATATTGATTTTTCACGTTTAACTTAAAAAATGAAAGTGAGCATTAACTGATTCGCACAAACTCCAACTTAAAAACGAGCCATGTAAAAGTACCCTAGTTTATCTTTGTTTCACAAACATGTCAATGGTCAAAATAGTTATGACCGGGTGGTCATAACAATTATGACACTCACTCTAAATTGTGCTTATATATTGATTTTCACGTTTTCGTGTTAACTTATAAATGAAAGTGAGTGTTAACTAATTCGCACGAACTCCAACTTTAAAACGAGCCATGAAAAAGTGACATAGATTATCCTTGTTTCAGAAAGGTGTCAACGATCATAGCAGTTATGACCGTATGGTTATAACAGTTATGACCGTCGCTCTAAATTGTCTTTATATTTTGATTTTTACGTTTTTCGTGTAAACTTAAAAATGAAAGTGAGTGTTTACTGATTCGCACAAACTCCAACTTTAAAATGAGCCATGGAAAAGTGACATAGATTATCCTTGTTTCACAAAGGTGTCAACGATCATAGCAGTTATGACCGTATGGTTATAACAGTTATGACCGTCACTCTAAATTGTCTTTATATTTTGATTTTTACGTTTTTCGTGTAAACTTAAAAATGAAAGTGAGTGTTTACTGATTCGCACAAACTCCAACTTTAAAACGAGCCGTGAAAAAGTGATATAGATTATCCTTGTTTCACAATGGTGTCAACGGTCATAACTGTTATGACCGTGTGGTCATAACTGTTATGATCGTCACTCTTAAATGTTGTTTCCATTGTTTTTTATGATTTTCGTTTTAACTTAATAATGAAAGTGAGTGTTTACTGATTCGCACAAACTCCAACTTAAAAACGAACCATGAAAAAGTACCCTAGTTTATCCTTGTTTCCCAAACGTGTCAACGGTCATAACAGTTATGACCGTGTGGTCAAAACGGTTAGGCCCATCACTCTAAATTGCCTTTATATATTCATTTTTAAGTTTTTCGTGTTAATTAAAAATGAAAGTGAGTGTTAACCGATTCGCACAAACTCTAACTTCAAAACGAATCATGAAAAACTGACGTAGATTATCCTTGTTTCACAAAGGTGTCAACGGTCATAACAGTTATGACCGTCACTCAAAATTGACTTTTATATATTGATTTTTAAGTTTTTCTTGTTAACTTAAAAATGAAAGTGAGTGTTTACTGATTCGCAGATACTCCAACTTTAAAACGAGCCATAAAAAAGTGAAATAAATAATCCTTCTTTCACAAAGGTGTCAACGGTCATAACTATTATGACCGTGTGGTCATAACAGTTATGACCGTCACTCTAAATTGTCTTTATATATTGATTTTTCACGTTTAACTTAAAAAATGAAAGTGAGCATTAACTGATTCGCACAAACTCCAACTTAAAAACGAGCCATGTAAAAGTACCCTAGTTTATCTTTGTTTCACAAACATGTCAATGGTCAAAATAGTTATGACCGGGTGGTCATAACAATTATGACACTCACTCTAAATTGTGCTTATATATTGATTTTTCACGTTTTCGTGTTAACTTATAAATGAAAGTGAGTGTTAACTAATTCGCACGAACTCCAACTTTAAAACGAGCCATGAAAAAGTGACATAGATTATCCTTGTTTCAGAAAGGTGTCAACGATCATAGCAGTTATGACCGTATGGTTATAACAGTTATGACCGTCGCTCTAAATTGTCTTTATATTTTGATTTTTTACGTTTTTCGTGTAAACTTAAAAATGAAAGTGAGTGTTTACTGATTCGCACAAACTCCAACTTTAAAACGAGCCATGGAAAAGTGACATAGATTATCCTTGTTTCAGAAAGGTGTCAACGATCATAGCAGTTATGACCGTATGGTTATAACAGTTATGACCGTCGCTCTAAATTGTCTTTATATTTTGATTTTTACGTTTTTCGTGTAAACTTAAAAATGAAAGTGAGTGTTTACTGATTCGCACAAACTCCAACTTTAAAACGAGCCATGGAAAAGTGACATAGATTATCCTTGTTTCACAAAGGTGTCAACGATCATAGCAGTTATGACCGTATGGTTATAACAGTTATGACCGTCACTCTAAATTGTCTTTATATTTTGATTTTTACGTTTTTCGTGTAAACTTAAAAATGAAAGTGAGTGTTTACTGATTCGCACAAACTCCAACTTTAAAACGAGCCGTGAAAAAGTGATATAGATTATCCTTGTTTCACAATGGTGTCAACGGTCATAACTGTTATGACTGTGTGGTCATAACTGTTCTGATCGTCACTCTTAAATGTTGTTTCCATTGTTTTTTATGATTTTCGTTTTAACTTAATAATGAAAGTGAGTGTTTGCTGATTCGCACAAACTCCATCTTAAAAACGAGCAGTGAAAAAGTACCCTAGTTTATCCTTGTTTCCAAAACGTGTCAACGGTAATAACAGTTATGACCATGTGGTCAAAACAGTTAGGCCCGTCACTCTAAATTGTCTTTATATATTTATTTTTAAGTTTTTCGTGTTAATTAAAAATGAAAGTGAGTGTTAACTGATTCGCACAAACTCCATCTCTAAAACGAGGCTTGAAAAACTAATGTAGATTATCCATGTTTCAGAAAGGTGTCAACGGTCATAATAGTTATGACCGTGTGGTCATATCAATTATGACTGTCACTCTAAATTGTGTTTATATATTTATTTTTCACGTTTTCGTGTTAACTTAAAAATAAAAGTGAGTGTTTACTGATTCGCACAAACTCCAACTTTAAAACGAGCCATGAAAAAGTGACATAGATTATCCTTGTTTCACAAAGGTGTCAACGATCATAGCAGTTATGACCGTGTGGTCATAACAGTTATGACCGTAACTCTAAATTGCCTTTATATATTGATTTATAAGTTTTTCGTGTTAAGTTAAAAAAGAAAGTCAGTGTTAACCGATTCGCACAAACTCCAACTTTAAAACGAGCCATGAAAAAGTGACATAGATTATCCTTGTTTCACAATGGTGTCAACGGTCATAACTGTTATGACCGTGTGGTCATAACTGTTATGATCGTCACTCTTAATTGTTGTTTCCATTGTTTTTTATGATTTTCGTTTTAACTTAATAATGAAAGTGAGTGTTTACTGATTCGCACAAACTCCAACTTAAAAACGAGCCATGAAAAAATACCCTAGTTTATCCTTGTTTCACAAACGTGTCAACGGTCATAACAGTTAGGACCGTCACTCTAAATTATCTTTATTTTTTGATTTTTAAGTTTTTCATGTAAACATAAAAATGAAAGTGACTGTTAACTGATTCGCACAAACTCCATCTTTAAAACGAGCTTCGAAAAACTGATATAGTTTATCCTTGTTTCACAAACGTGTAAACGGTCATAATAGTTATGACCGGGTGGTCATAACAGTTAGGACCGTCACTCCAAATTATCTTTATATTTTGATTTTCAAGTTTTTCGTGTAAACTTAAAAATGAAAGTGAGTGTTAACTGATTCGCACAAACTCCATCTCTAAAACGAGCCTTGGAAAACTGATATATATTATCCTTCTTTCAGAAAGGTGTCAACGGTCATAATAGTTATGACCGTGTGGTCCTGACAGTCATGAGCGTCACTCTAAATTGTGTTTATATATTGATTTTTCACGTTTTCGTGTTAACTTAAAAATGAAAGTGAGTGTTAACTGATTCGCACAAACTCCAACTTTAAAACGAGCCATGAAAAAGTGACATAGATTATCCTTGTTTCACAAAGGTGTCAACGATCATAGCAGTTATGACCGTGTGGTCATAACAGTTATGACCGTAACTCTAAATTGCCTTTATATATTGATTTTTATGTTTTTCGTGTTAAGTTAAAATAGAAAGTCAGTGTTAACCGATTCGCACAAACTCCAACTTTAAAACGAGCCGTGAAAAAGTGACATAGATTATCCTTGTTTCACAATGGTGTCAACGGTCATAACTGTTATGACCGTGTGGTCCTAACTGTTATGATCGTCACTCTTAATTGTTGTTTCCATTGTTTTTTATGATTTTCGTTTTAACTTAATAATGAAAGTGAATGTTTACTGATTCGCACAAACTCCAACTTAAAAACGAGCCATGAAAAAGTACCCTAGTTTATCCTTGTTTCCCAAACGCGTCGACGGTCATAACAGTTATGACCGTGTGGTCATAACAGTTAGGATCGTCACTCTAAATTGTCTTTATATATTCAATTTTAACTTTTTCGTGTTAACTTAAAAATGAAAGTGAGTGTTAACTGATTCGCACAAACTCTAACTTCAAAACGAGTCATGAAAAACTGACGTAGATTATTCTTGTTTCACAAAGGTGTCAACGGTCATAACAGTTATGACCGTCACTTTAAATTGACTGTTATATATTGATTTTTAAGTTTTTCTTGTTAACTTAAAAATGAAAGTGAGTGTTTACTGATTCGCAGATATTCCAACTTTAAAACGAGCCATAAAAAAGTGAAATAAATAATCCTTCTTTCACAATGGTGTCAACGGTCATAACTATTATGACCGTGTGGTCGAAACAGTTATGACCGTCACTCTAAATTGTCTTTATATATTGATTTTTCACGTTTAACTTAAAAAATGAAAGTGAGCATTAACTGATTCGCACAAACTCCAACTTAAAAACGAGCCATGTAAAAGTACCCTAGTTTATCTTTGTTTCACAAACATGTCAATGGTCAAAATAGTTATGACCGGGTGGTCATAACAATTATGACACTCACTCTAAATTGTGCTTATATATTGATTTTTCACGTTTTCGTGTTAACTTATAAATGAAAGTGAGTGTTAACTAATTCGCACGAACTCCAACTTTAAAACGAGCCATGAAAAAGTGACATAGATTATCCTTGTTTCAGAAAGGTGTCAACGATCATAGCAGTTATGACCGTATGGTTATAACAGTTATGACCGTCGCTCTAAATTGTCTTTATATTTTGATTTTTACGTTTTTCGTGTAAACTTAAAAATGAAAGTGAGTGTTTACTGATTCGCACAAACTCCAACTTTAAAACGAGCCATGGAAAAGTGACATAGATTATCCTTGTTTCACAAAGGTGTCAACGATCATAGCAGTTATGACCGTATGGTTATAACAGTTATGACCGTCACTCTAAATTGTCTTTATATTTTGATTTTTACGTTTTTCGTGTAAACTTAAAAATGAAAGTGAGTGTTTACTGATTCGCACAAACTCCAACTTTAAAACGAGCCGTGAAAAAGTGATATAGATTATCCTTGTTTCACAATGGTGTCAACGGTCATAACTGTTATGACCGTGTGGTCATAACTGTTATGATCGTCACTCTTAAATGTTGTTTCCATTGTTTTTTATGATTTTCGTTTTAACTTAATAATGAAAGTGAGTGTTTACTGATTCGCACAAACTCCAACTTAAAAACGAACCATGAAAAAGTACCCTAGTTTATCCTTGTTTCCCAAACGTGTCAACGGTCATAACAGTTATGACCGTGTGGTCAAAACGGTTAGGCCCGTCACTCTAAATTGCCTTTATATATTCATTTTTAAGTTTTTCGTGTTAATTAAAAATGAAAGTGAGTGTTAACCGATTCGCACAAACTCTAACTTCAAAACGAATCATGAAAAACTGACGTAGATTATCCTTGTTTCACAAAGGTGTCAACGGTCATAACAGTTATGACCGTCACTCAAAATTGACTTTTATATATTGATTTTTAAGTTTTTCTTGTTAACTTAAAAATGAAAGTGAGTGTTTACTGATTCGCAGATACTCCAACTTTAAAACGAGCCATAAAAAAGTGAAATAAATAATCCTTCTTTCACAAAGGTGTCAACGGTCATAACTATTATGACCGTGTGGTCATAACAGTTATGACCGTCACTCTAAATTGTCTTTATATATTGATTTTTCACGTTTAACTTAAAAAATGAAAGTGAGCATTAACTGATTCGCACAAACTCCAACTTAAAAACGAGCCATGTAAAAGTACCCTAGTTTATCTTTGTTTCACAAACATGTCAATGGTCAAAATAGTTATGACCGGGTGGTCATAACAATTATGACACTCACTCTAAATTGTGCTTATATATTGATTTTTCACGTTTTCGTGTTAACTTATAAATGAAAGTGAGTGTTAACTAATTCGCACGAACTCCAACTTTAAAACGAGCCATGAAAAAGTGACATAGATTATCCTTGTTTCAGAAAGGTGTCAACGATCATAGCAGTTATGACCGTATGGTTATAACAGTTATGACCGTCGCTCTAAATTGTCTTTATATTTTGATTTTTACGTTTTTCGTGTAAACTTAAAAATGAAAGTGAGTGTTTACTGATTCGCACAAACTCCAACTTTAAAACGAGCCATGGAAAAGTGACATAGATTATCCTTGTTTCAGAAAGGTGTCAACGATCATAGCAGTTATGACCGTATGGTTATAACAGTTATGACCGTCGCTCTAAATTGTCTTTATATTTTGATTTTTACGTTTTTCGTGTAAACTTAAAAATGAAAGTGAGTGTTTACTGATTCGCACAAACTCCAACTTTAAAACGAGCCATGGAAAAGTGACATAGATTATCCTTGTTTCACAAAGGTGTCAACGATCATAGCAGTTATGACCGTATGGTTATAACAGTTATGACCGTCACTCTAAATTGTCTTTATATTTTGATTTTTACGTTTTTCGTGTAAACTTAAAAATGAAAGTGAGTGTTTACTGATTCGCACAAACTCCAACTTTAAAACGAGCCGTGAAAAAGTGATATAGATTATCCTTGTTTCACAATGGTGTCAACGGTCATAACTGTTATGACTGTGTGGTCATAACTGTTCTGATCGTCACTCTTAAATGTTGTTTCCATTGTTTTTTATGATTTTCGTTTTAACTTAATAATGAAAGTGAGTGTTTGCTGATTCGCACAAACTCCATCTTAAAAACGAGCAGTGAAAAAGTACCCTAGTTTATCCTTGTTTCCAAAACGTATCAACGGTAATAACAGTTATGACCATGTGGTCAAAACAGTTAGGCCCGTCACTCTAAATTGTCTTTATATATTTATTTTTAAGTTTTTCGTGTTAATTAAAAATGAAAGTGAGTGTTAACTGATTCGCACAAACTCCATCTCTAAAACGAGGCTTGAAAAACTGATGTAGATTATCCATGTTTCAGAAAGGTGTCAACGGTCATAATAGTTATGACCGTGTGGTCATATCAATTATGACTGTCACTCTAAATTGTGTTTATATATTTATTTTTCACGTTTTCGTGTTAACTTAAAAATAAAAGTGAGTGTTTACTGATTCGCACAAACTCCAACTTTAAAACGAGCCATGAAAAAGTGACATAGATTATCCTTGTTTCACAAAGGTGTCAACGATCATAGCAGTTATGACCGTGTGGTCATAACAGTTATGACCGTAACTCTAAATTGCCTTTATATATTGATTTATAAGTTTTTCGTGTTAAGTTAAAAAAGAAAGTCAGTGTTAACCGATTCGCACAAACTCCAACTTTAAAACGAGCCATGAAAAAGTGACATAGATTATCCTTGTTTCACAATGGTGTCAACGGTCATAACTGTTATGACCGTGTGGTCATAACTGTTATGATCGTCACTCTTAATTGTTGTTTCCATTGTTTTTTATGATTTTCGTTTTAACTTAATAATGAAAGTGAGTGTTTACTGATTCGCACAAACTCCAACTTAAAAACGAGCCATGAAAAAATACCCTAGTTTATCCTTGTTTCACAAACGTGTCAACGGTCATAACAGTTAGGACCGTCACTCTAAATTATCTTTATTTTTTGATTTTTAAGTTTTTCATGTAAACATAAAAATGAAAGTGACTGTTAACTGATTCGCACAAACTCCATCTTTAAAACGAGCTTCGAAAAACTGATATAGTTTATCCTTGTTTCACAAACGTGTAAACGGTCATAATAGTTATGACCGGGTGGTCATAACAGTTAGGACCGTCACTCCAAATTATCTTTATATTTTGATTTTCAAGTTTTTCGTGTAAACTTAAAAATGAAAGTGAGTGTTAACTGATTCGCACAAACTCCATCTCTAAAACGAGCCTTGGAAAACTGATATATATTATCCTTCTTTCAGAAAGGTGTCAACGGTCATAATAGTTATGACCGTGTGGTCCTGACAGTCATGAGCGTCACTCTAACTTGTGTTTATATATTGATTTTTCACGTTTTCGTGTTAACTTAAAAATGAAAGTGAGTGTTAACTGATTCGCACAAACTCCAACTTTAAAACGAGCCATGAAAAAGTGACATAGATTATCCTTGTTTCACAAAGGTGTCAACGATCATAGCAGTTATGACCGTGTGGTCATAACAGTTATGACCGTAACTCTAAATTGCCTTTATATATTGATTTTTAAGTTTTTCGTGTTAAGTTAAAATAGAAAGTCAGTGTTAACCGATTCGCACAAACTCCAACTTTAAAACGAGCCGTGAAAAAGTGACATAGATTATCCTTGTTTCACAATGGTGTCAACGGTCATAACTGTTATGACCGTGTGGTCCTAACTGTTATGATCGTCACTCTTAATTGTTGTTTCCATTGTTTTTTATGATTTTCGTTTTAACTTAATAATGAAAGTGAATGTTTACTGATTCGCACAAACTCCAACTTAAAAACGAGCCATGAAAAAGTACCCTAGTTTATCCTTGTTTCCCAAACGCGTCGACGGTCATAACAGTTATGACCGTGTGGTCATAACAGTTAGGATCGTCACTCTAAATTGTCTTTATATATTCAATTTTAACTTTTTCGTGTTAACTTAAAAATGAAAGTGAGTGTTAACTGATTCGCACAAACTCTAACTTCAAAACGAGTCATGAAAAACTGACGTAGATTATTCTTGTTTCACAAAGGTGTCAACGGTCATAACAGTTATGACCGTCACTTTAAATTGACTGTTATATATTGATTTTTAAGTTTTTCTTGTTAACTTAAAAATGAAAGTGAGTGTTTACTGATTCCCAGATACTCCAACTTTAAAACGAGCCACAAAAAAGTGAAATAAATAATCCTTGTTTTTCAAAGGTGTCAACGGTCATAACTATTATGACCGTGTGGTCATAACAATTATGACCGTCACTCTAAATTGTGTTTATATATTGATTTTTCACGTTTTCGTATTAACTCAAAAATGAAAGTGAGTGTTTACTGATTCGCACAAACTCCAACTTTAAAACGAGCGACGAAAAAGTGACATAGATTATCCTTGTTTCACAAAGGTGTCAACGATCATAGCAGTTATGACCGTGTGGTCGTAACAGTTATGACCGTAATTCTAAATTGTCTTTATATATTGATTTTTAAGTTTTTCGTGTTAAGTTAAAAAAGAAAGTCAGTGTTAACCGATTCGCACAAACTCTAACTTTAAAACGAGCCATGGAAAACTGACATAGATTATCCTTGTTTCACAATGGTGTCAACGGTCATAACTGTTATGACCGTGTGGTCATAACTGTTATGATCGTCACTCTTTAATGTTGTTTCCATTGTCTTTTATGATTTTTGTGTTAACTTAAAAATGAAAGTGAGTGTTTACTGATTCGCACAAACTCCAACTTTAAAACGAGCCATGAAAAAGTGACATAGATTATCTTTGTTTCACAAAGGTGTCAACGATCATAGCAATTATGACCGTGTGGTCATAACAGTTATGACCATAACTCTAAATTGTCTTTATATATTGATTTTTAAGTTTTTCGTGTTAAGTTAAAAAAGAAAGTCAGTGTTAACCGATTCGTACAAACTCCAACTTTAAAACGAGCCATGAAAAAGTGACATAGATTATCCTTGTTTCACAATGGTGTCAACGGTCATAACTTTTATGACCGTGTGGTCAAAACTGTTATGATCGTCACTCTTTAATGTTGTTTCCATTGTCTTTTATGATTTTCGTTTTAACTTTATAATGAAAGTGAGTGTTTACTGATTCGCACAAACTCAAACTTAAAAACGAGCCATGAAAAGTACCCTAGTTTATCCTTGTTTCCCAAACGCGTCGACGGTCCTAACTGTTATGACCGTTAGGACCGTCACTCTAAATTGTCTTTATATATTCAATTTTAACTTTTTCGTGTTAACTTAAAAATGAAAGTGAGTGTTAACTGATTCGCACAAACTCTAACTTCAAAACGAGTCATGAAAAACTGACGTAGATTATTCTTGTTTCACAAAGGTGTCAACGATCATAGTTGTTATGTCCGTGTGGTCATAACAGTTATGTCCGTCACTCTAAATTGTCTTTATATATTGATTTTTAAGTTTTTCGTGTTAATTTAAAAAAGAAAGTCAATGTTAACCGATTCGCACAAACTCCAACTTTAAAACGAGCCATGAAAAAGTGATATAGATTATCCTTGTTTCACAAAGGTGTCAACGATCATAGCAGTTATGACCGTGTGGTCATAACAGTTATGTCCGTCACTGTAAATTGTCTTTATATATTGATTTTTAAGTTTTTTGTGTAAACTTAAAAATGAAAGTGAGTGTTAACCGATTCGCACAAACTCCATCTTTAAAACAAGCCTTGAAAAACTGACATAGATTATCCATGTTTCAGAAAGGTGTCAACGATCATAGCAGTTATGACCGTGTGGTCATAACAGTTATGACCGTCACTCTAAATTGTGTTTATATATTGATTTTTCACGTTTTCGTGTTAACTTAAAAATGAAAGTGAGTGTTTACCTATTCGAACAAACTCCAACTTTAAAACGAGCCACGAAAAAGTGACATAGATTATCCTTGTTTCACAAAGGTGTCAACGATCATAGCAGTTATGACCGTGTGGTCATAACAGTTATGACCGTAACTCTAAATTGTCTTTATATATTGATTTTTAAGTTTTTCATGTTAAGTTAAAAAAGAAAGTCAGTGTTAACCGATTCGCACAAACTCCAACTTTAAAACGAGCCATGAAAAAGTGACATAGATTATCTTTGTTTCACAAAGTTGTCAACGATCATAGCAATTATGACCGTGTGGTCATAACAGTTATGACCATAACTCTAAATTGTCTTTATATATTGATTTTTAAGTTTTTCGTGTTAAGTTAAAAAAGAAAGTCAGTGTTAACCGATTCGTACAAACTCCAACTTTAAAACGAGCCATGAAAAAGTGACATAGATTATCCTTGTTTCACAATGGTGTCAACGGTCATAACTTTTATGACCGTGTGGGGTAAAACTGTTATGATCGTCACTCTTTAATGTTGTTTCCATTGTCTTTTATGATTTTCGTTTTAACTTTATAATGAAAGTGAGTGTTTACTGATTCGCACAAACTCAAACTTAAAAACGAGCCATGAAAAAGTATCCTAGTTTATCCTTGTTTCCCAAGCGCGTCGACGGTCATAACAGTTATGACCGTGTGGTCATAACAGATATGACCGTGTGGTCATAACAGTTAGGACCGTCACTCTAAATTGTCTTTATATATTCAATTTTAACTTTTTCGTGTTAACTTAAAAATGAAAGTGAGTGTTAACTGATTCGCACAAACTCTAACTTCAAAACGAGTCATGAAAAACTGACGTAGATTATTCTTGTTTCACAAAGGTGTCAACGATCATAGTTGTTATGTCCGTGTGGTCATAACAGTTATGTCCGTCACTCTAAATTGTCTTTATATATTGATTTTTAAGTTTTTCGTGTTAATTTAAAAAAGAAAGTCAATGTTAACCGATTCGCACAAACTCCAACTTTAAAACGAGCCATGAAAAAGTGACATAGATTATCCTTGTTTCACAAAGGTGTCAACGATCATAGCAGTTATGACCGTGTGGTCATAACAGTTATGTCCGTCACTGTAAATTGTCTTTATATATTGATTTTTAAGTTTTTTGTGTAAACTTAAAAATGAAAGTGAGTGTTAACCGATTCGCACAAACTCCATCTTTAAAACAAGCCTTGAAAAACTGACATAGATTATCCATGTTTCAGAAAGGTGTCAACGATCATAGCAGTTATGACCGTGTGGTCATAACAGTTATGACCGTCACTCTAAATTGTGTTTATATATTGATTTTTCACGTTTTCGTGTTAACTTAAAAATGAAAGTGAGTGTTTACCTATTCGAACAAACTCCAACTTTAAAACGAGCCATGAAAAAGTGACATAGATTATCCTTGTTTCACAAAGGTGTCAACGATCATAGCAGTTATGACCGTGTGGTCATAACAGTTATGACCGTAACTCTAAATTGTCTTTATATATTGATTTTTAAGTTTTTCATGTTAAGTTAAAAAATAAAGTCAGTGTTAACCGATTCGCACAAACTCCAACTTTAAAACGAGGCATGAAAAAGTGACATAAATTATCCTTGTTTCACAAAGGTGTCAACGATCATAGCAGTTATGTCCGTGTGGACATAACAGTTATGTCCGTCACTCTAAATTGTCTTTACATATAGATTTTTAAGTTTTTCGTGTTAATTTAAAAAAGAATGTCAATGTTAACCGATTCACACAAACTCAAACTTAAAAACGAGCCATGAAAAAGTACCCTAGTTTATCCTTGTTTCACAAACGTGTCAACGGTCATAACAGTTATGACCGTGTGGTCATAACAGTTAGGACCATCACTCTAAATAATCTTTATATTTTGATTTTTAAGTTTTTCATGTAAACATAAAAATGAAAGTGAGTGTTAACCGATTCGCACAAACTCCATCTTTAAAACGAGCTTCGAAAAACTGACATAGATTATCCATGTTTCAGAAAGGTGTCAACGATCATAGCAGTTATGACCGTGTGGTCATAACAGTTATGACCGTCACTCTAAATTGTCTTTATATATTGATTTTTCACGTTTTCGTGTAAACTTAAAAATGAAAGTGAGTGTTAACTGATTCGCACAAAATCCATCTTTAAAATGAGCCTTGAAAAACTGAAATAGAATATCCTTGTTTCAGAAAGGTGTCAACGGTCATAATAGTTATGACCGTGTGGTCATAACAATTATGACCGTCACTCTAAATTGTGTTTATATATTGATTTTTCACGTTTTCGTGTTAACTTAAAAATGAAAGTGAGTGTTTACTGATTCGCACAAACTCCAACTTTAAAACGAGCGACGAAAAAGTGACATAGATTATCCTTGTTTCACAAAGGTGTCAACGATCATAGCAGTTATGACCGTGTGGTCATAACAGTTTTGACCGTAACTCTAAATTGTCTTTATATATTGATTTTTAAGTTTTTCGTGTTAAGTTAAAAAAGAAAGTCAGTGTTAACCGATTCGCACAAACTCTAACTTTAAAACGAGCCATGGAAAACTGACATAGATTATCCTTGTTTCACAATGGTGTCAACGGTCATAACTGTTATGACCGTGTGGTCATAACTGTTATGATCGTCACTCTTTAATGTTGTTTCCATTGTCTTTTATGATTTTTGTGTTAACTTAAAAATTAAAGTGAGTGTTTACTGATTCGCACAAACTCCAACTTTAAAACGAGCCATGAAAAAGTGACATAGATTATCTTTGTTTCACAAAGGTGTCAACGATCATAGCAATTATGACCGTGTGGTCATAACAGTTATGACCATAACTCTAAATTGTCTTTATATATTGATTTTTAAGTTTTTCGTGTTAAGTTAAAAAAGAAAGTCAGTGTTAACCGATTCGTACAAACTCCAACTTTAAAACGAGCCATGAAAAAGTGACATAGATTATCCTTGTTTCACAATGGTGTCAACGGTCTTAACTTTTATGACCGTGTGGTCAAAACTGTTATGATCGTCACTCTTTAATGTTGTTTCCATTGTCTTTTATGATTTTCGTTTTAACTTTATAATGAAAGTGAGTGTTTACTGATTCGCACAAACTCAAACTTAAAAACGAGCCATGAAAAAGTACCCTAGTTTATCCTTGTTTCCCAAACGCGTCGACGGTCATAACAGTTATGACCGTGTGGTCATAACAGTTAGGACCGTCACTCTAAATTGTCTTTATATATTCATTTTTAAGTTTTTCGTGTAAACTTAAAAATGAAAGTGAGTGTTAATTGATTCGCACAAACTCTAACTTCAAAACGAGTCATGAAAAACTGACATAGATTATCCTTGTTTCACAAAGGTGTCAACGGTCATAACAGTTATGACCGTCACTTTAAATTGACTTTTATATATTGATTTTTAAGTTTTTCTTGTTAACTTAAAAATGAAAGTGAGTGTTTACTGATTCGCAGATACTCCAACTTTAAAACGAGCCACAAAAAAGTGAAATAAATAATCCTTGTTTCTCAAAGGTGTCAACGGTCATAACTGTTATGATCGTGTGGTCATAACAGTTATGACCGTCACTCTAAATTGTCTTTATATATTGATTTTTCACGTTTAACTTAACAAATGAAAGTGAGCGTTAACTGATTCGCACAAACTCCAACTTAAAAACGAGCCACGAAAAAGTACCCTAGTTTATCTTTGTTTCACAAACATGTCAACGGTCAAAACAGTTATGACCGGGTGGTCATAACTTGTGGGACTGTCACTCTAAATTGCATTTATATATTGATGTTTAAGTTTTTCATGTTAACTTCGAAATGATAGTGGGTGTTAATTGATTCGCACAAACCCTAACTTTAAAACGAGCCATGAAAAAGTACGCTAGTTTATCCTTGTTTCACAAACGTGTAAACTGTCATAATAGTTATGACCGAGTGGTCATAACAGTTAGGACCGGGTGGTCATAACAGTTAGGACCGTCACTCCAAATTATCGTTGTATTTTGATTTTCAAGTTTTTCGTGTAAACTTAAAAATGAAAGTGAGTGTTAACTGATTCGCACAAAATCCATCTTTAAAACGAGCCTTGAAAAACCGATATAGATTATCCTTCTTTCAGAAAGATGTCAACGGTCATAATAGTTATGACCGTGTGGTCATGACAGTCATGAGCGTCACTCTAAATTGTCTTTATATATTGATTTTTCACGTTTTCGTGTTAACTTAAAAATGAAAGTGTGTGTTAACTGATTCGCACAAACTCCAACTTTAAAACGAGCCATGAAAAAGGGACATAGATTATCATTGTTTAACAAAGGTGTCAACGATCATAGCAGTTATGACCGTGTGGCCATAACTGTTATGACCGTCACTCTAAATTGTCTTTATATATTGATTTTTAAGTTTTTCGTGTTAACTTAAAAAAGAAAGTCAGTGTTAACCGATTCGCACAAACTCCAACTTTAAAACGAGGCATGAAAAAGTGACATAGATTATCCTTGTTTCACAAAGGTGTCAACGATCATAGCAGTTATGACCGTGTGGTCATAACAGTTTGACCGTAACTCTAAATTGTCTTTATATATTGATTTTTCACGTTTAACTTAAAAATGAAAGTGAGCGTTAACTGATTCGCACAAACTCTAACTTAAAAACGAGCCATGAAAAAGTACCCTAGTTTATCCTTGTTTTACAAACGTGTTAACGGTCAAAACAGTTATGACCGGGTCGTCATAACTGTTGGGACTGTCACTCTAAATTGCATTTATATATTGATTTTTAAGTTTTTCATGTGAACTTCAAAATGATAGTGGGTGTTAACTGATTCACACAAACCCTAACTTTAAAACGAGCCATGAAAAAGTACCCTAGTTTATCCTTGTTTAACAAACGTGCAAATGGTCATAACAGTTATGACCGGGTGGTCATAACAGTTAGGACCGTCACTCTAAATTATCTTTATATTTTGATTTTTAAGTTTTTCGTGTAAACATAAAAATGAAAGTGAGTGTTAACTGATTCGCACAAACTCCATCTTTAAAACGAGCCTCGAAAAACTGATATAGATTATCCTTGTTTCAGAAAGGTGTCAACGGTCATAATAGTTATGGCCGTGTGGTCATAACAATTATGACCGTCACTCTAAATTGTGTTTATATATTGATTTTTCATGTTTTCGTGTTAACTTAAAAATGAAAGTGAGTGTTAACTGATTCGCACAAACTCCAACTTTAAAACGAGCTATGAAAAAGTGACATAGATTATCCTTGTTTCACAAAGGTGTCAACGATCATAGCAGTTATGACCGTCACTCTAAATTGTCTTTATATATTGATTTTTCACGTTTAACTTAAAAAATGAAAGTGAGCGTTAACTGATTCGCACAAACTCCAACTTAAAAATGAGCCATGAAAAAGTACCCTAGTTTATCTTTGTTTCAAAAACATGTCAACGGTCAAAACTGTTATGACCGGGTGGTCATAACTTGTGGGACTGGCACTCTAAATTGCATTTATATATTGATTTTTAAGTTTTTCATGTTAACTTCGAAATGATAGTGGGTGTTAATTGATTCGCACAAACCCTAACTTTAAAACGAGCCATGAAAAAGTACGCTAGTTTATCCTTGTTTCACAAACGTGTAAACGGTCATAATAGTTATGACCGGGTGGTCAAAACAGTTAGGACCGTCACTCCAAATTATCTTTATATTTTGATTTTCAAGTTTTTCGTGTAAACTTAAAAATGAAAGTGAGTGTTAACTGATTCGCACAAACTCCATCTTTAAAACGAGCCTTGAAAAACTGATATAGATGATCCTTCTTTCAGAAAGGTGTCAACGGTCATAATAGTTATGGCCGTGTGGTCATAACAATTATGACCGTCACTCTAAATTGTGTTTATATATTGATTTTTCACGTTTTCGTGTTAACTTAAAAATGAAAGTGAGTGTTAACTGATTCGCACAAACTCCAACTTTAAAACGAGCTATGAAAAAGTGACATAGATTATCCTTGTTTCACAAAGGTGTCAACGATCATAGCAGTTATGACCGTCACTCTAAATTGTCTTTATATATTGATTTTTCACGTTTAAATTAAAAAATGAAAGTGAGCGTTAACTGATCCGCACAAACTCCAACTTAAAAATGAGCCATGAAAAAGTACCCTAGTTTATCTTTGTTTCACAAACATGTCAACGGTCAAAACAGTTATGACCGGGTGGTCATAACTTGTGGGACTGTCACTCTAAAATGCTTTTATATATTGATGTTTAAGTTTTTCATGTTACCTTCGAAATGATAGTGGGTGTTAATTGATTCGCACAAACCCTAACTATAAAACGAGCCAAGAAAAAGTACGCTAGTTTATTCTTGTTTCACAAACGTGTAAACGGTCATAATAGTTATGACCGGGTGGTCATAACAGTTAGGACCGTCACTCCAAATTATCTTTATATTTTGATTTTCAAGTTTTTCGTGTAAACTTAAAAATGAAAGTGAGTGTTAACTGATTCGCACAAACTCCATCTTTAAAACGAGCCTTGAAAAACTGATATAGATGATCCTTCTTTCAGAAAGGTGTCAACGGTCATAATAGTTATGACCGTGTGGTCATGACAGTCATGAGCGTCACTCTAAATTGTCTTTATATATTGATTTTTCACGTTTTCGTGTTAACTTAAAAATGAAAGTGTTTGTTAACTGATTCGCACAAACTCAAACTTTAAAACGAGCCGTGAAAAAGGGACATAGACTATCATTGTTTCACAAAGGTGTCAACGATCATAGCAGTTATGACCGTGTGGCCATAACTGTTATGACCGTCACTCTAAATTGTCTTTATATATTGATTTTTAAGTTTTTCGAGTTAACTTAAAAAAGAAAGTCAGTGTTAACCGATTCGCACAAACTCCAACTTTAAAATGAGGCATGAAAAAGTGACATAGATTATCCTTGTTTCACAAAGGTGTCAACGATCATAGCAGTTATGACCGTGTGGTCATAACAGTTATGACCGTAACTCTAAATTGCCTTTATATATTGATTTTTAAGTTTTTCGTGTTAAGTTAAAATAGAAAGTCAGTGTTAACCGATTCGCACAAACTCCAACTTTAAAACGAGCCGTGAAAAAGTGACATAGATTATCCTTGTTTCACAAAGGTGTCAACGATCATAGCAGTTATGACTATGTGGTCATAACAGTTATGACCGTAACTCTAAATTGCCTTTATATATTGATTTTTAAGTTTTTCGTGTTAATTTAAAAAAAGAAAGTCAGTGTTAACCGATTCGCACAAACTCCAACTTTAAAACGAGGCTTGAAAAAGTGACATAGATTATCCTTGTTTCACAAAGGTGTCAACGATCATAGCAGTTATGACCGTGTGGGTCATAACAGTTATGACCGTAACTCTAAATTGCCTTTATATATTGATTTTTAAGTTTTTCGTGTTAAGTTAAAATAGAAAGTCAGTGTTAACTGATTCGCACAAACACAAACTTTAAAACGAGCCATGAAAAAGGGACATAGACTATCATTGTTTCACAAAGGTGTCAACGATCATAGCAGTTATGACCGTGTGGCCATAACTGTTATGACCGTCACTCTAAATTGTCTTTATATATTGAATTTTAAGTTTGTCGATTTAACTTAAAAAAGAAAGTCAGTGTTAACCGATTCGCACAAACTCCAACTTTAAAACGAGGCATGAAAAAGTGACATAGATTATCCTTGTTTCACAAAGGTGTCAACGATCATAGCAGTTATGACCGTGTGGTCATAACAGTTATGACCGTAACTCTAAATTGCCTTTATATATTGATTTTTAAGTTTTTCGTGTTAAGTTAAAATAGAAAGTCAGTGTTAACCGATTCGCACAAACTCCAACTTTAAAACGAGCCGTGAAAAAGTGACATAGATTATCCTTGTTTCACAAAGGTGTCAACGATCATAGCAGTTATGACTATGTGGTCATAACAGTTATGACCGTAACTGTAAATTGCCTTTATATATTGATTTTTAAGTTTTTCGTGTTAATTTAAAAAAGAAAGTCAGTGTTAACCGATTCGCACAAACTCCAACTTTAAAACGAGGCTTGAAAAAGTGACATAGATTATCCTTGTTTCACAAAGGTGTCAACGATCATAGCAGTTATGACCGTGTGGTCATAACAGTTATGTCCGTCACTCTAAATTGTCTTTATATATTGATTTTTAAGTTTCTCGTGTTAATTTAAAAAAGAAAGTCAGTGTTAACGGATTCGCACAAACTCCAACTTTAAAATAATGCATGAAAAAGTGACATAGATTATCCTTGTTTCACAATGGTGTCTACGTTCATAACAGTTATGACCGTGTGGTCATAACTGTTATGATCGTCACTCTAAAATGTTGTTTCCATTGTTTTTTATGGTTTTCGTTTAACTTAATAATGAAAGTGAGTGTTTACTGATTCGCACAAACTCCAAATTTAAAAATAGGCCATGAAAAAGTACCCTAGTTTATCCTTGTTTCACAAACGTGTCAACGGTAATAACAGTTATGACCGTGTGGTCAAAACAGTTAGGACCGTGTGGTCATAACAGTTAGGACCGTCACTATAAATTGTCTTTATATATTCATTTTTAAGTTTTCATGTTCACTTAAAGATGAAATTGAGTGTTAACTGATTCGCACAAACTCTAACTTCAATACGAGCCATGAAAAAGTGACGTAGATTTGTCTTTTCTCACAAAGGTGTCAACGGTCATAACAGTTATGACCGTCACTCTAAATTGACTTTTATATATTGATTTTTATGTTTTTCGTGTTAACTTAAAAATGAAAGTGAGTGTTAACTGATTCGCAGATACTCCAACTTTAAAACGAGCAACAAAAAAGAGAAATAAATTATCCTCGTTTCACAAAGGTTTCAACGGTCATAACTGTAATGACCGTGTGGTCATAACAGTTTGACCGTCACTCTAAATTGTCTTTATATATTGATTTTTCACGTTTAACTTAAAAAATGAAAGTGAGCGTTAACTGATTCGCCCAAACTCTAACTTAAAAACGAGCCATGAAAAAGTACCCTAGTTTATCCTTGTTTTACAAACGTGTCAACGGTCAAAACAGTTATGACCGGGTGGTCATAACTGTTGGGACTGTCACTCTAAATTGCATTTATATATTGATTTTTTAGTTTTTCTTGTGAACTTCAAAATGATAGTGGGTGTTAACTGATTCGCACAACCCTAACTTTAAAACGAGCCATGAAAAAGTATCCTAGTTTATCCTTCTTTAACAAACGTGTAAATGGTCATAACAGTTATGACCGGGTGGTCATAACAGTTAGGACCGTCACTCTAAATTATCTTTATATTTTGATTTTTAAGTTTTTCGTGTAAACATAAAAATGAAAGTGAGTGTTAACTGATTCGGACAAACTCCATCTTTCAAACGAGCCTCGAAAAACTGATATAGATTATCCTTGTTTCAGAAAGGTGTCAACGGTCATAATAGTTATGGCCGTGTGGTCATAACAATTATGACCGTCACTCTAAATTGTGTTTATATATTGATTTTTCACGTTTTCGTGTTAACTTAAAATGAAAGTGAGTGTTAACTGATTCGCACAAACTCCAACTTTAAAACGAGCTATGAAAAAGTGACATAGATTATCCTTGTTTCACAAAGGTGTCAACGATCATAGCAGTTATGACCGTCACTCTAAATTGTCTTTATATATTGATTTTCACGTTTAACTTAAAAAATGAAAGTGAGCGTTAACTGATCCGCACAAACTCCAACTTAAAAATGAGCCATGAAAAAGTACCCTAGTTTATCTTTGTTTCACAAACATGTCAACGGTCAAAACAGTTATGACCGGGTGGTCATAACTTGTGGGACTGTCACTCTAAAATGCTTTTATATATTGATGTTTAAGTTTTTCATGTTACCTTCGAAATGATAGTGGGTGTTAATTGATTCGCACAAACCCTAACTATAAAACGAGCCAAGAAAAAGTACGCTAGTTTATTCTTGTTTCACAAACGTGTAAACGGTCATAATAGTTATGACCGGGTGGTCATAACAGTTAGGACCGTCACTCCAAATTATCTTTATATTTTGATTTTCAAGTTTTTCGTGTAAACTTAAAAATGGAAGTGAGTGTTAACTGATTCGCACAAACTCCATCTTTAAAACGAGCCTTGAAAAACTGATATAGATGATCCTTCTTTCAGAAAGGTGTCAACGGTCATAATAGTTATGACCGTGTGGTCATGACAGTCATGAGCGTCACTCTAAATTGTCTTTATATATTGATTTTTCACGTTTTCGTGTTAACTTAAAAATGAAAGTGTGTGTTAACTGATTCGCACAAACTCAAACTTTAAAACGAGCCGTGAAAAAGGGACATAGACTATCATTGTTTCACAAAGGTGTCAACGATCATAGCAGTTATGACCGTGTGGCCATAACTGTTATGACCGTCACTCTAAATTGTCTTTATATATTGATTTTTAAGTTTTTCGAGTTAACTTAAAAAAGAAAGTCAGTGTTAACCGATTCGCACAAACTCCAACTTTAAAACGAGGCTTGAAAAAGTGACATAGATTATCCTTGTTTCACAAAGGTGTCAACGATCATAGCAGTTATGACCGTGTGGTCATAACAGTTATGTCCGTCACTCTAAATTGTCTTTATATATTGATTTTTAAGTTTCTCGTGTTAATTTAAAAAAGAAAGTCAGTGTTAACGGATTCGCACAAACTCCAACTTTAAAACAATCCATGAAAAAGTGACATAGATTATCCTTGTTTCACAATGGTGTCAACGTTCATAACAGTTATGACCGTGTGGTCATAACTGTTATGATCGTCACTCTAAAATGTTGTTTCCATTGTTTTTTATGGTTTTCGTTTTAACTTAATAATGAAAGTGAGTGTTTACTGATTCGCATAAACTGCAACTTAAATACGAGCCATGAAAAATTACCCTAGTTTATCCTTGTTTCACAAACATATCAACGGTCATCACAGTTATAAACGGGTAGTCATAATTGTTAGGACCGTCGCTCTAAATTGCATTTATATATTGATTTTAAAGTTTTCATGTTAACTTTAAAATAAAAGTGAGTGTTAACTGATTCGCACGAACCCCAACTTTAAAACGAGCCATGAAACAGTACCCTGGTTTATTCTTGTATCACAAATGTGTGAACGGTCATAACAGTTGTGACCGGGGGGTCATAACAGTTAGGACCGTCACTCTAAATTGTCTTGATATATTAATTTTTAAGTTTTTCGTGTTAACTTTTAAATGAAAGTGAGTGTTAACTGATTCGCACAAATTACAACTTTAAAACGAGGCATGAAAAAGTTACATAGATTATCCTTGTTTCACAATGGTGTCAACGGTCATAACAGTTACGACCGTTTGGTCATAACAGTTATGTCCGTCACTCTAAATTGTCTTTATATATTTATTTTTCACATTTTCGAGTTAACTTAAAAAATGAAAGTGACTGTTAACAGATTCGCACAAACTCCAACTTTAAAACTAGCTATGAAAAAGTACCCTAGTTTATCCTTGTTTCACAAACGTGTCAACGGTCATAACAGTTATGACCGGGTGGTCATAACATTTATCACCATCACTCGAAATTGTCCTTATATATTGATTTTTCACATTTTCGTTTTAACTTAAAAAATGAAAGTGAGTGTTCACTGATTCGTACAAACTCCAACTTTAAAACGAGCCATGAAAAAGTGACATAGATTAGCCTTGTTTCACAAAGGTGTCAAAGGTCATAACAGTTCTGACCGTGTGGTTATAAAAGTTCTGACTGTCACTCTAAATTGTCTTTATATATTGATTTTTCACATTTTCGAGTTAACTTAAAAAATGAAAGTGAGTGTTAACTGGTTCGCACGAACTCCAACTTTAAAATGAGCCATGAAAAAGTGACATAGATTATCCTTGTTTCACAATGGTGTCAACGGTCATAACAGTTATGACCGTGTTGTCATAACTGTTATGATCGTCACTCTAAAATGTTGTTTACATTGTTTTTTATGGTTTTCGTTTTAACTTAATAATCAAAGTGAGTGTTTACTGATTCGCACAAACTCCAACTTAAAAACGAGCTATTAAAAAGTACCCTAGTTTATCCTTGTTTCACAAACATGTCAACGGTCAAAACAGTTATGACCGGGTGGTCATAACTGTTGGGACTGTCACTCTAAATTGCATTTATATATTGATTTTTAAGTTTTTCATGTTAATTTCAAAATGATAGTGAGTGTTAACGGATTCACACAAACCCAAACTTTAAAATGAGCCATGAAAAAGTACCCTGGTTTATCTTTGTTTCACAAACGTGTCAACGGTCATAATAGTTACGATCGGGTGGTCATAACAGTATGGACCGTCACTTTAAATTGTCTTTATATATTGAGTTTTTAGTTTTTCGTGTTAACTTTTAAATGAAAGTTAGTGTAAACTGATTCGCACAAACTCTAACTTTAAAACGAGCCATGAAAAAGTGACATAGATAATCCTTGTTTCCCAAAGGTGTCAACGGTCAAAACAGTTATGACCGTGTGGTCATAACTGTTATCACCGTCACTCTAAAATGTTGTTTCCATTGTTTTTACTGGTTTTTGTTTTAACTTAATAACGAAAGTGAGTGTTTACTAATTCGTATAAACTCCAACTTAAAAACGAGCCATTAAAAAGTACCCTAGTTTATCCTTGTTTCACAAACATGTCAACGGTCAAAACAGTTATGACGGGGTGGTCATAACTGTTGGGACTGTCACTCTAAATTGTATTTATATATTGATATTTAAGTTTTTCATGTTAACTTCAAAATAATAGTGAGTGTTAACTGATTCGCGCAAACCCTAACTTTAAAACGAGCCATAAAAAAGTACCATAGTTTATCCTTGTTTCCCAAACATGTCAACGGTCAAAACAGTTATGACCGGGTGGTCATAACAGTTAGGACCGTCACTCTAAATTGTCTTTATATATTCATTTTTAAGTTTTTCGTGTTAACTTAGAAATGAAAGTGAGTGTTAACTGATTCGCACAAACTCCAACTTTAAAACGAGCCATGAAAAAGTGACATAGATTATCCTTGTTACACAAAGGTGTCAACGGTCATAACAGTTATGACCGTGTGGTCATAACAGTTATGACTGTCACTCTAAACTATCTTTATATATTGATTTTTCACGTTTTCGTGGTAACTTAAAAATGAAAGTGAGTGTTAATTGATTCGCACAAACTCTAACTTCAAAACAAGTCATGAAAAATTGACGTAGATTATCCTTGTTTCACAAAGGTGTCAACGGTCATAACAGTTATGACTGTCACTCTAAATTGTCTTTATATTTTGATTTTTAAGTTTTTCGTGTCAACTTTAAAACGAAAGTGAGTGTTAACTGATTTGCAGATACTCCAACTTTAAAACGAGCCACGAAAAAGTGACATAGAATATCCTTGTTTCACAAAGGTGTCAACGATCATAGCAGTTATGACCGTGTGGTCATAACAGTTAAGACCGTCACTTTAAATTGCCTTTATATATTGATTTTTAAGTTTTTCGTGTAAACGGAAAAAGGAAAGTGAGTGTTAACTGATCGCACAAACTCCATCTTTAAAAACGAGCCTTGAAAAACTAACATAGATTATCCTTGTTTCACAAAGGTGTCAATGGTCATAATAGTTATGACCGGGTGGTCATAATAGTTATGACCGTCACTCTAAATTGTCTTTATATATTGATTTTTTACGTTTTCGTGTTAACTTAAAAATGAAAGTGAGTGTTAGTTGATTCGCACAAACTCCAACTTTAAAACGAGCCATGAAAAAGTGACATAGATTATCCTTGTTTCACAAAGGTGTCAACGATCATAGCAGTTATGATCGTGTGGTCATAATAGTTATGACCGTTACTCTAAATGGTCTGTATATATTGATTTTTAAGTTTTTCGTGTTAACTTAAAAAAGAATGTGAGTGTTAACTGATTCGCACAAACTCCAAATTTAAAACAAGCCTTGAAAAAGTAACATAGATTATCCTTGTTTCACAAAGGTGTCAACGGTCAAAACAATTATGTCCGTGTGGTCATAACAGTGATGACCGTCACTCTGAATTGTCTTCATATATTGATTTTTAAGTTTTTCGTGTTAACTTAAAAAAGAAAGTGAGTGTTAATTGATTCGCACAAACTCCAACTGTTAAACGAGTCATGAAAAAGTGACATAGATTATCCTTGCTTCACAAATGTGTCAACGGTCATAACAGTTATGACCGGCTGGTCATAACAGTTTGGACCGTCACTCTAAATTGACTTTATATGTTGATTTTTCACGTTTTCGTGTTAACTTAAAAAATGAAAGTGAGCGTTAACTGATTCGCACAAACTCGAATTTTAAAACGAGCCATGAAAAGGTACCCTAGTTTATCCTTGTTTCACAAACGTGTAAACGTTCATAACAATTATAACCGGGTGGTCATGACAGTTAGAACCGTTACTCTAAATTGTCATTATATGTTGATTTTTAAGTTTTTCTTGTAAACTTAAAAAAATGAAAGTGTGTGTTAACTGATTCGCACAAACTCCAACTTTAAAACGAGCCATGAAAAAGTAACATATATTATCCTTGCTTCACAAAGATGTCAACGGTCATAACAGTTTTGACCGTATGGTCATAACAGTTATGACCGTCACTATTAATTGTCTTTATATATTGATTTTTCACGTTTTTCTGTAAACTTAAAAATGAAAGTGAGTCTTAACTGATTCGCAAAAACTCCAACTTTAAAACGAGCAATGAAAAAGTACCCTAGTTTATCCTTGTTCCACAAACGTGTAAACGGTCATGACAGTTATAACCGGGTGGTCATAACAGTTAGGACCGTCACTCTAAATTGTCTTTATTTGTTAATTTTTATGTTTTTCGAGTAAACTTAAAATGAAAGTGAGTGTTAACTGATTCGCACAAACTCCAACTTTAAAACGAGCCATGAAAATGTGACATAAACTATCCTTGCTTAACAAAGATGTCAACGGTCATAATAGTGATGACCGTGTGGTCATAACAGTTATGACCATCACTATAAATTATCTTTATATATTATTTTTCACGTTTTCGTGATAACTTAAAAATGAAAGTGAGTGTTAAATGATTCGTAGAAACTCTAACTTAAAAACGAGCCATGAAAAAGTGACATTGATTATCCTTGCTTCACAAAGATGTCAACGGTCATAACAGTTATGACTATGTGGTCATAACTGTTATGACCGTCACTCTAAAATGTTTTTTCCATTGTTTTTTATGGTTTTCATTTTAACTTAATAACGAAAGTGAGTGTTTACTGATTCGCACAAACTCCAACTTTAAAACGAGCCATGAAAAAGTGACATAGATTATCCTTGTTTCACAAAGGTGTCAACGATCATAGCAGTTATGATCGTGTGGTCATAATAGTTATGACCGTTACTCTAAATGGTCTGTATATATTGATTTTTAAGTTTTTCGTGTTAACTTAAAAAAGAATGTGAGTGTTAACTGATTCGCACAAACTCCAAATTTAAAACAAGCCTTGAAAAAGTAACATAGATTATCCTTGTTTCACAAAGGTGTCAACGGTCAAAACAATTATGTCCGTGTGGTCATAACAGTGATGACCGTCACTCTGAATTGTCTTCATATATTGATTTTTAAGTTTTTCGTGTTAACTTAAAAAAGAAAGTGAGTGTTAATTGATTCGCACAAACTCCAACTGTTAAACGAGTCATGAAAAAGTGACATAGATTATCCTTGCTTCACAAATGTGTCAACGGTCATAACAGTTATGACCGGCTGGTCATAACAGTTTGGACCGTCACTCTAAATTGACTTTATATGTTGATTTTTCACGTTTTCGTGTTAACTTAAAAAATGAAAGTGAGCGTTAACTGATTCGCACAAACTCGAATTTTAAAACGAGCCATGAAAAGGTACCCTAGTTTATCCTTGTTTCACAAACGTGTAAACGTTCATAACATTATAACCGGGTGGTCATGACAGTTAGAACCGTTACTCTAAATTGTCATTATATGTTGATTTTTAAGTTTTTCTTGTAAACTTAAAAAAATGAAAGTGTGTGTTAACTGATTCGCACAAACTCCAACTTTAAAAACGAGCCATGAAAAAGTAACATATATTATCCTTGCTTCACAAAGATGTCAACGGTCATAACAGTTTTGACCGTATGGTCATAACAGTTATGACCGTCACTATTAATTGTCTTTATATATTGATTTTTCACGTTTTTCTGTAAACTTAAAAATGAAAGTGAGTCTTAACTGATTCGCAAAAACTCCAACTTTAAAACGAGCAATGAAAAAGTACCCTAGTTTATCCTTGTTCCACAAACGTGTAAACGGTCATGACAGTTATAACCGGGTGGTCATAACAGTTAGGACCGTCACTCTAAATTGTCTTTATTTGTTGATTTTTATGTTTTTCGAGTAAACTTAAAATGAAAGTGAGTGTTAACTGATTCGCACAAACTCCAACTTTAAAACGAGCCATGAAAATGTGACATAAACTATCCTTGCTTAACAAAGATGTCAACGGTCATAATAGTGATGACCGTGTGGTCATAACAGTTATGACCATCACTATAAATTATCTTTATATATTATTTTTCACGTTTCGTGATAACTTAAAAATGAAAGTGAGTGTTAAATGATTCGTAGAAACTCTAACTTAAAAACGAGCCATGAAAAAGTGACATTGATTATCCTTGCTTCACAAAGATGTCAACGGTCATAACAGTTATGACTATGTGGTCATAACTGTTATGACCGTCACTCTAAAATGTTTTTTCCATTGTTTTTTATGGTTTTCATTTTAACTTAATAACGAAAGTGAGTGTTTACTGATTCGCACAAACTCCAACTTAAAAACGAGCCATGAAAAAGTACCCTAGTTTATCATTGTTTCACAAACGTGTCAACGGTCATAACAGTTATGACCGGGTGGTCATAATTGTTAGGACTGTCACTCTAAATTGCATATATATATATTGATTTTTAAGTTTTTCATGTTAACTTCAAAATGAAAGTGAGTGTTGACTGATTCGCACATACCCAAACTTTAAAATGAGCCGTGAAAAAGTACCCTGGTTTATCCTTGTTTTACAAACGTGTCAACGGACATAATAGTTATGACCAGGTGGTCATAACAGTTTGGGCCGTCACTTTAAGTTGTCTTTCTAAATTGATTTTTGAGTTTTTCGTGTTAACTTTTAAATGAAAGTGAGTGTTAACTGATTTGCACATACTCGAACTTTAAAATGAGCCATTAAAAAGTACCCTAGATTATCCTTGTTTCACAAACGTGTCACCGGTCAGAACAGTTATGACCGTGTGGTCATAACTGTTATGACCGTCAGTCTAAATTGTCTTTATATATTGATTTTTGAGTTTTTCGTGTTAACTTTTAAATGAAAGTGAGTGTTAACTGATTCGCACAAACTCCAACTTCAAAACGAGCCATGAAAAAGTGACATAAATTATCCTTATTTCACAAAGGTGTCAACGGTCATAACAGTTATGACCGTGTGGTCATAACTGTTATGACCGTCAGTCTAAATTGTCTTTTTATATTGATTTTTCACGTTTTCATGTTAACTTAAAAAAATGAAAGCGAGTGTTAACTGATTCGCACAAACTCCAGTTTTAACACGAGCCATGAAAAAGTGACATACATTATCCTTGTTTCACAAAGGTGTCAACGGTCTTAACTGTTATGACCGTGTGGTCATAACAGGTATGACCATCATTCTAAATTGTCTTTATACATTTATTTTCACGTTTTCGTGTTAGCTTAAAAATGAAAGTGAGTGTTAACTGATTCGCACAAACTCCAACTTTAAAACGAGCCATGACAAAGTGACATAGATTATCCTTGTTTCACAAAGGTGTCAACGGTCATAACAATTATGACCGTGTTGTCATAACAATTATGACCGTCACTCTAAATTATCTTTATGTATTGATTTTTCCCGTTTTCGTGTTAACTTAAAAAAAAAAAGTAAGCGTTAACTGATTCGCGCAAACTCCAACTTTAAAACGAGCCAAGAAAAAGTACCCTAGTTTATCCTTGTTTCACAAACGTGTAAACGGTCAAAACAGTTTCGACCGGGTGGTCATAACAGTTAGGACCGTCACTCTAAATTGTCTTTATTTGTTGATTTTTAAGTTTTTCGTGTAAACATAAAAATGAAAGTGAGTGTTAACTGATTCGCACAAACTCCAACTTTAAAACGAGCCATGAAAAAGTGAAATAGATTATCCCTCCTTCACAAAGATGTCAACGGTCATAACAGTTATGATCGTGTGGTCTTTACAGTTATGAACGTCACTCTAAATTGTCTTTATATATTGATTTTTAACGTTTTTGTGTTAACTTAAAATGAAAGTGAGTGTTAACTGATTCGTAGAAACTCTAACTTAAAAAAGAGCCATGAAAAAGTGACGTAGATTATCCTTGTTTCACAAAGGTGTCAACTGTCATAACTGTTATGACCTTCACTCTAAAATGTTGTTTCCATTGTTTTTTATTGTTTTGGTTTTAACTTAATAATGAACGTGAGTGTTTACTAATTCGTACAAACTCCAACTTAAAAACGAGCCGTGAAAAAGTACCCTAGTTTATCCTTGTTTCACGAACGTGTCAACGGTCATAACAATTATGACCGGCTGGTCATAATTGTTAGGACCGTAACACTAAAAGCATTTATATATTGATTTTTATGTTTTTCATGTTAACTTCAAAATGAAAATGAGTGTTAACTTATTCACACAAACCCCAACTTTAAAATGAGCCATGAAAAAGTACCCTAGATTATCCTTGTTTCACAAACGTGTCAACGGTCAGAACAGTTATGACTGGGTGGTCATAATAGTTAGGACCGTCACTTTAAATTGTCTTTATATATTGATTTTTGAGTTTTTCGTGTTAACTTTTAAATAAAAGTGAGTGTTAACTAATACGCAGAAACTCCAACTTTAAAACGAGCCATGAAAAAAGACATAGATTATCCTTGTTTCACAAAGGTGTCAACGGTCAATACAGTTATGACCATGTGGTCATAACAGTTATGACCGTCACTCTAAATTGTCTTTATATATTGATTTTTCACGTTCTCATGTTTACTTAAAAAAATGAAAGTGAGTGTTAACTGATTCGCACAGACTCCAACTTTAAAACGAACCATGAAAAAGTGACATACATTATCCTTGTTTCACAAAGGTGTCAACGGTCATAACAGTTATGACCGTGTGGTCATAACAGGTATGACCGTCACTCTAAATTGTCTTCATACATTGATTTTTCACGTTTTCGTGTTAGCTTAAAAATGAAAGTGAGTGTTAACTGATTCGCACAAACTCCAACTTTAAAACGAGCCATGACAAAGTGACATAGATTATCCTTGTCTCACAAAGGTGTCAACGGTCATAACAATTACGACCGTGTTGTCATAACAGTTATGACCGTCACTCTAAATTATCTTTATATATTGATTTTTCCCGTTTTGGTGTTAACTTAAAAAATGAAAGTAAGCGTTAACTGATTCGCACAAATTCCAACTTTAAAACGAGCCATGAAAAAGAACCCTAGTTAATCCTTGTTTCACAAATGTGTAAACGGTCAAAACAGTTTTGACCGTTGGTCATAACATTTAGGACCTTCACTCTAAATTGTCTTTATATGTTGATTTTTAAGTTTTTCATGTAAACATAAAAATGAAAGTGAGTGTTAACTGATTCGCACAAACTCCAACTTTAAAAACGAGCCATGAAAAAGTGAAATAGATTATCCCTGCTTCACAAAGATGTCAACGGTCATAACAGTTATGACCGTGTGGTCTTTACAGTTATGAACGTCACTCTAAATTGTCTCTATATATTGACTTTTAAACGTTTTTGTGTTAACTTAAAATGAAAGTGAGTGTTAACTGATTCGTACAAACTCTAACTTAAAAAAGAGCCATGAAAAAGTGACATAGATTATCCTTGTTTCACAAAGGTGTCAACTGTCATAACTGTTATGACCTTCACTCTAAAATGTTGTTTCCATTGTTTTTTTTTGTTTTCGTTTTAACTTAATAATGAACGTGAGTGTTTACTAATTCGTACAAACTCCAACTTAAAAACGAGCCGTGAAAAAGTACCCTAGTTTATATATTGATTTTTATGTTTTTCATGTTAACTTCAAAATGAAAATGAGTGTTAACTGATTCACACAAACCCCAACTTTAAAATGAGCCATGAAAAAGTTCCCTAGATTATCCTTGTTTCACAAACGTGTCAACGGTCAGAACAGTTATGACTGGGTGGTCATAATAGTTAGGACCGTCACTTTGAATTGTCTTTATATATTGATTTTTGAGTTTTTCGTGTTAACTTTTAAATAAAAGTGAGTGATAACTGATTCGCAGAAACTCCAACTTTAAAACGAGCCATGAAAAATGACATAGATTATCCTTGTTTCACAAAGGTGTCAACGGTCATTACAGTTATGACCATGTGGTCATAACAGTTATGACCGTCACTCTAAATTGTCTTTATATATTGATTTTTCACGTTCTCATATTTACTTAAAAAAATGAAAGTGAGTGTTAACTGATTCGCACAGACTCCAACTTTAAAACAAACCATAAAAAAGTGACATACATTATCCTTGTTTCACAAAGGTGTCAACGGTCATAACAGTTATGACCGTGTGGTCATAACAGGTATGATCGTCACTCTAAATTGTCTTCATACATTGATTTTTCACGTTTTCGTGTTAGCTTAAAAATGAAAGTGAGTGTTAACTGATTCGCCCAAACTCCAACTTTAAAACGAGCCATGACAAAGTGACATAGATTATCCTTGTTTCACAAAAGTGTCAACGGTCATAACAATTACGACCGTGTTGTCATAACAGTTATGACCGTCACACTAAATTATCTTTATATATTGATTTTTCCCGTTTTCGTGTTAACTTAAAAAATAAAAGTAAGCGTTAACTGATTCGCACAAATTCCAACTTTAAAACGAGCCATGAAAAAGTACCCTAGTTTATCCTTGTTTCACAAATGTGTAAACGGTCAAAACAGTTTTGACCGGGTGGTCATAACTGTTAGGACTGTCACTCTAAATTGCATTTATATATTGATTTTTATGTTTTTCATGTTAGCTGCAAAATGAAAGTGAGTGTTAACTGATTCGCACAAGCCCCAACTTTAAAATGAGCCATGAAAAAGTACCCTAGATTATCCTTGTTTCACAAACGTGTCAACGGTCAGAACAGTTATGACCGGGTGGTCATAATAGTTAGGACCGTCACTTTAAATTGTCTTTATATATTGATTTTTGAGTTTTTCGTGTTAACTTTTAAATGAAAGTGAGTGTTAACTGATTCGCACAAACTCCAACTTTAAAACAATCCATTAAAAAGAGACATAGATTATCCTTATTTCACAAAGGTGTCAACGGTCATAACAGTTATGACCGTGTGGTCATAACAGTTATGACCGTCAGTCTAAATTGTCTTTATATATTGATTTTTCACGTTTTCATGTTAACTTAAAAAAATGAAAGTGAGTGTTAACTGATTCGCACAAACTCCAGCTTTAAAACGAGCCATGAAAAAGTGACATACATTATCATTGTTTCAAAAAGGTGTCAACGGTCTTAACTGTTATGACCGTGTGGTCATAACAGGTATGACCGTTTGGTCATAACAGGTATGACCGTCATTCTAAATTGTCTTTATACATTTATTTTTCACGTTTTCGTGTTAGCTTAAAAATGAAAGTAAGTGTTAACTGATTCGCACAAACTCCAACTTTAAAACGAGCCATGACAAAGTGACATAGATTATCCTTGTTTCACAAAGGTGTCAACGGTCATAACAATTATGACCGTGTTGTCATAACAATTATGACCGTCACTCTAGATTATCTTTATGTATGGATTTTTCCTGTTTTCGTGTTAACTTAAAAAATGAAAGTTAGCGTTAACTGATTCGCACAAACTCCAACTTTAAAACGAGCCAAGAAAAAGTACCCTAGTTTATCCTTGTTTCACAAACGTGTAAACGGTCAAAACAGTTTTAAACCGGGTGGTCATAACAGTTAGGACCGTCACTCTAAATTGTATTTATTTGTTGATTTTTAAGTTTTTCACGTAAAAATAAAAAGGAAAGCGAGTGTTAACTGATTCGCACAAACTCCAACTTTAAAACGAGCCATGAAAAAGTGAAATAGATTATCCCTGCTTCACAAAGATGTCAACGGTCATAACAGTTATGACCGTGTGGTCATTACAGTTATGAACGTTACTCTAAATTGTCTTTATATATTGATTTTTAAACGTTTTTGTGCTAACTTAAAATGAAAGTGAGTGTTAACTGATTCGTAGAAACTCTAACTCAAAAAAGAGCCATGAAAAAGTGACATAGATTATCCTTGTTTCACAAAGGTGTCAACTGTCATAACTGTTATGACCTTCACTCTAAAATGTTGTTTCCATTGTTTTTTATTGTTTTCGTTTTAACTTAATAATGAAAATGAGTGTTTACTGATTCGTACAAACTCCAACTTAAAAACGAGCTTTGAAAAAGTACCCTAGTTTATCCTTGTTTCACGAACGTGTCAACGGTCATAACAATTATGACCGGGTGGTCATAATTGTTAGGACCGTAACACTAAATTGCATTTATATATTGATTTTTATGTTTTTCATGTTAACTTCAAAATGAAAGTGAGTGTTAACTGATTCGCACAAACCCCAACTTTAAAATGAGCCATGAAAAAGTACCCTAGACTATCCATGTTTCACAAACGTGTCAACGGTCAGAACAGTTATGACCGGGTGGTCATAATAGTTAGGACCGTCACTTTAAATTGTCTTTATATATTGATTTTTGAGGTTTTCGTGTTAACTTTTAAATAAAAGTGAGTGTTAACTGATTCGCAGAAACTCCAACTTTAAAACGAGCCATGAAAAAAGACACAGATTATCCTTGTTTCACAAAGGTGTCAACGGTCATTATAGTTATGACCGTGTGGTCATAACAGTTATGACCGTCACTCTAAATTGTCTTTATATATTGATTTTTCAAGTTCTCATGCTTACTTAAAAAATGAAAGTGAGTGTTAACTGATTCGCACGGACTCCAACTTTAAAACGAGCTATGAAAAAGTGACATACATTATTCTTGTTTCACAAAGGTGTCAACGGTCATAACAGTTATGACCGTGTGGTCATAACACGTATGACCGTCACTCTAAATTGTCTTCATACATTGATTTTTCACGTTTTCGTGTTAGCTTAAAAATGAAAGTGAGTGTTAACTGATTCGCACAAACTCCAACTTTAAAACGAGCCATAAAAAAGTGAAATAGATTATCCCTGCTTCACAAAGATGTCAACGGTCATAACAGTTATGACCGTGTGGTCATTACAGTTATGAACGCTACTCTAAATTGTCCTTATACATTGATTTTTAACGTTTTTGTGTTAACTTAAAATGAAAGTGAGTGTTAACTGATTCGTAAAAACTCTAACTTAAAAAAGAGCCATGAAAAAGTGACATAGTTTATCCTTGTTTCACAAAGGTGTCAACTGTCATAACTGTTATGACCTTCACTCTAAAATGTTGTTTCCATTGTTTTTTATTGTTTTCTGTTTTAACTTAATATTGAAAGTGAGTGTTTTCTGATTCGTACAAACTCCAACTTAAAAACGAGCCGTGAAAAAGTAACCTAGTTTATCCTTGTTTCACGAACGTGTCAACGGTCATAACAATTATGACCGGGTGGTCATAATTGTTAGGACCGTAACACTAAAAGCATTTATATATTGATTTTTATGTTTTTCAAGTTAACTTCAAAATGAAAGTGAGTGTTAAATGATTTGCACAAACCCCAACTTTAAAATGAGCCTTGAAAAAGTACCCTAGATTATCTTTGTTTCACAAACGTGTCAACGGTCAGAACAGTTACGACCGGGTGGTCATAATTGTTAGGACCGTCACTTTAAATTGTCTTTATATATTGATTTTTTAGTTTTTCGTGTTAACTTTTAAATAAAAGCGAGTGTAAACTGATTCGCACAAACTCCAACTTAAAAACGAGCCATGAAAAATGACATAGATTATCCTTGTTTCACAAAGGTGTCAACGGTCATTACAGTTATGACCATGTGGTCATAACAGTTATGACCGTCACTCTAAATTGTCTTTATATATTGATTTTTCACGTTCTCATGTTTACTTAAAAAAATGAAAGTGAGTGTTAACTGATTCGCACAGACTCCAACTTTAAAACGAACCATGAAAAAGTGACATACATTATCCTCGTTTCACAAAGGTGTCAACGGTCATAACAGGTATGACCGTCACTCTAAATTGTCTTCATACATTGATTTTTCACGTTTTCGTGTTAGCTTAAAAATGAAAGTGAGTGTTAACTGATTCGCCCAAACTCCAACTTTAAAACGAGCCATGACAAAGTGACATAGATTATCCTTGTTTCACAAAAGTGTCAACGGTCATAACTGTTATGACAACACATAACAATTACGACCGTGTTGTCATAACAGTTATGACCGTCACTCTAAATTATCTTTATATATTGATTTTTCCCGTTTTCATGTTAACTTAAAAAATGAAAGTAAGCGTTAACTGATTCGCACAAATTCCAACTTTAAAACGAGCGATGAAAAAGTACCCTAATTTATCCTTGTTTCACAAATGTGTAAACGGTCAAAACAGTTTTGACCGTTGGTCATAACATTTAGGACCGTCACTCTAAATTGTCTTTATATGTTGATTTTTAAGTTTTTCGTGTAAACATAAAAATGAAAGTGAGTGTTAACTGATTCGCACAAACTCCAACTTTAAAACGAGCCATGAAAAAGTGAAATAGATTATCCCTGCTTCACAAAGATGTCAACGGTCATAACAGTTATGACCGTGTGGTCTTTACAGTTATGAACGTCACTCTAAATTGTCTTTACATATTGATTTTTAACGTTTTTGTGTTAACTTAAAATGAAAGGGAGTGTTAACTGATTCGTAGAAACTCTAACTTAAAAAAGAGCCATGAAAAAGTGACATAGATTATCCTTGTTTCACAAAGGTGTCAACTGTCATAACTGTTATGACCTTCACTCTAAAATGTTGTTTCCATTGTTTTTTATTGTTTTCGTTTTAACTTAATAATGAAAGTGAGTGTTTACTGATTCGTACAAACTCCAACTTAAAAACGAGCTTTGAAAAAGTATCCTAGTTTATCCTTGTTTCACGAACGTGTCAACGGTCATAACAATTATGACCGGGTGGTCATAATTGTTAGGACCGTAACACTGAAAGCATTTATATATTGATTTTTATTTTTTCCATGTTAACTTCAAAATGAAAGTGAGTGTTAACTGATTCACACAAACCCCAACTTTAAAATGAGCCATGAAAAAGTACCCTAGATTATCCTTGTTTCACAAACATGTCAACGGTCAGAACAGTTATGACTGGGTGGTCATAATAGTTAGGACCGTCACTTTAAATTGTCTTTATATATTGATTTTTGAGTTTTTCGTGTTAACTTTTAAATAAAAGTGAGTGTTAACTGATTCGCAGAAACTCCAACTTTAAAACGAGCCATGAAAAATGACATAGATTATCCTTGTTTCACAAAGGTGTCAACGGTCATTACAGTTATGACCATGTGGTCATAACAGTTATGACCGTCACTCTAAATTGTCTTTATATATTGATTTTTCACGTTCTCATGTTTACTTAAAAAAATGAAAGTGAGTGTTAACTGATTCGCACAGACTCCAACTTTAAAACAAACCATGAAAAAGTGACATACATTATCCTTGTTTCACAAAGGTGTCAACGGTCATAACAGTTATGACCGTGTGGTCATAACAGGTATGACCGTCACTCTAAATTGTCTTCATACATTGATTTTTCACGTTTTCGTGTTAGCTTAAAAATGAAAGTGAGTGTTAACTGATTCGCCCAAACTCCAACTTTAAAACGAGCCATGACAAAGTGACATAGATTATCCTTATTTCACAAAAGTGTCAACGGTCATAACAATTACGACCGTGTTGTCATAACAGTTATGACCGTCACTCTAAATTATCTTTATATATTGATTTTTCCCGTTTTCATGTTAACTAAAAAAATGAAAGTAAGCGTTAACTGATTCGCACAAATTCCAACTTTAAAATGAGCCATGAAAAAGTACCCTAGTTTATCCTTGTTTCACAAATGTGTAAACGGTCAAAACAGTTTTGACCGGGTGGTCATAACTGTTAGGACCGTCACTCTAAATTGCATTTATATATTGATTTTTATGTTTTTCATGTTAGCTGCAAAATGAAAGTGAGTGTTAACTGATTCGCACAAGCCCCAACTTTAAAATGAGCCATGAAAAAGTACCCTAGATTATCCTTGTTTCACAAACGTGTCAACGGTCAGAACAGTTATGACCGGGTGGTCATAATAGTTAGGACCGTCACTTTAAATTGTCTTTATATATTGATTTTGAGTTTTTCGTGTTAACTTTTAAATGAAAGTGAGTGTTAACTGATTCGCACAAACTCCAACTTTAAAACGAGCCATTAAAAAGAGACATAGATTATCCTTATTTCACAAAGGTGTCAACGGTCATAACAGTTATGACCGTGTGGTCATAACAGTTATGACCGTCAGTCTAAATTGTCTTTATATATTGATTTTTCACGTTTTCATGTTAACTTAAAAAAATGAAAGTGAGTGTTAACTGATTCGCACAAACTCCAGCTTTAAAACGAGCCATGAAAAAGTACCCTAGTTTATCCTTGTTTCACAAACGTGTAAACGGTCAAAACAGTTTTAAAACCGGGTGGTCATAACAGTTAGGACCGTCACTCTAAATTGTCTTTATTTGTTGATTTTTAAGTTTTTCACGTAAACATAAAAATGAAAGTGAGTGTTAACTGATTCGCACAAACTCCAACTTTAAAACGAGCCATGAAAAAGTGAAATAGATTATCCCTGCTTCACAAAGATGTCAACGGTCATAACAGTTATGACCGTGTGGTCATTACAGTTATGAACGTCACTCTAAATTGTCTTTATATATTGATTTTTAACGTTTTTGTGTTAACTTAAAATGAAAGTGAGTGTTAACTGATTCGTATAAACTCTAACTTAAAAAAGAGCCATGAAAAAGTGACATAGATTATCCTTGTTTCACAAAGGTGTCAACTGTCATAACTGTTATGACCTTAACTCTAAAATGTTGTTTCCATTGTTTTTTATTGTTTTCGTTTTAACTTAATAATGAAAGTGAGTGTTTACTGATTCGTACAAACTCGAACTTAAAAACGAGCTTTGAAAAAGTACCCTAGTTTATCCTTGTTTCACGAACGTGTCAACGGTCATAACAATTATGACCGGGTGGTCATAATTGTTAGGACAGTAACACTAAATTGCATTTATATATTGATTTTTATGTTTTTCATGTTAACTTCAAAATGAAAGTGAGTGTTAACTGATTCGCACAAACCCCAACTTTAAAATGAGCCATGAAAAAGTATCCTAGATTATCCTTGTTTCACAAACGTGTCAACGGTCAGAACAGTTATGACCGGGTGGTCATAATAGTTAGGACCGTCACTTTAAATTGTCTTTATATATTGATTTTTGAGTTTTTTGTGTTAAATTTTAAATAAAAGTGAGTGTTAACTGATTCGCACAAACTCCAACTTTAAAACGAGCCATGAAAAAAGACACAGATTATCCTTGTTTCACAAAGGTGTCAACGGTCATTATAGTTATGACCGTGTGGTCATAACAGTTATGACCGTCACTCTAAATTGTCTTTATATATTGATTTTTCACGTTCTCATGTTTACTTAAAAAATGAAAGTGAGTGTTAACTGATTCGCACGGACTCCAACTTTAAAACGAGCTATGAAAAAGTGACATACATTATTCTTGTTTCACAAAGGTGTCAACGGTCATAACAGTTATGACCGTGTGGTCATAACAGGTATGACCGTCACTCTAAATTGTCTTCATACATTGATTTTTCACGTTTTCGTGTTAGCTTAAAAATGAAAGTGAGTGTTAACTGATTCGCACAAACTCCAACTTTAAAACGAGCCATAAAAAAGTGAAATAGATTATCCCTGCTTCACAAAGATGTCAACGGTCATAACAGTTATGACCGTGTGGTCATTACAGTTATGAACGTTACATTAAATTGTCCTTATACATTGATTTTTAACGTTTTTGTGTTAACTTAAAATGAAAGTGAGTGTTAACTGATTCGTAAAAACTCTAACTTAAAAAAGAGCCATGAAAAAGTGACATAGTTTATCCTTGTTTCACAAAGGTGTCAACTGTCATAACTGTTATGACCTTCACTCTAAAATGTTGTTTCCATTGTTTTTTATTGTTTTCTGTTTTAACTTAATAATGAAAGTGAGTGTTTACTGATTCGTACAAACTCCAACTTAAAAACGAGCCGTGAAAAAGTACCCTAGTTTATCCTTGTTTCACGAACGTGTCAACGGTCATAACAATTATGACCGGGTGGTCATAATTGTTAGGACCGTAACACTAAAAGCATTTATATATTGATTTTTATGTTTTTCATGTTAACTTCAAAATGAAAGTGAGTGTTAACTGATTTGCACAAACCCCAACTTTAAAATGAGCCTTGAAAAAGTACCCTAGATTATCCTTGTTTCACAAACGTGTCAACGGTCAGAACAATTATGACTGGGTGGTCATAATAGTTAGGACCGTCACTTTAAATTGTCTTTATATATTGATTTTTAAGTTTTTCGTGTTAACTTTTAAATAAAAGTGAGTGTTAACTGATTCGCAGAAACTCCAACTTTAAAACGAGCCATGAAAAATGACATAGATTATCCTTGTTTCACAAAGGTGTCAACGGTCATTACAGTTATGACCATGTGATCATAACAGTTATGACCGTCACTCTAAATTGTCTTTATATATTGATTTTTCACGTTCTCATGTTTACTTAAAAAAATGAAAGTGAGTGTTAACTGATTCGCACAGACTCCAACTTTAAAACGAACCATGAAAATGTGACATACATTATCCTTGTTTCACAAAGGTGTCAACGGTCATAACAGTTATGACCGTGTGGTCATAACAGGTATGACCGTCACTCTAAATTGTCTTCATACATTGATTTTTCACGTTTTCGTGTTAGCTTAAAAATGAATGTGAGTGTTAACTGATTCGCCCAAACTCCAACTTTAAAACGAGCCATGACAAAGTGACATAGATTATCCTTGTTTCACAAAAGTGTCAACGGTCATAACTGTTATGACAACACATAACAATTACGACCGTGTTGTCATAACAGTTATGACCGTCACTCTAAATTATCTTTATATATTGATTTTTCCCGTTTTCGTGTTAACTTAAAAAAATGAAAGTAAGCGTTAACTGATTCGCACAAATTCCAACTTTAAAACGAGCCATGAAAAAGTACCCTAGTTTATCCTTGTTTCACAAATGTGTAAACGGTCAAAACAGTTTTGACCGTTGGTCATGACAGTTAGGACCGTCACTCTAAATTGTCTTTATATGTTGATTTTTAAGTTTTTTGTGTAAACTTAAAAATGAATGTGAGTGTTAACTGATTCGCACAAACTCCAACTTTAAAACAAGCCATGGAAAAGTGACATAGATTATCCTTGCTTCACAAAGATGTCAACGGTCATAACAGTTATGACCGTGTGGTCATGACAGTTATGAACGTCACTCTAAATTGTCTTTATATATTGATTTTTAAACGTTTTCGTTTTAAACTTAAAATGAAAGTGAGTGTTAACTGATTCGTAGAAACTCTAACTTAAAAATGAACCATGAAAAAGTGACATAGATTAACCTTGTTTCACAAAGGTGTCTACGGTCATAACAGTTATGACCGTGTGGTCATAAATGTTATGACCTTCACTCTAAAATGTTGTTTCCATTGTTTTTTATTGTTTTCGTTTTAACTTAATAATGAAAGTGAGTGTTTACTTATTCACACAAAGTCCAACTTAAAAACGAGCCATGAAAAAGTACCCTAGTTTATCCTTGTTTCACGAACGTATCAATGGTCATAACAGTTATGACCGGGTGGTCGTAACAGTTAGGACCGTCACTCTAAATTATCTTTATATATTGATTTTTAAGTTTTTCGTGTAAACTTAAAAATGAAAGTGAGTGTTGACTGATTCGCACAAGCTCCAACTTTAAAATGAGCTATGAAAAAGTACCCTAGTTTATCCTTGTTTCACAAACGTGTCAACGGTCATAACAATTATGACCGGATGGTCATAATTGTTAAGACCTTCACTCTAAATTTTCTTTATATATTCATTTTAAGTTTTTCGTGTTAACTTAAAAATGAAAGTGAGTGTTAACTGATTCGCACAAATTCCAACTTTTAAATGAGCCATGAAAAAGTGACATAGATTATCCTTATTTCACAAAGGTGTCAACGGTCATAACAGTTATGACCGTCACTCTAAATTGTCTTATATATTGATTTTTCACGTTTTCGTGTTAACTTAAAAATGAAAGTGAGTGTTAACTGATTCATGCAAACTCTAACTTAAAAACGAGCTATGAAAAAGTGACATAGATTATCCTTGTTTCACAAAGGTGTCAACGGTCATAACAGTTATGACTGTGTGGTCATTACTGTTATGATCGTTACTCTAAAATGTTGTTTCCATTTTTTTTTTATGGTTTTCGTTTTAACTTAATAATGAAAGTGAGTGTTTACTGATTCGCACAAACGCCAACTTAAAAACGAGCCATGAAAAAGTCCCCTAGTTTATCCTTGTTTCACAAACGTGTCAACGGTCATAACAGTTATGACCGGGTGGTCATAACAGTTATGACTGTCACTCTAAATTGCATTTATATATTGAACCCAAGGTTACTTAGGATAACCACATGGGATACCATTATTGGGTATTGGTAACCCAATAGGATATTAACCTAATTATGATTGGGCTTATACCCAGGGTTATTTATAGTAACCTAAAAGGATACTATTCAAGTATAACTAACCAAGATTTGTATTAAGTAATCAAACAAGATTATGTTGGATTGTTTTTAAGGTTTGGTGCCTTAAGGTTACATTTAGTAAACGAAAAGGATACCATGTTAGTGGGGGACATATAACTGGGGTAAATGTTAAATGTTGGTTAGGATACCAACATTTAATGTAATAATTTATGATAAGATAGGATGATTCTTATCTTACGTTCTTTTTGAAAACAGGAAAGTAACCTGTTGTTGCAATTCATTGGAGCAACAAATCCAGCTCTAGTATAACCAGTAAGTACAACTCCGCTTACAGCATAAGCTAATTGTTTTACTGATTGCATGTTTTTAAAACTCATGCACTTATGTATGTGTTGCATATGATTATAGTTTATTAAGGTGACATCATGAAGCATGTTCACTAATGATAAGTTATATGGCAAGAGTAAGATTAAGTTTCAAGTTAGAGACTGTTTTTAAGAAACTATTTTCAAGAAAATGTTTTCAAGTAAGATGTTAAGCAAGTTCAAATCGTGTCGTACCGACCTGCACTAGGTCAGGGTTGGTTCATGGATTGAGTTGGATTGGGCTGGCCGCCCCAACCACTCCATGACTGCACGCCACGGTACGTACACTTATAATAAGTAAGGGCCCAAAAATATGCTAACATAAGAAAGCATAATGAAGCATAATTGGTTCATGCATTGTTTAAGTTCATATCATTTTTGCTTTAGTAGTTGTACTTGCTGAGCGAAAGCTCACAACTTACATTTATGCTGTAGGTAAGCTCCCTATTGGCAATACTTAATACAAGACGGTGGGGCATGGCTGGGCTAACTGTGAAATTACAGGATGGAACCATTACGCGTTTTGTGTTCAAATATGTGTAATTATTATTTAGTTTAATCTGTTAAATATTAAAATAAATTTAATACTTTAATACTCAAATAAGTACGTATATATGTTTTATAAGTAATTATATGGTCGAGTTACCTTTATAATTGTTTTAAAAAAAATATTCCGTATTTTCCGCTAGTTGAATATGTGTCGGTATTTATGTAAGATAAGTACGGTAACGGCCTACGTAAGGCGGGTCGTTATAGTTGTGACTGATTTGGAGCAACAAAACTTAGGACGTAGCACAACAAGTAAGTACAACTCTGCCTATAGCATAGGCTCTTGTTTTGCTACTTGCATGATTTGTTTATAGATTATGCAGTTATGTGATGTATATGATTTATGAAATATGATGTGACATCATGAAGCATATTCACTAATTCATATGGTAAGACTAAGACCAAGTTTCAAGTATGAAATGGTTTATGAAATATGTTTTAAGATAAGAACAAGTTTTAAAGATAAGTTTCAAGCAAGTTGCCTCGTGTCGTACAGACCCGCTCGTAGGTCGGGTTTGGTCCATGGTTTGAGTTGGATTGGACTGGCTGCCCCAACCACTCCATGGCAGCGCGCCACAGTACGGACACTTATGTTATGTTAAGTAAGGGGCCCAAAAATATGCTAACCTAAGAAAGCATAATGAAGCATAATTGGCTCATGCATTGCTTTATTAAGTTTTGTTTTGCAGATTTATAATTGTACTTGTTGAGCGAAAGCTCATGACTTACGTCTATGCTGTAGGTAAGCAACCTATCAGCAATCCTTGATACAAGACGATGGGGCTTGGCATGGCAAAATGTGAAACGTGGGATGGAACTGCTACGTCCTTTGTTATACTATGTTATTGTTAATGAACTATGTTGTATGTAAGTTGACCTTTCAGTACTGAAGTATATAAGTATGTATGTATATATATGTAAGTATGTAATGGGATAGATTTTAGTTTCAAGTTGTTTAAAAAAAATATTCCGTATTTCCGCTAAGTTAAATAAGTTAAGTAATTTGTAAGTTAAGTAAGGTAACGGCCTACGTTAGAAGGGTCGTTACATATATAATACTCCAATCCTTTTCAAACATATCTCCCTCTTGAAAAGTAATTAATAATTAATTTTCTGGATAATCTTTTGAACCAAAAGATCATTCAAATTTCGGGTTAGGTTCTTTAAACCTTATGGACGGTTTTTTGCTAAGAGAAACTCAAAAAATTCGTGCTCCCCTTCATGTGGATATTGATAGGTGGTTCAAATTTAAATCAAGAATCTAGACTAGTCAAAAAGTCCTAAGCCTATCTTGATTCAAACTTCTTTTAAACTTTTGAATTTAAATAAGATTTTCTTATTTGAATTTAAATAAATATTTTCCACAAACATTATCCATATTTAATTAATTTAAATAAATAGAATATTTTAGATTTCCTTTCCACTAAAAAAATGTGCACCATTCTTTAAGAAAAAAAAATCTATCAAATAAGCTTCATTATTTAAATCAATTAATAATTTAATGTTTGTAATATATTTAAACAATTTTGAAACAAAATCTTCTTCCCTCCATCCATTAAAAAACCGTGCCCTACAATTAGGAGAGAAAAAATTTTGTTTTTAAAAATTAAATATTTCAAACACAACCTTATTTCCAAAATTCAATTAACCAAAATAATTAACAAATAATTATTTTATTTACAACCAATCATATGTTGACAAATCACATTATTTGTCTACATTAATTTCACATGGCCAATCATTTCGGGATTGCATGTTAGAGAGTACCATGTCTTAATAGACATTATTAAATTCTCCTTTAATTTACCGATCTCATTAGGAACAAATCCCAAGACGCTTCGTGAAATTATATGAGCTAGTAGAAAGACCCGATAGAAATATGCAAAGAGGCTCCTATAATTGTGAAAAATTAATCCCGGATTAATTATTCATCACTTATCAACTTCAGGACTATTCCACTAAAAGTCTGAAGTTGAACTCCCGTTTACATACCGTATTACGAAAGCTCTCTAACGCAATGTTTCTTCCATGATTTATTCATCGCTTGCTTAAGCCCCATATGTTATCCATGATTGAGTTAAGGACTTTTCCGTTTATACCTTTTCAATCATTTTAACTTAAAATTCCATTATTCTCCAATGAAAAAACCACCAATTGTAAAGCCATACAATCGGTAAACCATCAGAGAACACAAAGTAAACCGATGGCCTAGATTTTGTTATATTATCTTTCAATTCCCAAATAATGCCTTTAAGTAGATGAGATGTACTATCGTTAAGATATCTATGGATTTCATATCTATGAATCTTGATATCTCCATCCATAAGTCATACACCCATAACACAAGTATGTTGACCATCAATTATCAGTGCCTCACCTATAGTGGATCAAAGTGCATAAGTCATGGATGCGAACTCAAGTATTCATTTCAGGATTAAGATTAATGCATGATGATAATCAAAGCGTCATTGATTCTTATAAATAGAATTATTAAACCAAATCACTTAACACCTTAGGTTCAGTCTAATGTCATACCTCAATATTGGTATACATTAAAGTTTCTACTTGGAACCAATCCGATGGTCAAGACAAACCATCCCTCCAAGGAAGTAAAATAAGATTCCCAAATCTTATTCCATCGATTGCGAACCATTTATTTAGACTGTTATCAAATTACCACGTCTTCTATGTATACCCCATATACATATGGTAATCCGATATACTACCAACAACCTAGGAGTATTTATGTTTGCTCAAAATAATCATACAATCAACAAATGAAAGTAAATAGGACACAACTTATTAAATATGAATAAACTCTTTTCATTAATACCAAAATGTCATATTTATAGAAAATCTCTATAATTGATTTTGTATCCTTAGGGCACATATAGATCCCAATAGTATTGATGTGGAAAAATGAGGGCATGATTTGATTTTGTTTGAATTTGTCATGGAGTTTCCACGACCGTTTTAAAAAAATGGTCGTGGAAGCCCTGGCTTCCATGACTGTTTTTGAAAACGGTCGTGGAAGCTTTTGCTTCTATGACTGTTTTCGGAAACCTTGTTCCACGTCGTGTTTTTGGCGTATTTTCCAGGATCGTTTTTTAAAAGTGGAAGCTCCGTCGTGGTATCCGTATTTTGTAGTAGTGTGGGAAGAGTTTCAAATGGACTAGGAGCTGAGCTGGCGGCTTCAGTTCAACTATGCTGAGGATAGAGAGGGTGAGGTGAATAGAGTGAACAAAGATGAGGATAGATTTGTTGGACTTAGAGTGAGCTTAGATCTTCAACTATGGTGAAGAGAAAGTGCGTAAGGCTAGGGTGAGAGGAAAACGAGGGAAGAAAAAATGAGATTTAGAACTAGGACTTATATATTGTGGGTGAGGGGGCGGGAAAGTGGGAAAAACTTCAGTTTAGGGTTGGTTGAGGGCATTTTTGACTTTTTATAGCCACATCAATTGATGTTGATGACGTGGCAGTGCTAGCAATGAAATGAAACAAAAGTGATGCCAGTTTTAAAAATATTTTTCCTACATGTGCTACTTTTGAAATTAACCCAAAAAAATTATAAGATGTTTGAAAAATTATCATAACCTGACAGTTAAGTCCGTTTTCAGCAATAGTTGATTTATTAAAATTAGATGATATGTCAAAATTTAATAGAGGAGACAACAAAAGAGACAGTCATTTTGGTACAGTAGATATGGATTCAATTTTTTGTTCTTATCACTGCAAGTTTTGAAAGTTTAGAGTTCAAGGTCTTATGAAAGCTAAAGAATGAGTAAAATTTTTGCGTTCATCTAGCTAACAACCCAAAAATTAAATACGAGATTAATTAAATTAATTTAAGATTAGTGGGATAATCTTAAATTTTTCAACCAATTAGCATAATTATTTCAGGAATTAAAAAAATTTCCAGATGTTAATATAACCCGTTGATTGTGAGAAATTATAATTTAACGCTAAAGGTTAGATGATATCTAAATTGAAATTCCCGTTGGATTTAATTTTAGATTGGATAAATATGTTGAGTTGAATTAGTCATAAATAGTTTTGAGAATGATTTTATTTTTGTAGACTTCAAGTAGTGATAATATTTTGATTAAAAAGTTTAGTAACCAAATATGTTATTTAGTGGAAAACTAATGGGAAGCTTATTTGTAAAAATTAGGCCCACAGATATGAACCCAATGCCTATTTTTCCTATTTTGATAAACGTCACAAAATCATATATTAGATTGATTTTTACCACACAATAAAAAACTCTTGCAAGAAATGTCATTGATGATATCATAAATATTTATTTATATATGTTTTTTTAAATATCAATTATAATTATTAGTTGATATCCATGATGTAACCACCTGGTTATTAGTTCATTATCTGGTAACCAGTTCATTAGCGACTGTCAGCGGGTTTCCAATCAGTAACCACCGCCACCAACGGATAACCATTTGGTAACTTGTTGGTTACCAACAGTCAATGGGTTTCCGATCAGTAACCACCGGAACTGACAAGTAACCAGTTGGTAACTAGTTGGTTACCAATAGCCAACGGGTTTCCAATCAGTAACCACTACTGCTGACAAATAACCAGTTGGTTATTGAAAGGTAACCAGTTGGTTACCGAATGCCAACGGATTTTCGATCGGTAACTACTACCTCTGGCAGGTAACCAGCTGGTTACCAAATGGATATAATGAATGTTGAAAGTATATTGATAAATATTGATAGTGAAGGAAGAGAATAAGAATTATCATAATGTTTGAAATCAATTGCGAGATAGTCGTGAATATTATTAAAGTTTGTCAAAACGATGCTAATCTATGATAACTATTTTAATTAACTTTATAATTTACCATTGGCTTGACATATAAATAAATAATAAAGAAAGAAAAGATAAATAATATTGTAGGGGAGAGAAGGGTAAGAATTAACAATATTATTTAGGTTTTCTTTATTCTTATTATTTTTTTAAGGGAGAAATTTCATCAAACTCAATAACAATAAAATGTGTTAAAATTTATTATTATCACGAGCTTGCAAGAATTTTTGCCACAAAGTATCTAATATTAACGTTATTAGTGGTATTCTATGGGTGAGCGTTATCTTTTATCATATTATATGAAGAAACTTATACCCAAGGCTTGATTATTCACAATTTTTAGAGATCAAATATGATTTAAGAACTTCATCCACAAATGAGAAGCTAGCATTCAAGCTATTAAATAAATTAAAAAGAAAAAAAAAAGAAATAGATCTAATTATAAAGAAACAAAATGAGACAAAGTAAATGAATATGGGTAACATAATTATGCATATTCTATTAGAAATACATTATAATTTGGTCACAATCATTATACTAATAGTAATTTATGAGTTTAGCATAACGATAATTATTATTGATTATTGTTTTAATTACCAGCAATGACTTTTGAGCTAAAAATTCTAGAGTATTTTCGACAATTTTGAATATGTGAGTCCAAAAAAATATGATGAGATTGTACTACAAAGAAAAGTATTGAAAAGTTGTGATTGGTTTGAAATAAAAATTATACAAGTGTTACTACTGAAAAATCTGTTGAGGGTATTTTTAGAATATACATGTGAGACCTACAAATTTTGATATGATAATGCTACAAAAGAAAATAGGGAAAGCTGTAATGGGTTTGAAAAAAAAAATTTTAAAAGTATTGTTATTAAAACTAACCCATTTTTCATAAAACTAATTTGCTTTTTCTTTTTGATTATTTACATTTTTATATCATATATTTTGCTTTGTTTACAAAATATATCGTGTAGGTTAAAATTTTATATTTTAATGCCATCAAATTACATTTAATATATAAATTTATATTTTTTTAGCTCAACACTTAATTTGACTTAAAAATACTCGAAATACCCTTAAAAAGAAAAAGTACTTTTTCTACCACATTTTTCGTTTTTGTTCAAAAAAATATACACACTATACTTTTAAAATCATGTATTTTTATATCATTTTTTTATTTACAACAAAAAATATATTTATATCCGTTAACTCTTCATTTTGACCTCAAAATGCCCAAAGTTAAATTGAATTTCGTCAATTATTTTAAATTTAAATTTTGTGGGTATCTTTAATAATTTTTAGATCAAAATTAGTATTGACCGAGAAAAAAGTTTTTTTTATATTTTCTAATGGTATAAAAATATGGAACTTTAAAGTACAGAGCATACTTTCCAAATTAAAAATAAAATAAACGATATAGAAAGGTAAATGACACTAAATTTTAGTTTTTCAATTTAGTATTGTTTAAGAAAGAGTATGAATTTTAATATAAAACGTAATGTGATGATAAAAAAATGTAAAATTTTAAATATTATTTTTTGAATAATAACAAAATATAAGGCATAAAAAGATAAACAACTCTTTAAAAAAAAAAAAAAAAAATTCCCCCGTTATTTTTGTGGGGTATGAATAACACGACCCAAACAATAATAACCCAAACATTTAACACGGCGTACAAAGACAAAGAGAGGGGGGTATTCAGTCATTTTGCTTAAAAGGGTGGTGAACCAAAAAAACCCTAATTATAACATCTGCTTAAACCCTAAAAGTACTCTCACTCGCTCGCTCACTCACTCACTCCAACTTTGGGGCATCTTCTTCAGAGCATAACCAGAAACTACCGCCTCTTTCCCTACGAGTCACCCCCAGACAAGACAATAATGCGACCCCCCAGAGGCAGAGGCGGCGGTTTTCGGGGTGGCCGTGGCGGTGGCGGCGGCTTTAGAGGCGGCGGCGGTGGAGGCCGTGGTGGACGCGGAGGATTTCGCGACGAGGGACCTCCTGAAGAAGTCGTCGGTCTGTAATTTCCCTTTTCTTTTTTCCGTTTAATTATTTATATTACTTGTTACGATTGTTTGTTCATTTTCTGTTTGGTTGCTAAGAAACTTCTTAGTGGTAGAAAAGGGGGGGAAAAAAAAAAGGAGAATGTGTTTTCAGTTATTGCACTCCAAATTTCTGTTCTTTCGTTGCGTTATCATCTTACTATTGAATGATGAAAGTCAGAAACAGTGTTGAATGAGTTTTCTTTTTTCTTTTTTAATTATTTTTGTTTTGGAGAAAATGAGAAGTGAAGTAAGGATGTTTTGGGGGGTTTGATGCTGGGTGTCTCACTTTAGATTTGAGGATTTTTACTCGGATACTAGAAATATTAGAAAATCTAATGAAGAATTGTCATTATTTTTAACGTAAGTGTTTGATTTATAGAGATTTTGTTCTTATTTTCTTCTGAAATATGTTGGTCTGGTCATTTTACAAATGAAAGAAATATCGAAAATTCTCTGTTGCATTTTTAATATTTGCATCTTGCTTTGGGTCTCAGCTGTGTTTTGTATCTCTCTTTTTTTTTTTTTTTTTGTATATACGTTTGCCTCTGTTTCATTGTGTTGGACTGAAGTTGAGTATTTGTTTGTTTGTTGATTTTTCGGGGCATCTTCAGAGGTTTCGTCATTCCTTCATGCATGTGAGGGGGATGCGGTAACAAAGCTCACAAATGAGAAGATACCCTTCTTCAATGCACCGATCTATCTGCAGAACAAGTCCCAGATAGGGAAAGTCGATGAAATCTTCCGGTCCCATCAACGAGTCTGTGAGTTTTCTTGGCGCCTTATGTCGGAGTTTCCTAGTTTGTTCTTGACTTGTGGTGTGACTTTTATGTATGTTGCTAATTGCAGTACTTTCCGTTAAAATGATGGAAGGCATCGTCGCGACTTCATATTCCGTTGGTGACAAGTTCTATATTGACCCAGCGAAGCTTTTGCCTCTTGCGAGATTTCTTCCGCAGCCAAAGTAAGTTTTTCATTGTTATTGCTTTATTCTTTCAACCATTGAAAAGCATAGAAAGCTTCTGCTTATAATGAATCTGTTTCCTTCTGAACATAATTGACACACAATGTCTTGGATTTTATGCTACTACCGTTGTCCTAAATTCCATTTGATCCTTGAAGTGTCAATGTTCGATGATAAATTCTGTTTCAGTTTTCAGTGGTGCAATCCAATTATTCAATACATTTACTCTTGTGTTTTTCATTCTATGGCAATTCTAACAAATGGTGTAGTATTAACAGGGGACAGGGAGCTGCTCGAGGTGGAGGTCGTGGGGGAGGGTCGTGGCGGAGGCAGAGGTGGTGGAGGTGGAGGCTTTCGTGGAGGTGGAGGCTTTCGCGGAAGGGGTGGTCCAAGGGGAGGCAGAGGTGGTCCACCCAGAGGTCGTGGTGGCTTTAGGGGCAGAGGCGGGAGATTTTAGAATGGCTTTTTGTAATTTCTCTAGTGCTCTTCTCTCTCTGTGTTGTCATTTCAGGATGCATAGGCCTTACTACAATAGAGTAGCTTATCTTGAACCGAATTTTCCGATATTGTTAGTCAGTTGAGTGGTTGGTTCTTGCTGCATTGTAATCTTTGTCCTGACTACATTCTGGACCTTTAATGGAGTTGCTCTCGAATATATTTTGGAAACTTATAATGCGTTTTGTGGAAATGATCTATGTATGAAACTGAATGGTTTGGTCCACATGAATTTGAGGAAATTATTCTACCTCTAAAAAGTCCTCAAAATCATAAAATTTCTTGCTTTTTACATTTCCAGCTCATTTGTATGATTATCCTTGAGGAACAACATTGTTTTCAGACGTAATGTAGGACTTAAATTATTTTATTGTGAAATTGCTCGTCTCTAACAATACTTGGGAAAACGCTGGATGAATGGAACTCATGCAGCAACCAAGGGACTAACTCCAAAAATAATGTGAAATTGTGAACTTTTGCTTCATGTTCTTCTCATCTAAAGAACAAAAAAGCAAAATCCTACAGAGACAATGAGAAAAATCTCGTGAGAGTCCCTCATCTTTTATTTAGGAAAGCAACCGCCTCAGGCTTCCCAACCCCTGAGAACGGTTGCCCTTGCGACACGTTGACGCCAAGGGTGAAGGCACCCATTCGAAGATCGCAATTGTGGGTCTTGCACATCTCCTTCACATCTTTGAACCCTTTGGTCATGTAAGTCCCTCAGCTCATTGTTCACCTTTTCCTCATCCCACAAGAATCCTTGGATGTTCTGCCAAGTTCACCAAAAAACCACCAATAAGTTAAAAGTGATCTCTTATTAATCCACCAGGTAGTAGTACTAAGAATTTTGTTTCAGCTTTCAAGAGAACATTGTTCTAGACTTCTAGTTGAAGGTGACCCAACTTGTAGTATCTTACTTTAGCACAAGGTCCTGTTCCGGAAATTGTAATAAATAGCTTTTTTTTTTTAATGAAAATATCAAAATAAATTACCTGAACCCATTCAAAGTAACTAACTGTAACCCCTCCTGAGTTTGCATATATATCAGGAAGAATCACCACGCCTTTCTTTGACAATATCTGCAAAAAATCATATTAGAACTTAGAAGAATGCAAATCCTAATAAAGAGTTCTGGTTGTTTTCTTAATCTAGGATTATATATCTATGTTTTCAAGCAAAAACTAACCTCATCAGCCTCAGGGTCCGTTGGGTGGTTAGCTGCTTCAATAATAAATTTGGCTTTTATATCATCTGCATTTTCCCTGCAATCAAAATCGAAAAGAGCAACAATTTATATCCACTATCCAATATAATCAAATAGGAAGAAGAGCTACTCATCTTAGAATATTGAAAGAACCTGTTTATGACACCTCCAAGAGCAGCTGGAATGAGAATGTCACAATCTTCAACCAATATTGAGTCGGGAGCTATCGATCCGCTCCTCCGAATCCTTTAACACCGCGATTTTCCTTGGCATGCTTGAGAAGGCTTGGAATATCAATTCCTTTGCCGTCTTTATAGCCCAGTAATGTCACTCACTGCAACAATCTTGCCACCATTCTCGTGTATCAACTGTGCAGCCCACGAACCGAACGTTTCCGAAACCCTTAAATTGTAAAGAAACCACAGAATTATTTTCGTAACCTTAATAAATTTTAATGGTTAACGACCAATAGTTGTAACTCACCCTGGTAAAACGGCTTGGGAGTTAACCCAATGGCTTATAAACCCACTACTAATCATCTTATAATTATTCCACACGAGACTTTTGATATCTAACACCTCTATCTTCTACAACCCAAGGAACAATGTGGATAAAGGCTCAACCTGAATGGCAAAACCTCTGCCCAGCGATGCTTTTACCGTGCTCGTTAAGCAAAGCTTCGGTTGCGAAAAGTACTCCTCTTCCGGTAGCTGCATCTCTTCCAAGAGATCCACCGAGATCCTATGTCAAGAATTAGGAAGAGTCACGTGATATAAAAATTCGAAAAGACACTTGGGTAAGCTACAATTTCCACAAATACTTACAATAGTTTTCCTGTGACCACTGCAGTGAGTAGCCATGAAATTTGGAGTATTCATCTAGAATCCAAGCCATAGTCTGTTCATACAACGAGTAAATTCCATTTTTCAAGCCAATCACTTTGCTAACTTAGATCATCTGTAATTTAATGACGAATTTTTAAATACGACATCACTATTTAAAAAAATTTTAAGTTTGAAAATTTTCCTATACAAACTTCAAAGCCAAGCTTATCAAGTAAAGTAGTTTGAACATTTTAAAATTTCACCATGTATTCAAATACAAAATAAAACGATACATCAAATGTGTTATTCCTATTAGAACTATCTGGACGCAAAAAAAGAAAGGCTCGATACTCGACCTGTGGACCTGTCCCCATATCCGGGGCAGGAACGTCGGTGTGGATGCCGATGAGATCATGTATTTTCTGAGTGAAAACTCGGGTGAGTCTCTCCAGTTCAGATGCACTCAGGTCCCCTGGATTACATCCTATCCCTCCTTTGGCACCTCCATATGGGATATTTGCCACTGCTGTCTTCCATGTCATTAGCTGTGCTAAAGCATTCACTTCATCTGGGTCAACCTACGTATCATCCACCACGACTTTTAACATCAAATTTTATTTTATTTTTTTTATAATAAATTTTGATCATGATGAACTCTTCAATCTCTTGTTTCTTTCCATTTAAAATCGATCTGATAAACAAACCTCCGGGTGATATCTGATTCCTCCCTTCATGGGGCCTCTGGCATTGTCATGTTGGACCCTGAATCCGACGAATGACGCCAATGTACCGTCATCTTTCGGTATCGTACATTCGACCTGCAAAATCATTGGAAAAGCCGCAACATGAGCAGAATTAGACCTTTGTTTTGAAGATTGCAAAGGAATGAACAAACGACAGAACGGAACGCTCAATCTTAATAGATCATATATGTTTGTCCCTAAAATGGTCAAAAATTATACATGATGTCACGAAAATTAAAAGCCGAGCTACCAACTTGAAGTTTCTGTTGAGAAAGACAAACAATTATTTGAGTTACCTTAATTTCTCTGAATGGAATGAGTAAGCTCTTCTCAAGCTTGGAGTCTAACCCCAAAAGCCGAGCTGCCAACTTGAAGTTTCTGTTGGTTGCCACTAATGCATTCATGTTTTGTTTATTTGCCTCAACAAATATATATCTGAAAATGCTAAACAGAGACAAGTTGTAAGGCCACTTCTTCTTCTTCTTCTCACCCCCACTTTTAAAAATTTTTTATTTTTTTTTTATTTTTTTGGCACGCAAGAGCTAGTTCTGTGGAAATTAAGAGAAAATTCAATTGTACTTATAATGAAGCAGAAGTAGGCAATTAGTTAGTCAAAGTCAACATCAAACAATTAAGAACACATTAATGAGAAAAGGAGGGGAGTGAAAACAACAAAATATACATTAAATCACAATTTCTTTTTCTTAATTAAGTTTTAAAATGCCGTTATCTGATTAAGTTTCTCTTTGATGAAACATAAATTTATTTGGAAGAGTGTGGCACGTAATCTTGGTTTTTTTATTAGCTTAACCTGTTCATATAGTTTCTTTCTTTTTAATTCTTTTAATTTTCATTACCCTTATATTTTTCCTAAATTAAGAATTGAGAAAGGTGGTGAACTGATAGGAATATTTGTTAAAAGCTCTAATATCAAGTCATACCTTTCGAAAGAGGAGTGAGTCACTTCAACTCCACAAATGTGTTAGCAGTTAAGATACATAGGGATGTTGTCCCAATACCATTAAATTGAGTATTGAATATTGAATTAATAGAAATCAATTTTTATATTTAAGACTCAAAAAAGGGCCACCTAACACTGGAATCTCATATCACAAATCTAACCATAATAATCTTTTCATGCTAAGCCATTACTTAATTTTCATTAGCTCTAGAGTATTGTGTTCATATCTTGAAAATTGTTGATTTACAATTTCTGCACATCGTAAGGAATATTGTGGTTCCGTACTGTGTATATATGTTTATAACAATTATAAACGTGTTGTTGGCAACTTTTTTATAAGTAAATTATGTATATGGGGTCATAATTATTAGTAAAATAAATAAATAAATAAAACAATTAAATATGAGATTTTTGGTTCACCCAGAATCCCTTACGATAAGGTTTTTATGTTTGAAAAATTATTATCAGCTCTATGATAGGAAAAATTAAAATTAAAAATTAAAAAGAAGAAGAAGAAGAAGATGTTAGGTGATTTCAATTTTCCACAATCTAGTATGCATGAAGCTAAATAAGATTAAACAATAGAGTCCCCAAGTTTTGATTTGCTGACTGCTAATTCATTTTTTGTCCTCCAATGTTGCAAATAAGATAATTATTATATATATATTAAAAAAAAGAATCGGATAATATGCAATCACATGCATTATACCTATCTTATTGAGTCCCTAACTATGCAGAAATAGGAATTTCTATTTTCTAGATCCCATGGGAAAAAAAAAGGGAAAAATTATAAAGGGACCATGAAACATGCACTCACTTATAAAATAGCTTATTTTTCATGAGTGAATAACAACAACAATACAACTACTCATACACACCAGGAAAAAGAAAGAAAGAAGAGAGAGAGAGAGAGATTGTGAAAGGGAAAAAAAAAAAAGAAAAAAGAAGTAGTAATTTTTTTTTTTAAGTAAAGAAGTAATTTTCAAGTCAAGCCTTTGTTGAAGCACCACCGAAGAAATGAAAGAGTAAAAAGGCAAAGTAAATCATGCAATAAAGTATAAAGTGCACTCCACTTAAAGCCCAATTATTAAAGGATTTTCTTTTAATAATTTATATCCATAGAGGGAAAAAAACGACAAACAAAAGACCATACCAAAATGTCGTTGCAAACAGAGTCATATTTACTACTTGACAGTTTGGATACACACACATATATATATATATATATTCTAAAGTAGCAAAAATTAAAAAAATCATTTGTAAGGATTACATTCATATTGAAGTCTGATCTGGGAGTGGATAAAAATATGATATTTGTTGAGAGTTTTGACATGTTCATTGTATGCAATTAAGGAAGCCTGAAGTGGCAAGGGCACACTATCTTATAATACACAAAAAATATTAATATCTATATATATATTGTGTGTGTGTGTGTGTGGGTGTTCGCATGTATATACACATATAGAATGTGTGTAATATTTTATTGTTATTATTTTCAATTAAACAAAATCTCCCCACTCCCAGCAAACCCCAAAGGAGGAGGAAAGCCTAGACTAGCTTCTGATGCATTCACTGAATATAGGGTAATAATTATACTAGTAATTGTATATTATATACACATATTCTAAGAATGCCCAACTCTATAACTCTACACCACTCTTGAGTCTTGGCTACTCTATACATAAATAACGCCCACCTATAGCCTTTTCAAATCTGAGGGAGTGATATTATAAGCATTAATTGTTAATTAACGGCATGATTCTCGCTAGTAGTGTGTTAGAATAAATCAAATAATTAAGGTATTCATAACCTAATAGAAGATTCAAAATACTGAAGTGATCATGTAGAATAGAAGAGCCAAAAATAAACCGACTTTTTCATGTCAACGAAGCCCCCCCATTCAAGCCTAGAGCCAGCCTCAATTATTTCCCATTTTATAAGAGGAAATATATTTAAACTAGCTTAGAGAGAGTACAACTAATTAGTCACAAGTTTAGTCTAATAGTTGTAGTGTACGTTACAAAACAAAACATTATATATATATGTCCACAATAAACATTACAAATATAGTCAGGATTCATTATTCAAAGAGGGAAAAATGGGAAAAGTCGTACCAAATGAAATGGAGATGAATATAGAATTCAATGCAGCAGTGGAGTTGATTTCAATGGGCTTTGTTCTTGATGATGATGTAACTGCAGCTACCAAGCAGACGAGATCTCCAATTATATATTGTGCGTGTGTGTGTATGCGCGTGCCTGTTAATAATGAAAACGACAAAACCAGATCTAATTCCCTATGTATACAAAATTCCTGCGCATATGACTGCACAAAAAAAAGAAGAATATAGAAACATGAATATATGAATGATGAATATGAATGTGAATATGATACTCTCCTCAAATATTCAGGTCTCTGTCGTCACTGCCTAGTCCCCTATGGCTATATGTGTGTGTGTGTGTGTATAATATATATATATATATATGTATGTATGAGGTATGTATGCAATTTCTAAGTGGTAGCACTACTAGCCTACTGCAAATTGTGTCACTATCACTATCAGTAAAGCTAGCTCTTGTTGTCATCATTGGGTCTTCGTGGTATTCATCAAAAAATTGGGTCTTTGTGTTGATACAATGGAAATGGAAATATACTGAGACGTAGAAACCATTACACTCTACAGTCTAGACGCTAAATTATATAACAATTTATTCATATAGAAATATATAAATTATTATTATTACATGACAATTTCATACGTCAAAATTATATCCCACGTTTTGCAAATATTCCACATCTTAATAAGGTTGGATCCTATCAGGTGTGGGGGTTCTTCCGGTATTTCAAGTCTCGATCTAATTCAATTGGGATTTTAGTATTGCTCTTCAAATAAATATGTGATCTCGAAAGTTGTTAATCGGTTAAAGATAGAGAAAGAGTCCGTCACTTCTCTTGCTATCTTACCATGTATGTTATGAGAGTGAGAGGGAGAGGGAGAGGAAGAGGAAGAGGGAAAGAGAGACGCACACTAATTGTCTTGCTATGTTTTTTATTTTTTATTTTTTATTTTTTTATTTTTTATTTTGAGAGAAAGAGAATAATCAGACGTGGAAGCACGATGCAAAGAGCAAATGCAATTAAAGGTAAGTGAATACGTGAATCCGACGCTATACCCACATTGCCGGCCAAAACCTTCCTTTTTTTGAAGACTAAATTGTAATCTAAATTAAAAGGCCTTTTTGGAAAGTGCAAGAGGAGGGCTTTTAACATTTCTTTAATAGCTATCTTTTTTTTTTTTTTAAACCCACCCCCCCCCCCCCCCCGCCTCATTTTCGTTTGTTTTCAAGAGAGAGAACGCGTTTTATTCCATTTCATATGATATTTGATTTTGAACTCTAGTTCTAATGTGGATTAATTTATTATCAAGTTTAAGTCTGCAATAACTCATTTTAGGTGATTTGATTCTTTACTTTTCTTTTTATGGTGCTTATCGATTGTCAGCCAAAAAATGACTATCTATGAAACAAAGAGAAATGACTATTAGCATGATACATTTGGATCACAACAATTTAATTAACGAATCAAATTCCCATAAAAAAAAAAAAAAAAAAAAGTGATGTAGTGGAAGCGAGGGGAAAAACTTGTAGTCCGTTGATTCGCATAGAATGCTGGAAAATAAGGGAGCAAGTAGTTCATTGATTTAAATGAATACTGACAAACAAGTAATTGGTGAGAATAATCTCAGTTTTTTTTATTAATAATCAAAAGTTCTGAAGAAAAATTACAATGCTGAAAGAGCCTTTAAATAGGCAATTGAAAAAACAACTATGGAAACGAAAAAAGGAAACAATCTAGAACTAATTATAGAAACTAGAAACAGGAAAACTTAACTTATTACTAATGCGGAAATAACCTATATGGAATAAAGAAATAAAACTAAAGAAATAAAGAAACAAAGCAATATGGAAACTAAGCTGCTGCATCAAAAAGTCTCTTTGAAGTTTCCTAGTCTTTTTTTTTAATTTATGTTTATTTTCTATTTTTGATATTCCTAAGTGTAATACAATTTGAGCATTGCTATTGAAACACACAATGATAGGTCCCACATCTATGCCGATTACTTATGAGACTCATAATTATTTCTTGTAGTACCCGACTAGAAGGAATTCAATCGAGATTTATTGTTCCGAATTTCCTATTTTATTAGTTATCCTTCTAATGAAGTCATGTCATATCATCTTAACTTAAAAATTTAGCTATATAAAAAATGCTAAATTTTAAAAAAATTTTAAACAAATTGATAAGTTGTCAAAATCCAATTAAGGGAACAACATTTGATATTGAAAAAACGAAACACTTGGAAGGAACCAATTTTTATTTATTTATTTTTTGGGGTATAGAACATGTATAATCGGTAAAAGATGATCGATTTAAATAGTGAAAGCATTTATTTTAGTAACATCAATCACAATTGAAATGTATTAATTTGTAGGGGAAAAAATAAGGATAATAAATTACAAAGGTATATATCCCCTAGGCAACTAGCTAGGATAGGTTTTTTTTTATTTTTTATTTTTATTTATTTTTTATTATTATTTAAAAGCAACGGTAGTGGATGAGTGGACACCAAGAACACCTTTATATGTTGCACGGAAGCTGTCTTCTTACTTACCATCAACAACTTCAAAGACGCCAATCAAATAATACTTAGTTTACTGATGAATTCGATGAAGTCCTTTTTTTTTTTGTTGTCATTTTCTTCTTCTTCATTTTTTTTTCTTTCTGTTTTGAGTAAATGAATTTTGTTTAAGTCCTTTGGTACTTGTATTCGAACGCTTGAAAATTGATTTGTCTTTATTAAGTTGAGGGGAGAAACAAAAAAGTACATTGAATCGTATAACTCGATATTATATATATATATATATATATACATATATATTAAGAAAATGGACGTCATTTCCATTATGTTTGGGATTATATTAAATAGAATTATTGAATATATCTTCAAGTATATATGATAACACTTTTTGAATCTAATTAGCTAGCACTTTTTCATAAAAATTAGGAGGAAAATGAAAGAGAAAAGAAACTCTTCAAAAGAATCAAATAACTTTTTTTATAATGACATGATAACACTTATGTAATAATCAAACTTTTAGGCAATGAGGTGCATGAGCTCTCCATTAATTATTATTATTATATGACTACAGTTACACTTTTCACGTTAAGATAATATTCTGCACTAAAGGCTAAAACTGAAAACTTCATATATATTGCAAAAATGACATAAGCGATCATCACCTCAGCAAAAGATTCACTTGTCCTTAATTAATACACTTCGTAGAATATTCCATCAAGTAAATATTGAAAAGGCAGCAAAATTATTTATTTTTTGCCACACTTAAATTGGAAAAAAAAATTTTAATTAATTAATTTTTAATTTTTGTTTTCAAAGGTATTTTTTGATCAATTTTTAGAGTGAATGATTTTAAAAATAGTTCCCATGAATCCCAATCTCTCTCCAGTATCAGTAGCCAACTAATTATAGCCTATGCATTATTTAATAATTGAGGGTTGGGGTTTTTGAATCCTAGAGCTCAATATTGAAAGTTGTGGTGTGAATTTATATTTAGAATGTGTTTGGTTGGAGGGATTGGTGGATGGATGGAGATGAGTGGAGGGAGAGGAGTGTAGGGAAGAGTTGAAATCACTTGATTGGTTGGAAGGAGATGGGAAGGGAGAGAAGATGTGGGTGGAAGAGCTCTCCTCCCGAGCCCACGATTGTGCATTCATCCTCTTCTAGACGGATCAGGAGGGACGCAAAAAGCTGGAGGGAACTTTGGACGGAAAAAAACTCCATTTTACCATCCAATATCTACTTTATCTTATCTTTTCTTTTCTTTTCTTTTTCTCTTTCGTAAACTGAATAATAAAAGAACCCAAAAGCTAAACACTTTTCTCCTACTCATCGTTACGTATATGTTAAAAATTGTAAACAAAAGTTTTTTTATTTTTATTTTTTTTAATTTTTTTTAATTTCATGTTTTTACCATGTAGGTTGTGTAGGTATAAAATGGTATTTGAAGAAATATATTGAAAAAATTTACAAGTAGTCGTAAGGATAATATAGTAATTTATAATTTAAAAACCATCCATCCTCCCACTTCACTTTTTTGATACCAAACAAAGGAATGGAGACTCGTCTTCTCTCCTTCCTATCTTACCAACAACATAAAAGAAAGTTACTATCATCTCCATCCGTCCTACTCTCCATCCCTTCAACCAAACAGAGCCTTAGACTAAAACCTACAACGGGTGGGGAGAGGCCCTGAATTTGTGAGATTTTTTTTTTTTTTTTATGCTTCTCAATTTTTGGAATCCCACTCTTGCTCTCCTAAATTTTTAAGAATTTCTCTTTTGTCCCCCTAATATCGAAAATTTCTTACATCTTGTTTTATTTTTTATTTTTTTTTATTTTTATAAATATCTTATGTATGCCCCTTATTAACAATTATAAATAATTCGCTCCGCAAAAGTTCTTCAATATTAGCTAGGATTCAAACAAGAAACGTCATTAAAGTTATCTTCTTTGATTTCAGTTGTGGGGAACAAGACATGGTGGAAGTGTAATTGTTAGACATTAATATAAAATTACTCCTCAGTCAGGTACCGTCTTTATCACAAATTAAATCTCATATTTGCATAAAAAAAAAAATGAACTGATGAATAAGTGACTTTGATTTACCAATCAACAGTGATGGGCTTTCATTAATCATAAGCAACGTCATTTGTATTTTTCCCCCCAAAAAATTTAATAGGGTGAAAATCTACGATCAAATTGCATTCAGGGCGAATGACCGATTTGACGTTGATTGTTGTGCATGAACAAAAAAAAAAGGTAAAGGTGCAGGAAAGAAATAAAGAGAGATTTTTTATAGGGACTAACATAAACGGGCCAAAATTAGAATCAAGGTTTTAATAAATGTCAAGAAACAATCTTATTTGCAAAATTGAACAAAAAAACAAAACTGATAAGGATGGCAATTGGCTAGGGCGGGACGTGGGTATGCCTCCCCCCATCCCCCTACCCACCTCCCTTTTTATCTCTAATACCCGTCTAATTTAAATGCCGGTACAGGGGTATATCCACTAGAAGTGCTATATTCATACTTTATCCATTTACCCATCAAGAGTTATTATAAAAAATTAAAATAATTTCTTTAAAAGTTTTCATAAATTTTAACAACATAATCATAATTAAAAATGAAATTAAAACATTAAAAAAAATCTAAATTTTAGAAATTCCATAAAACTAAATTCGTTAAGCAAACTAAAACATTAATACACTAACTTTATTATTCTTCTTCTATTATAAGGGAAGAATATATACGGGGTGGGTTTCTGGTATCAGGGAGCTTCTCCCATCCCCGCCCTGTACCTGCACGGGTGATTAATCTTAACCCTATATCCGCCTCTGCATGTACTATCTCCCATACCCACCCCATGAGGGGGGCGATACCCAAATAATGATCCATACTATAACTAGTACCCACAATGTACCTAATGTTTGAATAAATGGTGAATGGCACAACCAAAAAGCACGAGAGAAGAATTCTTTTAAGGAAAAAAAATATTCCAAAACATAACCGATTAATATGACGACCTCACTCAAAAAACGAGAATTCATAGACTCTTATAGAAAAATTCGAAAAAAAAATAAACAAAAATCGATATTGGAAAAAAAAATACTCCAACTTCTCTAAAAATAGGAAGCACTACTACTTTTCACCTTAAAAGAAAAAAGGAAGTACTACGTGAATCTACAAAAAAAAAATCCCATTAAAAAAAAAAAAGAAATAAAGAAAAAAAAAGGCAAACATAATCATAATTAAATTTAAATTTGAAATTTATTTAACTAACTACGGCCCTCCGCTTCTTAGTAAATAAGATTCTTTTCCATAAGTGAAATCCAAAAACTAAAACTACTTTTAAATGTGGCCACAAGCATGTGGAGCGGTAAAACAGACATAGTAAAAGAAGACAATTTAAAATTTGTTTCAGTTTGCAAATAAGTTGTATAGTGTTCATTTTCAGAAAGGGGATTCTACAATGGCCATTTTATGTACATACGTCTTTGGTATAGAAACTCACAAGTAATTACATCCTCTCTAATGCTTCGAGAGCCTTCAACTATGATTGAGATGATGAGTGTAATAGAGCTCGTTATCAGGAATGAGAAAGAAAAGAAGAGAGAGATGCGTAGAATACAAAAAACCTAAGGGGAATGACTAGCAATCGTGAGTTTGTGATGAATGATTGCTTGAGCTTCTGGGCGTATGGTGATGGTGGCATAATTCTCATGTGAGAATGAAGAGGGCCCCGCGATTTTGGGGAGATTTCCTATTTATACATGGAAACTCTTACACCACCTCTAAGTCTTGTCCTGAATAGGATTGACCTAGATTTGATGTTTGAATTTGATTGAGACTTATCCAAATCTACTTGTGAGTAGATCTTCTATGTGAATTCCATGAATTTGAATTGGGAAGCTCTAATTCAAATTTATCTTGTGCTGGTGGAATTATCTCAATTCCTAAACACGTGGAGTGGACATTCTGATAATTATATGTTAGATGTTTCATCACCAATCTTAGATTGGTAGACACGTCAGTCATTCCGTGAGTTATTCGGTGAGTCACCTAATGACTCGTTTGGTGAGCCGTTGGTGAGTCGTCTAATGACTCGTTTGGTGACTCTTTTACTCTAGAGGCTGTTAAATTTTCAGTCGATCTGGAGCTTCACTGGCAAGGTCGATCCGTGAGTCCAGTATCATGTGACTAGTGAATTGCATTTCCACTCCAGTTGATGATGTTTTGGAAGTTGTATCCGAACTGATTCTTGGTTTTCAAATTATCTGTGTTTGACACGTGAATAGTGAGAGATGAGTTACGAAATCTGAGCTTAAAACAAACAACATAATTGATTATAAACATTGAACAACATAAGATATTGCACATTCACGTTAACATACTTATCTGCATGCACTAGATTTTAATTATGATGAAAAAAAAAAAACCAAAAGATTGAAGTGTAATATTAGGAATCTTTGATCGGACCTCTAGTTGTGTAACGCCCCCGACAATCCACGTAGGGCCGGCTACGTAGACGTGGGCCGTTACTTTACTTACTTAACTTATTACTTAGTTTCTTTTACTTGAACGTGAAGAAAAGTACAGAATAATTTTTTTTAATCATACATATACAACTTCATACTTAAAATATTTGCGGAAAATCTTGCGTAGTGGTATCCCACACCGCCCTTCACTTGCTGCATCGTCTCCATGGCCCACCAAGTAAGCTGCAGGCATCTTACCTACAGTATGAAATATCTGATGAGCTTTCGCCCATCAAGTACAAACATAATCTCACAAAAAACATTTTAAACCTCAAAGAAAACATGTCAATCATCATATAATTTATGCATGAGCCATTTATGATTGATTGAATGCTTTATGCTTTATTATAGACTCAATCTTTATTATCTTGTCTCAACATGTGGGCCCATAGTGTCCGTACCGAAAGCGCGCAGCTTCCAGATAAAGCTAGGGTTTGCAAAGCCCTAACAGTTCTGGGGAATTTTACTTGACCCTTCACGATCACGGATTTCGATCACGGAAGGTAATTATCACCACTAAACATGTAGCCTCCTTGATTAAGGGAGGTTGGGTACGACACCTTACTTGATTATCTTACCATGTGATTTAACATTAGCGAACATATTTCATGATGTCACTATGTCATATCATACTCAACATTTGCCATAATATGACCTTCTTGAAAACATATCACTTCTGGAACCATGACATTTTTAAAAACATGGCATTTCTGAAATCATACATTTTTGTAAACATGGCACTTTTGTAAATAGCCACTTTTATAAACATAGCACTTTTATAAACATAGCACTTTTGTAAAACAGAGTATTTTTGAAACCATGACATTTTTGAAAACATGGCATTTCTGAAAACATGGCATTACAATTGTAATAACATAACTTAGCTCATCATAGCATAGTATCACACATTATGGCATCACATATCATAGCATAACATAGCATGTATACTTGAAAATATAGTATAATTGAAAATAGTCCTTTACTATTTTCATACTGTAGGTGAGGTTCGATACTTGCCTGTAGTCCTAACACTCTTGATTTATCGTCCCAAAATAGCACGACAATAGTTCCTACTCCTGTTTCCAAACAGGGTGTAAGATAAGAATCATTTACATTCTATCTTACTATAAATCATAATTATTAAATGTTGGTATCCCAACCAACAACTATGGGTAATTCTAGGTATATGTCCCCGATACTAGATGTTTTACTGGGTTACAAATAGTAACCCTATTATTTTAAAAAACAACCCAATATGGATTAATCTTTAAGCGATTACGTTGGATAACCTCATGTACTAACCTTTATACATACCATTAGGGTTAGGTTACCTTCCTAACCTCGGGCTTTATTCTTGTCCATAATTATTGGGTTACCTCAATTAACCTTTTATCTTAGCCCAATTTATTAATCTTGGTATCCTTAGGGTTATCTTGACTAACCCTTAAGGTTAATTGTAGTCGAACTCTTGGTCAACCAAAGTCAATTACGGTCAACTATGGTCAATCCTCTTTGGGTCAACCTTTGAGCCTTGGGCTTGACCCAGTAACTCGGGTATCCTTCCCGGTTACCATGCGTAATCGCTTTACTTAACTCACAAAAATTCATATTCTTGAAATAGGTCTTTGTAAAATCATTAGGGATGGAAGCTACCTTTGGATAGTTTCCATAATCAAAACAGTGGTTTTGGAGAAAAATACAATTTTTTTCCAAACTGTTTTTAGAAAATCCTGTGCAGGAATTTCTTGTTCCCTGCACAGTCTTTATAAAACTGTGTCAGTTTAAAGATCTGAATTGAATTTGAAAAAGTTGTCTTCATGAAAGTTTTAGATCTCGAAGAATCCTAAAACTTTCACGTTTTGAGAAAAATCCAGTTTTGCTTGTATTCTCGTCAGTTTTAACTTGAACTTGCTGGACGTGTAGACTAGGTCTGGGCAGACCAGTCTCGGTTTTTCTGTAAAAACGGAGGCCATTGGAGCCTCAATTTGGAAATCTGTTTGCGATACCCCCTAGTAAAAAACCTTCTGAACAACTTTCATGTTTTAAGTTTTCTCTAATTCGAGCTCTAAAGGCCTCAAAATCGGCTTGCCGTAAAACTGGTTAGGATTCACCCGAACCTGGCAGTTTTCGGTTTAGAGTTCGTTTTACGTCCTAGACGTGGAATCTAGCTCAATCAGCCACCGCGGGAGCTCTAATACACACATGCAGCGGTTTCTAACGTAAAACATACATCCATGCATCACAAATTAACGTCATACATCAAGCACATAAACCCTAATCAACATAGCAAACACTTAACATGCAATATTGAAACCACCAAACCAAGAACCCTAACTAATCAAGCACAAATCTAAAAATCTAAATAAGGGGTATAAGAAAATAAATTGAGCTTATGCTCATTACAAACCAAGCTTAAATACATTTAAATTTCCCAAATGAAAATTTAAATGAAATACTTAGGGTTTAAGAATTTATACCCTCACTTAGATCCAAGATTTGGGCTTGGCTTTTACTGTCCCTTTTCCCTTCACCAACAGCCGGTCTTCCCCTCCAATTGGGGTTCCAATTTTTTTGGTCATAATCACATGAAACATACACAAAAACTTGAATCAAAACCTAAATGAAGAACTAAAGGGGTTTAGGAAGATTACAATTACCTTAACTCCTTGATTGGTGGGTTTCCAAAATTTTTTCTTCTTCTTTCTTTCTTCTCAAGAAATCTGACCACCACATGGTGTTCTCTCACTTGGGGTTCGGTTTTAATGGAAGGGAGAGGAGAAAAGAAAGACTTGGAATGGAACTAAAGTTTGGAAAGTTCTCTAACTTTCCCTATTTATAGGGGAAATTTCCAATTTCCCATAATTATTTTTAGCTCTAAAATTCTTCTTGAATTTGCTTAAGAGTCCTTAATGAACCAAAACTATTTGCTCTTTGATCCTTAAGGTGGCCGGCCATGCAAGGGAAGGTGAGCCAAAGATAGCTTGTCCAACAAGCTTGCATGTTCACCAAGTTTACTTAGTCACCAAGTAATTCTTGATTACCCTCATCTTGATGACATCACCATGATGACATCATCTTGCTTGCATCATCATTACAACAATTTCCCTTCCTTATTCATGGAATGGCCGGCCAAGCCATTGGTTGTGAACCAAAATTGGCTTGTTCAACAAGCTTATTGCATTGCTTACCTCACCCTTGCTTGTGTCACCTTGCTTACATCACTTTGTTGACATCATCAAGCAAAATTGCTTGCTCTCCAAGCCATAAGACAACCGGCTATACTAGGGGCATGAACCAAAATTTTTTGCTTGTTCACCAAGCTTCTAACAACCGGCCATTCAATGGGTGTGAGCCAAAAATGGCTTGCTCACCAAGCTACTCATGCTTACCTCACCTTGATGATATCATCTTGCTTGCATCATCTTGATGACATCACTTGCTTATCTCATATTTTCCAAAAATTACACTTTAGCCCCTAAGGACAAAATATTTGCAATTTAGTCCCTGCGGGTAATCGGCTAATGTAGTGCTACTACTTGACTTCCAATTCTTACATAATTATCCACTTGATTCAAAGAATCCATTAATATAATTATGCAATCCATTTCCTTATTAATTTTGATAATATCAATTCTGTTTTTGTCCTAAAATAGTATTATCATACTGAATTGTAGTCCAAAATCCAGTTGCATAAAATTGGACTACGTATAAATTTTTCTTGGGACTTGAAACCATTTAGCCTATATTATTGCTCCAATATTGTGCTTGATTTTTCTCTAACGTCATCTCAAACCTTATTCTCGCTTAAATCGTCCGTAACGACAGTTTTCTGCAGTATAGTTTCTATACCGATAAATTACACTGCAGTATCATCTTAGTCAAACCTTTGACTTTCCTTGGTCAAACGTTGACCATCATAAAATCATAAAATTTTTCTACCCTTTTTCTCAAAAGGTTCTATGCATGAACTAAGCAAACTATTATTGAGTCTCGTATCTAATTAATCGAGAACTCAAGCATATACTGATAAAATTATGAATTTCCCCATTGATACTCATAATTTTCATGAAACATCATCTAACCACATAGTACGGACCTTAAATTTCTTGCATATAAAAGTCTGTAAAAATTCCGGTTATTACAATCTATCCTCCTTAAACAATTTTCGTCCTCGAAAATTAGAATAATTCTAGGTGGCTTGTCTTCAAATCTAACCATAAATCCATACACTTTGTTCCCTTTTAATAACTTAATGAGATTACGTCTCTTATATAGAACCATAATCTTCTTTCATATCATCATAATTTCATACCTTCATACATACTTTCATTATACTTTATCCTTTCACATTGCATCACAAAAACTTTTTTTTTTTTTTTTTTTCATAAAATTTCTTAGCAAGTATATCATTTAACTTGCCATATTTGAAAAGCATATTTAACTTTCCATACTTGAAAAACATATTGTATCTTATATTTAAGATACTTCTCTTTAACTTAAATGAGGGCTCAGCGAATATATCATATTGAAAATATTTTCTTTCAATTTAGCTGAAGCTGAGGACCCTCTGGTACAATGTTAATCTTGTGCTGTTAGAACCCTTGACTTTTCATGATGGCCCCTCTCTTGGAACTTTTTCCTTCCTCAAGGATTGGCCCTTACATATTATAACATGGGTTGGTTCTAATAAGCATAAGATCAAGCACCATACATAAAAAAAATTCTTGGAATCTTTTTCCAAGTGAATCATGGAAACAATACTAAATAGTAGTATTGAAAACATTTTTTTTTTATACATAATATCGTTCAAGTAATGCAGTGAAAGGTATCCTTGTATCAACTAGCTACTTGTTAGCTAGTTAAAAGCTTCTTTTTCGCTTTCAATATTTCCTTTATATCACAAAGGCACAATCATAATTCTTAGAAATATCTAAAACTTCCCATCATTACATAATTTCCATTACTTAAAAGGTTGCTATTGATCTCACCCTCATTAACGTCATCATCAGACTCATAGCCATTATCATGGTCTACTAAATTGATGTTGGTAATATCCAACTCATATGGGCACATTGCCTATTGCTATTCCAAGCTAAGGCATCACCATACTTTTCCCCGTATCTAATATTACTCTTTTGGGGCAAAAGTTTCACAACCAGGAAACTTAACTTCCATGGTATTAATCCTTTCCTTAAAATGAAAGTTCCTAATTATCACCATACTAAGGTAGGGTGATAGGCTATCAGATCTCAAAGCCTATTCATTTCTCATTGCTATTCTAGCAATTATCGTTGCAACTTAGCCATTACAGTTGCATGATTAGATTCTTGCGGAATTTGACGAACTATCTTCTAATTCTAGTTTTTAATTCCTCTCATTTCTAATACTCATTCTTCCATTCATATCTTATCATGTCCTATCATGGAAACATCATAACTTATCGTGATCTCTAAGGATTCTTCATGTTCTCTTCATATCATACCATAAGCTTATCCCTCACATACACATTATGATAAATTTTAGGATCGCTCTAATGCATCCCACAAAATCCAAAGTATCAGGGGCATCATCCTCCGTGCAACCATTGATAATATATGCTTATCACGTAAGCCATGTCTTAACTAATTCTAATCGTAAGAGAAAAAGAAAAAAAATTTAACTTACTTGGGCACTTGCAGAAACGATGTGAAGCAACGTGAAGTAGGCTGGCAGGATACCGCTCTGATACCATCTGTAACGCCCCCGACAATCCACGTAGGGCCGGCTACGTAGACGTGGGCCGTTACTTTACTTACTTAACTTATTACTTAGTTTCTTTTACTTGAACGTGAAGAAAATTACAGAATAATTTTTTTTTAATCATACATATACAACTTCATACTTAAAATATTTGCGGAAAATCTTGCGTAGTGGTATCCCACACCGCCCTTCACTTGCTGCATCGTCTCCATGGCCCCCAAGTAAAGCTGCAGGCATCTTACCTACAGTATGAAATATCTGATGAGCTTTCGCCCATCAAGTACAAACATAATCTCACAAAAACATTTTAAACCTCAAAGAAAACATGTCAATCATCATATAATTTATGCATGAGCCATTTATGATTGATTGAATGCTTATGCTTCATTATAGACTCAATCTTTATTATCTTGTCTCAACATGTGGGCCCATAGTGTCCGTACCGAAAGCGCGCAGCCTCCAGATAAAGCTAGGGTTTGCAAGGCCCTAACAGTTCTGGGAATTTTAACTTGACCCTTCACGATCACGGATTTCGATCACGGAAGGTAATTATCACCACTAAACATGTAGCCTCCTTGATTAAGGGAGGTTGGTACGACACCTTACTTGATTATCTTACCATGTGATTTAACATTAGCGAACATATTTCATGATGTCACTATGTCATATCATACTCAACATTTGCCATAATATGGCCTTCTTGAAAACATATCACTTCTGGAACCATGACATTTTTGAAAACATGGCATTTCTGAAATCATGACATTTTTGTAAACATGGCACTTTTGTAAATATAGCACTTTTATAAACATAGCACTTTTATAAACATAGCACTTTTGTAAAACATAGTATTTTTGAAACCATGACATTTTTGAAAACATGGCATTTCTGAAAACATGGCATTACATGTAATAACATAACTTAGCTCATCATAGCATAGTATCACACATTATGGCATCACATATCATAGCATAACATAGCATGTATACTTGAAAATATAGTATAATTGAAAATAGTCTTTACTATTTTCATACTGTAGGTGAGGTTCGATACTTGCCTGTAGTCCTACGCTCTTGATTTATCGTCCCAAAATAGCACGACAATAGTTCCTACTCCTGTTTCCAAACAGGGTGTAAGATAAGAATCATTTACATTCTATCTTACTATAAATCATAATTATTAAATGTTGGTATCCCAACAACAACTATGGGTAATTCTAGGTATATGTCTCCGATACTAGATGTTTTACTGGGTTACAAATAGTAACCCTATTATTTAAAAACAACCCAATATGGATTAATCTTTAAGAGATTACGTTGGATAACCTCATGTACTAAACCTTTATACATACCATTAGGGTTAGGTTACCTTCCTAACCTCGGGCTTTATTCTTGTCCATAATTATTGGGTTACCTCAATTAACCTTTTATCTTAGCCCAATTTATTAATATTGGTATCCTTTAGGGTTATCTTGACTAACCCTTAAGGTTAATTGTAGTCGAACTCTTGGTCAACCAAAGTCAATTACGGTCAACTATGGTCAATCCTCTTTGGGTCAACCTTTGAGCCTTGGGCTTGACCCAGTAACTCGGGTATCCTTCCCGGTTACCATGCGTAATCGCTTTACTTAACTCACAAAAATTCATATTCTTGAAATAGGTCTTTGTAAAAATCATTTAGGGATGGAAGCTACCTTTGGAATAGTTTCCATAATCAGAGATCTAAAACTTTCATGAAGACAACTTTTTCAAATTCAATTCAGATCTTTAAACTGACACAGTTTTATAAAGACTGTGCAGGGAATAAGAAATTCCTGCACAGGATTTTCTAAAAACAGTTTGGAAAAAAATTGTATCTTTCTCCAAAACCACTGTTCTGATTATGGAAACTATTCCAAAGGTAGCTTCCATCCCTAAATGATTTTTACAAAGACCTATTTCAAGAATATGAATTTTTGTGAGTTAAGTAAAGCGATTACGCATGGTAACCGGGAAGGATACCCGAGTTACTGGGTCAAGCCCAAGGCTCAAAGGTTGACCCAAAGAGGATTGACCATAGTTGACCGTAATTGACTTTGGTTGACCAAGATTTCGACTACAATTAACCTTAAGGGTTAGTCAAGATAACCCTAAAGGATACCAAGATTAATAAATTGGGCTAAGATAAAAGGTTAATTGAGGTAACCCAATAATTATGGACAAGAATAAAGCCCGAGGTTAGGAAGGTAACCTAACCCTAATGGTATGTATAAAGGTTTAGTACATGAGGTTATCCAACGTAATCTCTTAAAGATTAATCCATATTGGGTTGTTTTTAAAATAATAGGGTTACTATTTGTAACCCAGTAAAACATCTAGTATCGGGGACATATACCTAGAATTACCCATAGTTGTTGGTTGGGATACCAACATTTAATAATTATGATTTATAGTAAGATAGAATGTAAATGATTCTTATCTTACACCCTGTTTGGAAACAGGAGTAGGAACTATTGTCGTGCTATTTTGGGACGATAAATCAAGAGCGTAGGACTACAGGCAAGTATCGAACCTCACCTACAGTATGAAAATAGTAAAGACTATTTTCAATTATACTATATTTTCAAGTATACATGCTATGTTATGCTATGATATGTGATGCCATAATGTGTGATACTATGCTATGATGAGCTAAGTTATGTTATTACATGTAATGCCATGTTTTCAGAAATGCCATGTTTTCAAAAATGTCATGGTTTCAAAAATACTATGTTTTACAAAAGTGCTATGTTTATAAAAGTGCTATGTTTATAAAAGTGCTATATTTACAAAAGTGCCATGTTTACAAAAATGTCATGATTTCAGAAATGCCATGTTTTCAAAAATGTCATGGTTCCAGAAGTGATATGTTTTCAAGAAGGCCATATTATGGCAAATGTTGAGTATGATATGACATAGTGACATCATGAAATATGTTCGCTAATGTTAAATCACATGGTAAGATAATCAAGTAAGGTGTCGTACCAACCTCCCTTAATCAAGGAGGCTACATGTTTAGTGGTGATAATTACCTTCCGTGATCGAAATCCGTGATCGTGAAGGGTCAAGTTAAAATTCCCAGAACTGTTAGGGCCTTGCAAACCCTAGCTTTATCTGGAGGCTGCGCGCTTTCGGTACGGACACTATGGGCCCACATGTTGAGACAAGATAATAAAGATTGAGTCTATAATGAAGCATAAAGCATTCAATCAATCATAAATGGCTCATGCATAAATTATATGATGATTGACATGTTTTCTTTGAGGTTTAAAATGTTTTTGTGAGATTATGTTTGTACTTGATGGGCGAAAGCTCATCAGATATTTCATACTGTAGGTAAGATGCCTGCAGCTTTACTTGGTGGGCCATGGAGACGATGCAGCAAGTGAAGGGCGGTGTGGGATACCACTACGCAAGATTTTCCGCAAATATTTTAAGTATGAAGTTGTATATGTATGATTAAAAAAAAATTATTCTGTAATTTTCTTCACGTTCAAGTAAAAGAAACTAAGTAATAAGTTAAGTAAGTAAAGTAACGGCCCACGTCTACGTAGCCGGCCCTACGTGGATTGTCGGGGGCGTTACAAGTTGTGGATTGATCTCCTTCACCGACTGCACTTTTTGTTTATTTCCTCATTTATTTTCATTCCTTGTGTGGCTCTGCCAACTGCTTCCTTTTTTTGTAATTTTCCATGTAAAGTTCTTCCCCTGTTTTTTATATATACTGATAGAACAATACTATAAAGTATAACTCTTTGCCCATTACAAGTCCAAAAGTTTCATGTAACGGGAAAGAAAAATGGAACGTAAATCTGACGGAGAAGCTTTAATAGTGGATGTCAAGCATTATTGAGCAATATTCCTTATCTCCAAGCAATGGAAACAAGTAGATGGACATTAGCTTGCTTTTGCTCGTAAAGAAAAGTTTGATTTGATGTCATGATATATAGTTCCGGAACCTTGGGGTCAAAATGAAGAGGGAAATTATTCATTACTTTTGATGGAAAAATGTAAGTTGTCCCCACCAAAAACACAAAATGGGGCAGAAAAGTTGTGTTTCCCACCACCTCTTTTTATTGTTTTATTTCTTCCTTTTTAAGAACAAATTCTTTTGATAATATATGAAAAAAAAAACTCACCATAATATAAAATTCAATTTAAGAAAGTCGATCATTTAAAGGAAAAATAAAATATGTAAATTTAATGAAACTTGATAAAGAGCTGAGAGTTAAAAAAATACACACTATTCTAGTAGGACCTATATCAAATAATTCTCCTCATTTGCAATATGGAACCTACAAGTGGTAGCCTATAACTCAAGAGTCCTAATTAAGAGAACTCAATAATTAAGGAGGTCTGATTAAACATAATAATGGACCATATGCAGGATGTTGTGAGAAAAAGAAGCAAGTACTAAATGACAAGTGTGCCACTTGAAGGAATCTCTCATGGAAATCCCTCCAAAAATCTGTGACATATTCTCCTTTTCCACTATAAATGGGAACCCATTGGGTTCCTTTTCAATTGTGGAAGTCTTTTGTGTTTTCAATTTGATCAAGAAGCAATTGCATTTTCAAACTCTTGAGCATGTTCAACGCACTGAAATAATGTTGATGGGTGGTAGGAATGCCTGAAAGATATTTTATGCATTTTATTGATTATTTTGAATTGATTATTAATTAATATTTGAGGTTTTTTATTATATCATTGCTATTTCATTCTCATTAATTTATAAGTTAAAGTAAATGTAAGTAAATAAACTGTTAGAATGTCGTATACAATGGATATTGTTTGCAAGAAGACATCATTCTATAGTAAGTATTCTAAATTCATAGTCCGTAGTCAATGGAGTTAGATTGAGCATCTAACTTATGTTAAGACTATTATGTTGTCTAAATCCAATTGGGAAGATGGTTTGTCTTGATCATTAAAGCGAGCTAACTCCGAAGTTAAGACCTAGATATATTGCCCAGTGGTGCTGATATATTGGACTGGGACTTAAGTGTAATTAATCTATTTAATAAGTTCATTTACATAAATTAATTCACTTATGACATTCATTATGTGATCACCTTAATCCTGAGTAAATAATTGATTCCATGTTTATAACTTGTGTACTTTGATATTTCAAAGGCTAAAGCGCCTCAAAGTAGTAAGCTTATAGACCCGTTCGTTGAGTACTGACTTATATTCAATTAGAGCTTTTATTTATAGATATAGAGTCATAGCTCTATTAAAAGAGTTAAGGACATTCTCTCAAAGGCATTATATGGGAATTGGAAAACGGACAAGGTCTTGGTTATTTGTTCTACAAATGATTTATTACTCATTTCGATATAGATAATCATTTTCCTATAAAGTGTATAATGGACCTTTAAGACAAAATGATCAAGACAAAAAACGGATGTTAGCCTTAAATTGATTATGGATATCATATGAGGGTATTGCATATTTGACAAGGTCATGGACTAAGGCTATTTATAAGCTTACATAATATGATATATAATCAGGAGTGCAATTTTAGGTTTATAGTGGTGTGATTTTGAAACTAATAATTATGTTATTGATTGATTCAGTATAGAATATTTAGTCAAATAAATTATTGAAGCCTGAATTATATATGTCCAATTAGTCCCTTCTGTTGATACCAATTTCTGTTCCGACCACGACGCACGTGATCCAGTCGCCTGACATTAGATTCGACTCCAGATTCTTGATCGGATGAAGGTGATCCGACTAGTGCTGACCAGACTCCGTTCACTAACTTGTTAACCGGCGCTCGGACTTCGCCGTCTTGTCAGAGTGTCCCGTCTACCCGTGCAAGACGACTGACCGACTAGAATACCAGACGAGCCCCCGCACCAGTGCATTCCAGAGGCCAAGGGCCCTCAGAGCCCGTGCCCCACCTGTCACACCATTCCTGACACAGGTCCCATCGGCGGCAGGCGCCGCCTGCCCACTCCTGCAGCACGTCACGTCGCCACCACCTGCTCTTGCAGGGATTGTCCCTGCAGACACCGACAGCGGTCGCCCTACCGCCACCTAGGCCGGATGCGTGGCATTACCGCGGATTGACACGTCTGCAGGTCTAGAGCCACATCGCCCACTTGGGCTACTAGGTAGCCGACCCGGACGGGTCGCCCCGAGCACCCGAGCCCGTGGAAGGCGCCTATAAATAGGGGAAAAAACCACAAATTCAGGTAAGCTCATTTCTGCCTGGCCAAAACTCTGTCTCTCCCACTGCTCATCAGCTCCCGAACTGACTTAGGCATCGGAGTGCCCTCGGCAGACACCACACCGGTGTCCCCCTGAACCCGAGGTGCTTTCATTTTGCAGGTGTTGGCGGCGGAGTGACTGGCCGGACTTGATCGGACCACCCAACCACATTGGGTGTTGCTGCCGGAGGCGTTTTCGGCATCAACATTTTGGCGCTAGAGGAAGGGCGACGCGCCTTTCCAGCAACCACAACCTAGACTTGTACTTCCGAGTGCACGGCTTCGCATAATGGATGAGCACGGCGAACAAGAGATCTGTGAAGAGAACGCCGCTGGCACCAGGCTCGCGAGACTCCCGCCGTCCACCGCACGAGAGGGGAGGACGACAACGTCGACCGACCCAGACGGAGATCTTGGCCGGGAACGTGCAGAACTTGACCCCCACCGTCCAAGTACTTATGGAGGCCCTGCGTGAGGCCCAGGACGCCCGACTACCGCAACAGCAGGAAGCAGCCGAATCAATGCCGAGTAGACCGCCAAGGTCGGCGAGTAGACGGTTGGACCTATCCCCTACTTACAATAGGAGTCATCGGTCACAACACAGGGGCCAAGAGAGAGAACAACGAGGGGAGGAGTCGGGTAGAGAACGTTCAAGAAGTCACCGCACCGGCATAGCGCGCTCAGACGCCGCCGACTCTCAAGCAATCAACCAGGCTGGCGCTCGAGTAGATGACCAAGATGACCAGGCCGACCAGCCGGAGGAAAACCCAAACGTTCGCGGAGGTGTGACCTCAGTCTTCGACCGGCTCGGGAGACCAGCGATTTACCGGCGCCTTGGCCGGGAACGATCTGTGGACAGGCCAAAGGAGGGAAGCCATAGCCGGAGCAGGTTAGATCACCTCCAGCGGCAGTTAGATCAGCTCTTAGGTCAGTAATATGGTCTAGACCAGTTTGGAGCAGCTGAACCACCCTTCACCTCGGCAATCATGTCCGCGCCATATCCGACCCGGTTTAAGATGCCATCTATGGCGTCCTATGGTGGTTGGTTAGACGCGGGCGAACATCTTGAGAACTACAGAGCGTACATGCAAATCCAAAGTACCAACGAGGCTGCCCTTTGCAAATCCTTCTGCCTAACCCTGACCGGAGCTGCTCGGCAATGGTACAGAAGGCTTGCTCCTGGATCGATTAGCAGCTTTCAGCAGTTAGCGGATTCCTTTTCGGCTGCCTTCATGGGGTCGAAACCCAGAAAGCTAGGAGCCTCCCACCTCTTCACCATAAAGCAAGGTGAGAGCGAAATGCTGAAGGCGTACCTGGAGCGCTTTGATAAAGCCGTTGTGCAAGCGGAGTCCTGCACGGATGAGACCCTCATCCAAGCTTTCCGTGAAGGAATCCAGGATCCCTGTCTCGTCTAGACGCTCGCTTACGACATGCCGCCAACCTTTGCCCAACTGAGGGGGATCGCCTGGTGGCACGCCGAGGCGGACGAATACGTTAGAGGACGAGGGCTGGAAGCCCAAGTACAGACCCGTCTTCCCGAAAGGAAGTCGGACAGAAACCAGACAGACAAAGGGAAGGCTCCTGCCGCAAGCAGCCGGGAGGAGGCCAAATCCGGTCCGAAGACGCCAACAGGGAAGTTCCACCAGTATACCCTGCTGGTCACAAACGATCGAGAACGTCCTACACCAGGTGTCTGGCAAAGGACTGCTCCGAGATCCGCGGCCCATCCGAACAGATCAGGCGCGGAGGAATCCGAACAAATACTGCCACTTCCACAAGGACGTGGGCCACGAGACGAAGGATTGTATTCAGCTCCGAGACCAAATCGAGGCACTGATTCGCCATGGCCACTTGCGGGAGTTCGTGGAAAGAATAAACACTCCGGCTGAGCCAAGCAGTCGACCAGCCCCAGGTACCCCGGCGCCACCAGGGGCCAGACGATCGGCCGGACGAGCCCGGACCGGAACACATAGTCCACACCATTTTCAGTGGAACGGCAACTGGAGACACCGCCAGTAGCTGGAGGAGTTACGCCCGCGAGGCAAGGCGGTTTGCCCGCAGGGAGTTCATCAACATGACTGAGCATGTCTCCAAAATATGCTGCCAGAGAAGCACCCCGATTACTTTCACAGATGAGGAAGCCGACCGGCTGCTACACCCACACAATGACGCTTTGGTCGGCGAAATCCGAGTAGCCGACAACGTCATCCGACGCATCCTCATCGGCAACGGAAGCTCGACAGACGTTATGTTTAGGGATGCTTTCTCGAGGCTGAAGATCGAAGGCGCCGTGCTGACGCCCATCCAAACGCCCTTGTATGGGTTCGCCGGGGAATGTGTGCGCGTGGCTGGTACGGTCAGCCTCCACGTTACTATCGGAGACGGCCCAGAGAGGGTGACCAGGATGGTGGAGTTCATCGTTGTAGACCGGCCGTCCGCCTACAACGTCATCCTAGGGAGACCAACCCTCAACGCGATAAAAGCGGTAGTCTCCACCTACCACTTAGCCATGAAGTTCCCCACTGAAGGCAGGGTCGGAGTCTTCCGGGGGAACCAGGAAGGGGTGCGGAAGTGTTACGTAGAGGCAGTGAACAGAGTGAGTCAGAAGACCGCAGCCCCGGTAACTGTCGCTACCATCTTTCGGATCGAAGATATGGGGGCTCCGAACGGAGAAGTCAAGAGATTCAGCGACCTGGACCCCCGTATGCCAGAAAAGGAAGTCCGGGCGTACCCTGCCAAGGAGATGATCCGCTACCAGCTAGACCCTGAGCATCCGGAGAGAACCGTGCTGCTCGGCGCGAGGCTTACTCCGACCAGTCGGAAAGACATACAGCTGTGCCTCCGAGAACACAATGACATTTTCGCCTGGTCCCACGAGGACATACCCGGAATTGACCCAGCCATCATGAGCCACCAGCTTAACGTCAACCTAAGGTACAAACCAGTGATCCAGAAGAGAAGGGCCTTTAACCCGGAAAGGTGTGAGGCCATCAACTAAGAGGTGAAGAAGCTTCTTGCGGCGGGGTTCATCCATGAAATTTCCTACCCGGAGTGGCTGGCGAACGTGGTCCTGGTCAAGAAGTCTACCGGGAAGTGGTGAGTTTGTATTGACTACACGGACCTCAACAAGGCGTGTCCAAAGGACTGCTTCCCCCTTCCCCGAATAGACCAGCTCGTTGACGCCACCGTGGGACACAAGCTACTCAGCTTCATGGATGCCTACTCGGGGTACAACCAGATACCCCTCAGCAAATCTGACCTGGCCAAAACAGCGTTTACAACCGATCAGGGCCTGTACTGCTACCAAGTCATGCCGTTTGGTCTCAAGAATGCCGGAGCAACCTACCAGCGCCTAATGAACAAGATGTTCGCTCCGCTCATTGGGAAAACCATGGAGGTGTACGTGGACGATATGCTTGTAAAAAGCAGGCGAGCAGGCGAGCAGCTGACCACGTCCAAGACCTCTGAGACAGCTTCGACATTTTGCGGCAGTACAGAATGAAACTCAACCCGGCTAAGTGCGCGTTCGGGGTAGACTCGGGGAAGTTTCTGGGGTTCATGGTGAACCACTGCGGGATTGAGCTCAATCCCGTCAAAGCTCAAGCGGTGATGGACCTACAACCCCCACAGACGACCAAGGAAGTCCAAAGACTAACTGGGATGATTGCGGCCCTCTCCCGGTTCGTCTCTCGGTCCACCGACAAGTGCTCCCCATTTTTTCAAGCGCTCAAGGGCAAAGGAAAAATCAGTTGGGACGACATGTGCGGTGAGGCCTTTGAGGGCCTGAAAGAATACCTGGACAGCCCTCCCTTGCTATCAAAGCCACTCCCTGGGGAGGTGCTGCTTGTCTACCTGGCGGTCTCCGATAAAGCTGTCAGCTCTGTGCTGGTCCGAGAAGACGAGAAGATCAAGCGACCCGTTTACTACAGCATAAAAGCGTTCCAAGGGGCGAAAGAAAGATATACCCCCTTGGAAAAGCTTGCTCTTGCGCTGGTCTCCTCGGCTCGTAAGCTGCGGCCCTACTTCCAAGGCCACCCGATTCGTGTTCCGACTAGCTATCCCCTTCGACAGGTTCTCCAGAACCCTGAATTATCGGGCCGAATCGCGAAATGGGTCATAGAGCTCGGGGAATTTGACATAGAATACGTCCCTCGCACCGCGATTAAAGCACAAGCCTTAGCTGATTTCGTGGCCGAGTTTACGGGTACTGCTGGACCGTCCCCGGAATGTTCGGAGAAGAATGTGGCGACTTCACAAATCGGCTTGGAAGTACTCGGTGCAAGGTGGAAGCTCTTCGTCGACGGGTCCTTCAGCTCAGGGGGCTCGGGTGCAGGGTTGGTCCTCGTCAGCCCCGACCAGTCCATGACCAGCCAAGCACTCCGCTTCAACTTCAAAGCATCTAATAATGAAGTGGAGTACGAGGCTGTTATCGCTGGCCTCGGATTGGCCCGGGAACTTGGGGTGCAAGACATCGAAGTTTTCAGTGATTCAATGGTTATTATCAACCAGGTAACCGGAGAGTTCCAGGCAAGAGAGGATAGGATGGCGAAATATTTGGAAAAGGTCAAGGCCCTACTCGGCCAGTTTAGAAGCTAATTGTGACCCGAGTACCTCGATCCGAGAACCTTGAGGCTAACGCCCTAGCCCGGCTAACCTCAAGAAGCGATATTGAAGGGCTCGTCTCCTTTCCCGTAGAGCGGCTCGACCAGCCAAGCATTGACCGGGCAGAGGAGGTTCTCTTCTCCAAGAACATAACAAGTTGGATGGATCCGATCCTTCACTATCTTTCCCGTGCCGAGCTTCCCGAGGACCGAGTAGAAGCTCGAAGGATCAAGAACACTTCGACGCAATACACCATTATCGGCGGGAAGTTGTACCGCCGAGGACACTCTGCCCCATATCAGCGATGCGTCGGGCCAAGGGAAGCTGAGTACCTGCTGAAGGAGGTACATAGTGGGGTGTGCGAAAACCACTCGGGGAGGGAGAGCCTTAGCCTTCAAATGTCTCCGGCAAGGATACTACTGGCCGACCATGGGCAAGGATTCCATGGATTTCGCCCGAAAATGCTTGAAATGTCAACAATTTGCCAAGACCATTAAGACCCACCCCGAGAGGCTGACTTCGGTTGTGAGCGCTTGGCCGTTCGCAAATGGGCCCTCGACCTGATTGGACCACTGCCCATGGCTCGGTCCCAACTACGGTATTGCCTCGTGACAATAGATTACCTTACTAAGTGGGTCGAAGTGGAACCCTTGGCACGGCAGACCGAAGAAAAATGCACAAGCTTCTTATGGAAGAGTATCATATGCCGATTCGGGGGTCCCCCCACACTATGGTCACCGACAACGGGAGGCAATTTGACAACCCGAAGTTCGTCGCGCTTTGCGAACAATTCGGTATAAGCAAAGTATATTCCTCCCACGGTCACCCTCAGAGCAACGGACAGGTTGAAGCCGCTAAAAGGACTATCAAGGAAAACCTGAAGAAGAACTTAGAACGACACAAGGGGGCCTGGATAGATGAGCTGCCCCGGGTACTCTGGGCTTACCGGACTACAAAGCGGACCGCAACTGGCGAAACTCCTTTTGCGATGGCCTTCGGGGTAGAGGCTGTCATCCCGGCCGAGGTCGGATTACCGAGCCACCGAGTAGAATACTACAATGAGGAGGACAACGCTGAACAGATGCTGCCCGAGCTCGATCTGGTTGAGGAAAAACGAGAACAGGCTCTCATTCGGATAGCGGCAAGGAATCAAGTAGTTGCTCGATATTATGATAAGAAATTTCGACCACGTGTCTTCCAGGTAGGAGATTTTGTGCTCAAGAAAGTGCTGGTGCAGGAACCTGGGTTAGGCTCGTTCGGACCTAAATGGGAAGGGCCCTACAGGATTACGGAGGTCGTCAGGCCGGGCACTTACCGGTTAGCTGACCAGGAAGATAGGGCCCTTAGCCACCCATGGAATGCTGACCACCTGAAGCGCTTCTTTCAATAATTTTTATTTTGTACCGATGTAATAGCATTGTAAAAAAAAAAAAATGGAAATATGAGAAATTTTTTGTCCCAACCTCAGTTTCGTGTAATTTACTCATACGGAGTCAAGTCCCCAGCTCGAGCGCTGACCAGAAATGGACGAGCCCGACCAGGACACTTCAAATCTGCCCTTGCAAACAACTCTTGTGGTCCCCAGACCCAAGAGTCAGGTCCCCAGCTCGGGCACCGACTAGAAATGGACGAGCTCGACCAGGACACTTCAAATCTGCCCTTGCAGGCAACTCTTGTGGTCCCCAGACCCAAGAGTTAGGTCCCCAGCTCGGGCACCGACCAGGAATGGACGAGCCCGACCAGGACCTAAAACATAGAGCACAACACCCGCTGACCTCAACTTGACTTGGCCGATTCTAACGAAGCTTCGCCAAAGTCAACTGGGGGGGGGGGAGGAAAGATAAAAAAAAAACAAACAAACAAACACAGCGATGCAAAGAGAAAAACTTTTTTATTTACATTCCTAGGTGAGGGGGTACAAGTGGGACAACCCCCGAGCCCATTAAAAAAAAAGAGAGAGGAAGAAAAAGAAGTGGAACCCACAAAATAACAAAAAACAAAGGCAACAGGAGCCCGGCTGACAAGAGGTGATGGACGTCAGTCTAGCTGGCCCGGGAAGAGGCTGCCGATTGTGATGTCAAGTGCATGAGTGGCCGGCTGATCAGGCGCAGTAGGCTGCTCATCGCCATCGAGCACGACGACGTCTTCAGGTGCCCTCACTGCGTCGGACACCTCGCCCTCCTCGGGAGCATCCTCGATTATGGTCTCGCCAGACTCCTCCGGCAGGAAGGACCAATTCACCCCGACCACGGTGGGGTTGGCGTCGGTAAAGTCCAGCTTCATATCCCGCATGCCATCCTTGTACTCGACAACCAGGCGAGCTTGAAACTTTTCAGATTGCTGGTACTCGTCCACCGCCTATGCTCGAGCCGAGGCGAGGTCCGCTTCTGCCTTCCGAGCGACCTCCTACAACTGCTGCCTGACGTCCGAGGCGTCCTTCTCGGCTGCTTGAGCCCATTCCTCAGCAGCCCTGATCCTCTCCTCAGCCTTCTGCGCCCTCTCTTCGGCTGCCTTTGCCCGAGCATCCGCAGCCTTGGCCTCCTCAATGGCCTTCTTCTCGGCGTCACGAGCCGCGTTCCTAGCCTCCTTAGCCGCCTTCTCGGTGGATCGGGCGTCTCTCACTGCGGCTTCAGCAGCCTTCAAGTCGTCCGCCACCTTATAAGCCGCCTCCCTCGCGACCGCGCTCCCCGAGATGCTGATGCACAGAGCCTAAAACAGATTAAATAGAAAGGGTCAGAGCAGACACCAGAGGGCCCAGGGAGGAGCATACTTGATAAATCACTCACCTCGATCAGCATCTCGGCGTTGTCTTCAAGCGCTGTCACTACGTCGGGTCGCCGACACGACTTCGCCACTTGCACGCTAAGCTTGTCACTGATTTTGTTGACAAGCGCGCGATGGGTTGAAGTGTCCCGACCAGAGGTCTCAGGCCGGGAAGATGGGACGATTTCCCTTGGCTTTGGATCCTCCCGAGGACGGCTCGAGCGGACCTCTAGAAGGCTAGCCGGCCGGTCATCTTTAAACCTGCTCGAACGGTGTTCTTGGCGGTCTGCTGGCCGAGCGGCCGACGGTTCAACTTGTGTCGATCCCGAGGCTTGGGGAGCTACGCTCCTCGCAGCTGGTGCTGCAGGCTGAACGGCTGGATGGCTGGGCGGTTGGCTGGGTGGCACGACAGCCTTCCCTTTTCCATGGCTACTTGTCTTGGCCATCTTGAAAAGTTTGGCCCTCCTCTCCTCGTCGGATGGGCGCTTCCTCCCGTGCTGACGATCGGCCATCGGTTCTGCGATCATAAAAAAGAAAGGGGTCAGTACTCGGCTATCCTGACAACCGAAAAAACGTCGCCGAAAATAATGACCTTTGTTACGAAGGCCCCTGGCTGGGGTAAAATTCCTAGATCACCCGGTCTAGATCCTCGTCAGCTACCCGCGGACTGAAGGACCCACTTGACGTGCTCTCGGTACTCGAGGATGGCCCACTCGGCAGGGGAGCTAGTCGGCTGGATTGCTGTGCGGCACTCGAACCACCCGTCCGAGAATGGTAGTGCACGGTAGGTTCCGGCATTCGGGGCAATAGTGACACCTGCGCCATGAGCCCTCGGCTGGTCGTCTGCACGCGCGGACGAGGAGGAAGAGCCCAACCAGTGATTCTCTTCCAGGCTCTTCAAAGACAGCAGCTTATGCTGACTCTTTTCCTGGTCTGACTGCTCCCGGAGCTCGTCAATCATCACCGAGGTCAACTCTGGTATGCGCGGCGCCCGAGCCCATACGTATCCATTCCGGAATGTCACAGGGACCCTCTCGGAACGGGGAACTTCGCCGTACGACAATTCCCCGTGCAGCCACCGACCACCCGCGTAGAACCACAGGTGCTTGAATTGTTTGTCGGAGTCCAGGCACCCTATGATGAATGTCCCATTGAAGCCCTGAAAGTAGTAAGACCTCGTCGACGAGGGGGCAGACTTCATCCTGTAAAGGTTTTGAAACGTTCCGAGCGGGATCTCGGCCGCGAAATTCTTCATCCACAGGATGTAACAACCGACCCTGATGCGATAAGCGTTCGCATTTAGTTGGGTCGGCGCCACATTCAACCTGGTCAAGGCTCGCCTCAGGAACGGGTGGAAGGGAAGACGGAGTCCTGCCCTGAAGTACTCTGCGGACAGAGTGATATACCCGGCTAGAGGGCGAGACGGTAGGTCGTCTGCTCCAGGTGCCAGCAACTCCACACTGAGGGGGGATGCCAAATTCCTCCCGCAAGGCGGCGAGGTACCTCGGGGTGATGGCGGAGGTGAAATAATCCACGCTGTACACCGGACGACCGTTTGCTAGCTCCATCATCTCCCAATCGCCCCGGCGATATACCCGCTGGTCATTAATGCGCATCGGCCAACTAGATGGGCGCTGGCGGGCCTTTATGGGTTCACCTTTCGGGGTCGAACTCTCGGAGCTCTCGGAGCCCTCTCGCCCGGATGTGCTAGCTTGGCTAGCCGTCCTCTCGGCTGCTTCTTCCCCTCCAGTCGCGACCTCCTCGGCTACGTCGCGTGCCTGTGAGGTCCCTTCGTGCTGCACTGACACCCTCCCTTCCCCGGTTGGTCGGCGCCTCGATAATCTCCACGGATGAACCCTTCCGTAAACCCCAACAGGTGGTCGGGTGTTCGGCCCCCCTGAGTCAGCCGCCTCGCTCGACATACTCAGACTGGGAGCTGACCCTGACGACCCCGTGACGTCGGCACTCCCAGACAGGTCGTAGTTCTCGGAATCGGAAAGACTACTCATATTGAAATTTGGAAAAGAAGAGTTCTATTTACCTTCTCGGACGTAGTCGGCTGATATCTCTGAAGTAGCGGTCTGGTAGTCCTCGGCAGTCTTTGGCAGCTCTCGGCAGCGATGGATTTCTTCTGATGCAATGCGCGAAATGGGGAGCGCCCAGCCCTATTTATAGGCGATGACCCCGCATTTAATGGGGGGCACGGATTCCTAAGCGATGATTCGGTTTCCCGCCTTGCCGCCAATTTCAAAAATTCAAAATTCAAAGTGCCGCCCTGCCTTCCTTCCAATCGCAGCCCGACACGTGGCTACTAGCCGAGGCGCCGAACGCTCCCGACCCGCTGACGACTCCCGACAATCAACTCTGGAGCCGAATAGCCGACCACTAGACGAGTAGCCCGATCACTTTACCATCGCGAGAACCAAGAGCATCCCTGGAACAAAAATTGTCTAGAGACGCTGGGGGGCTTATGTTGATACCAATTTCTGATCCGACCACGACGCACGTGATCCAGTCGCCTGACATCAGATTCGGCTCCAGATTCTTGATCGGATGAAGGTAATCCGACCAGTGCCGACCAGACTCCGTTCACTAACTTGTTAACCGGCGCTCGGACTTTGCCGTCTTGTCGGAGTGTCTCGTCTACCCGTGCAAGACGACTGACCGACTAGAATACCAGACGAGCCCCCACACCAGTGCATTCCAGAGGCCAAGGGCCCTCAGAGCCCGTGCCCCCACCTGTCACACCATTCCTGACACAGGTCCCATCGGCGGCAGGCGTCGCCTGCCCACTCCTGCAGCACGTCACGTCGCCGCCACCTGCTCTTGCAGGGATTGTCCCTGCAGACACCGATAGCGGTTGCCCTACCGCCCCCTAGGCCGGATGCGTGGCATTGCTGCGGATTGACACGTCTGCAGGTCTAGAGCCATATCGCCCACTTGGGCTACTAGGTAGCCGACCCGGACGGTTCGCCCCGAGCACCCGAGCCCGTGGAAGGCGCCTATAAATAGGGGAAAAAAATCACAAATTCAAGTAAGCTCATTTCTGCCTGGCCAAAACTCTGCCTCTCCCACTGCTCATCAGCTCCCGAACTGACTTAGGCATCGGAGTGCCCTCGGCAGACACCACACCGGTGTCCCCCTGAACCCGAGGTGCTTTCATTTTGCAGGTGACGGCGGCGAAGTGACTGGCCGGACTTGATCGGACCACCCTACCACATTGGGTGTTGCTGCCGGAGGCGTTTTCGGCATCAACACCTTCAATAGCCCAAAATAATTCCACTAACGGATGGTAATTTATCAAATTACTAATGTAGTTTAAATTCTCATTGGTGTTGTGATGACGCGCCTAGAACAGTCACCGACGTGACAATAGGCATGTACAACTAGTAGGAGAATATTTTTTTTTGTTTAATATATTTGTGATAAATATCTAGTTGGATAATTATTTATTTATTAAATAAGTATCATAAGATTTATTTATTTATGATTAATAATTTAAATTAATGGTATTTATCTTTTCTGATAAATATGGAGCTTAATTTAAATTTATAAATATGGATAAATTAATTATTTAGATAATTAATTTAAATATCTAGATAATATTAGTTAAATAAATAAATTTGATTAGATATGGATAATATCATAAAGAGATTTGAATTGAAATAAAGTCTTGTCTAATCACCTCTAAATTTTGGCCTTTTTTTTTTTTACTTTTGTGGAGAGGATTAGGAAGATTTTTTTTTCCCTTCATTTGATTTATGGATAATTATTACATAACTATTGTATTCAATAAAGTTTTCATGATTTTGTTTGAATTAAAATTGAATGAACATTATCTAGATAAACAAAATCTCAAATTCAAATACCATCTAGTTATTTTCCTATAAATAGGAGGTTGCTTTTTAATTTTTGGGTAGACTATAAACTCTAAGAGAGATTATTTTCATACTCACATAAGTGATAATAAGTTCCAGAGCTCTAGCTGGTTGGAAGGAGAATTTAGGTCTGCATGTGTGATTGTTAAAAGGTAAGAGTGCCCACGGATTCCACCATCCGGGAGAAGACTAGTTGGTTGAAGCTCTTCTACACGGGTTCTTGGATAATTCTTGTAGATTCTTGATTCACAATGTACGTAGATTAAAGGTAATTCATTGTATATGGCATCACGTGTAACAACCCGACTATGTAGGGCCGTTACCGTGCTTAAATACCATATTTACTTAATATAAATACTTAACTTACTTAAACATACTCTTGTATTTCGTAAAAATACAGAAATATTTTTTTTTCCTTATACATTTTAACTCATTTGATAAACCATACTAATTATCGTTGTAATAAACTTTAAATACTGTCCCAGTATTAAATATTTCTAAGTATCGATACCATTTTATTATCATTTCATAACATAAACATATTTTACAAAACACGTGGTAGTGTCCAACCCAAATTTCACAGTTTGTAATGTCATCTCTCCAGAGTCTTGCATCAAGCTTGTCCAGTAGTAAGTTGTTTACCTACAGTATAAACGTAAGTTATGAGCTTTCACTCAGCAAGTACAACTTTTTATTCCCACAAAATCATTTTAGCAAAAGAATGCATGAACCAATTATGCTTTCTTATGAGTCAATTATGTTTTTTTATGTTAACTTAACATAAATCAATTATACTTTCTTGTTTTAACTTAGCTTTGAGCCCCTTACGTATCATGAACATGAGTGTACGTACCGTGGTGCATAGCTAAGAGTGGTTAAGGCGACCAGCCCTGTCAAACTCAAACCATGGACCAAACCAAAACCCACCTTCGTGGTAGGTCGGTACAACACGAGACACTTGCTTTATTTCGTGAAGACTTGTTCTTGTTTCGATCATACTTGAAAACTTGAATCTTAACTGTTTCTTACTTGAAAACTTGATCTTGTTCTTATCGTGTGATTTATTATTAGTGAGCATGCTTGCATAATGCCACAATAATAAAACATATGCATATGTACCTCATGTGAATCAATGCATGATTTTTGGAAAACATGCAATTCAATAAAAATATTTTGCCCATGCTGTAGGCGAAGTTGTACTTAAAATTCGTCTTATGCTCTTGATCTATCGTTCCAGCAAGGCACGACAACAGGTTATATTCCTGTTTTCAAACAGGACGTAAGATAATAATCGTTCTATCTTACTACAAATCATAACATACTAGATTGGTATCCAATCTGATTACCATTGGTAATCATAGATACAAATCCTGACATTATAAATTGGTATCCAATCCGATTACCATCCGTCATAGAATTGTTACTTATATTCATAAGTAACTTTGATTTAAAATTCCCTTTACCTTATTTTCTTGGAAAATACCTTATTTACTTGGAAAACATCTTAATTTCATAAATCAAGTATTATCTTGATTTAATTCTTGAAATTGCCTTCTTAAAAAATCACTTGTCAAATTTCAAATGGATTTAAAACCTCTTTTGAAACTATTTTCATAAAGCCATAGTTCCTTTGTAAAACTGTAAACCTTGAAACTGCTTTCTAAACTTCCTTTTAATTTAATGGGAAAATATGTGTGCTAGAATTTCCTCTTTCATGCACAGTTTTGAAAATTCAGTTTTTCCTTTAAATTAAGTTAGAATTTGAAAATTTTTCGCCACAAAATTTTTAGATCTCATCCAAACCGACAACTTTTGTGTTTTCTTGAAGCTTAAATCTACCTTTAACTTACTCGTTTTTCTCCTTAAAAAGTTCTGGCAGTGTATAGTACCTAGGACCGACCAGTTTTGAAAACTCATAAAATCATAGGCATTTGGAGCCTTTTCTTCAAAAACTGTTTACGTGGCCCCCTAGGGTTTTCTATTTTCTACAACTTTACAGTTATAAATTTTTCCCAAATTCAGCCTCTAAGGCCTCAAAATTGGGTTTCCAGAAAATTGTCCCAATTATTTTTGAAAACCGGCAGTTTGTATTTTGTGGATTCTTAGCTTAAAAATCCACACACACTACCTCAAACGGTCAAAGCCGTTAGTCTATGTCAACATACAATGCGTTGGTTTCGTTCTTAAACTTCAATCATTCACTTGCCTATTTACTTGAAAAACACAATATTGATAACCTTACTATAGCTTACCAAGTTGTGCTTTTAGGTTAATTTCTTAATCAACATGCACATATTATTCACATCATCATCATCATCATCATTATCATCATTATCATTCATAAAATTTCCCTACTTAAACATGTGAGAGCATAATCACAAACACATGGTGAGCACACATAACATGTGAGAGCATAACCACAAATACATGGTGAGGACACATAACCTTAACACTCATCTTCGAGCATAAATCAAACCCATGCTTAGAGCTAGCAAACAAGATAACCTAAGCATAGATCTAGCATAAACCAGCCATTAGAGGCCATAAAATAAGAAAATGAAAGAACAGTTGCTTATGCTCTTACAACCCATAACTTGAAATACACATAAATCCTCAAACCAAAACTTAATAAAATTCTTAGTTAGAGCATCAAGAGTAATACCTCTAAGCTTGGAAAGGTTGCTCTAGACCTTGGGATGAGAGAAATTTTGCTCTACACCCTCCATACCACAACCTGCCATCTTGGCTCTCTCTCTTTCTCTTTCTCTCTTTTTTTTTTTTTAAAGGCTAGAGAGGAATAGTTGAGAAAGAACTAGAAGTTGAGAGACTAACTAAAATGGTTCAATTCTCATAACCCACCTCTATTTATAGGTGAAAAATTATTTTCCACAATTATTTTTTTAATTCTCCTTGAATTGCATATTGGTCCTTAAAGATAAAAATTTTTCCCTTCCAAGTCCCTCAAAATGGCCGGCCATGTAGAGTGTTGATGCCAAAATATCCTTTCATACTTATCTACAATTACTTGGCCTCCAAGTAGGGCCATGTTTGGCATTTCCTCCTAATACATAGTCTATTTTCTTAATAATCCAGATAGTACCAATATTGTTTTAACTATTAACAGTATAGTATTGTTGGACTACAGTCCAAAATTTATCTGCACTTAACTAGACCGAGTATAGGTTTTTCTTAGGACTTGAAACTACATAGTCCTCCTTACTCCAAATATTATTCCCGATTATTCTAGAGCAATCCCAATCTTTATTCTCAATTCTGCATCCGTAATAACGGTCAGCCACAGTATAATTTCAATACTACTAATTATATGATAGTACCGTCTTAATCATGTCATAAATTATCATGGTCATTCATTGGTCAGAACAAAACCATAAATCATGATTCTGCCTTTATCACCATAAGGCCTCATCCTTGACTTAATATATTATCATTGAGTCTTATAATACTATAAGAACTCAAATATATTCCGATAATCAAATCAGATCACGAGCTTCATATTGACATCTATAGTACAGACTTAGATTTCTTTTTACACCTAAGGAAATCACAAGTTTGTAAAAAATTTCGGTTGTTACATCACGAGTTTGTTCAATCATTAAATTCCACTATGCAATATTCCTTGAAGTGGTATCAGAGTCAACTCGTGTCTATGCCCTGTACATGGATTATATAACAGAGTTGATCTTGCATTTTCCATCTTCAAAAACAATATCGTTAATCCTAGCCTTGCATTCCAATCTCGTCAGAGGATTTGGAGTTTTTGAGATTATGACTTCCCGGCTCGAGAACATGATAGGGTAAAAAACAATTTTCCTTGTGACGAAGTACGTGATGTTTATCTTCTAATTCCAAACCCCTCTTGTTTTGCATATTGTCTATAATACTCAAAATGATCATCAAATGTGTTAAAATACATTTTCAGCTCAGTTGCTTTCAAAACCTCCAAATTCTCTATTTTTTTTTTCAACATTATGCTCCTCTATAACTTCTTTTCGATGTCTCCGTGAAGCGAAATGCATATTTGTTTCTTTCATAACAAAAATTGTTCCTCCTCTGTAACCACGCTTTCGATATTGCTGCTGTAGGAGCATATTCGAGGCATGAAAAGTTGAAAAAGTATTTTCTAAAATATTTTTTTCAATAATATTTTCTCGACATAATTTAATAGAGAAGTAATACGAAACATTGTGGAATTATAATCGTCAACTATTTTAAAATCCTGCAACCACAGGTGTATAGAAGTAGTGGGTCCATAGAAGTATTATATCCATTTGGTGGTAATACCTTTCTTTTAAACTTAGCCAAAGGACAAATGGATCCTTTACCGTAAGATATTCATATTTCAATGCTTCATCAAGATGATGGTGCAAAAATATCATTGCTTTAGCGCGATCCTGCAGGGATGCATTATTTCCTTCCTTAATAGTATTTCTAAGGTTCATGGCGTCAAGATGAATTTCAGCATCAAGTGTCCATGGCAAATAATTTTTTCCCGAAATATTAAGTGCAACAAACTCAAGTTTCGAGATATTTGACATTGTGGAAAACTATTATTATAAGTAGAGAAATTATTCAATTAGTAAATAGAAATTCATAACATCAACATAAATGACAAAATATGGCAAATATATTTTTATGTTAAGAGCAACAAATATTAGCAATATGTAACAAATATAAATATTATGAATACATCAAGAGGTAAATACGTTGACAACTGACATTAACAACATTAGCATATATGTATATAAGTCAGAGCATATATAAAATGTAAAATCAGTGGTTAGCCAAGAGTCTGATACGTGCACGTAAAATATCAAAGATAATATCAACGTTTCTTTTTTTTGTAAGCATATTTAAATGAGTAGATTTGACAACAATATATCAAATAATAAGTCTTACCATAGAGTTTAAAAATGCTACTATTACCAATAAATTTTACCTCACTAAAAATGATAACAACTAAAGCTGTCGTGCTATTAACGTGTTATAATTGTGAGATAAATTACTAAAATATTGAGATAGGATAAAAACTAATAGAGCACATAAATTTGAGAAGTGAGTTTTATTTATTTTTTGCCAACAGAATTCTCTCTCTTTCTCCTCTTTCTCTCTTTCTTTTCTTCTCTTTATTTTATCTCATTCTTTCTATTTCTGTCATGTTTCCCTCTCACACACAGTAACCTTTCTATTCTTTTTGGCTCTATCCGCTTCACACAATTACAAAAGAGAACAAGCCTATTTATAGGCAAACAATTTGCTTCCTCCACTCCTTGATGCAACCAACTTTGGTAGATGACATAAGCTTATCTTCAAGTGGCTTTTCAAGTAGCTTTTCATCTTGCAGAGGAGGGACTTAGTGGGTGGCATCCACAGCATTCATAACACTCCCCCTTGGATGTCATCTTACAAGAATATGCCTCGTTAAAGCCTTACTAAGAAAAAACCCAATGGGATAAAAAAAAAAAATCCTAGTGAAAGAAAAGGAGTACAATATTCTTATTTGTATTACACTTAGAAAAGCTGCCTCGTTAAACAACAATTGCTAGGTAAAACCCAGTGGGACAAAAACCTTAGCCAAGGAAAAAAGAGTTCAACGCATAATTATCTCCCCCTTATGTAAATATTATTGGTGCTACTTTGACATCTATCAAAGATCTTTGAGTCGGCACATTCCAATATTATCCACCGATTTCTCAAATTTGCAGTAGGAAATGCTTTGGAGAAGAGGACTGCTAGATTATCACATGAGCAAACTTGTTGAATGTCTATATCGCCTTTCTTTTGTAGTTCATGTGTGAGAAAGAACTTTGGCGAAATGTGGTTCCTTCTAATGCCTTTGATATGGCCTCCTTTGACTTGAACAATGCATGTTGTATTATCTTCATATAGTATTGTTGTTCTCCCATGGTTCAAGGATAATTTGCTTGTTTCTCTGATGTGTTGATAAAAAAAAAATCCTAGTGAAAGAAAAGGAGTACAATATTCTTATTTGTATTACGCTTAGAAAAGCTGCCTCGTTAAACAACAATTGCTAGGTAAAACCCAGTGGGACAAAAACCTTAGCCAAGGAAAAAAGAGTTCAACGCATAATTATCTCCCCCTTATGTAAATATTATTGGTGCTACTTTGACATCTATCAAAGATCTTTGAGTCGGCACATTCCAATATTATCCACCGATTTCTCAAATTTGCAGTAGGAAATGTTTTGGCGAAGAGGACTGCTAGATTATCACATGAGCAAACTTGTTGAACGTCTTATATCGCCTTTCTTTTGTAGTTCATGTGTGAGAAAGAACTTTGGCGAAATGTGGTTCCTTCTAATGCCTTTGATATGGCCTCCTTTGACTTGAACAATGCATGTTGTATTATCTTCATATAGTATTGTTGTTCTCCCATGGTTTCAAGGATAATTTGCTTGTTTCTCTTGTCACGCCCCGATTTCCCACCATCTACGTAGGGGAACGACTACGTAGACATGGGCCGGGTCGTCACCTTACTTATATACTTAAATTAAACTTGCGGAAAAATAACTGTCGAGAAATTTTTTTTTTTTTTTTTTCTTTTAAACTTTATTTTAAAACTTTGAAGTTGAACTTCATTCTCAAACTCATACTTACTGATAGGTACTTCCTTGAGTACCGAACTTTCAAACCTTCCTTGAAGGCCATCTAAATCATGTTGTAGACCAAACCCGAACTAATGTGGGTTGGTACCACAAGAGGCAACTTGCTTGCCTTATATAAACTTTGTCATCCATACTTAAAACGTCATGAAAATATGAAAACCCTTTTTCATTACTTCATATTTTATAGAGTATATATATTTTTTTTTTCAAAAGCTGTGGCAGTGTCCATCCCACATTTCACAGTCCGCAGCACCAGCCTTCCACAGTATTGCATCAGAGATTGCTGTCAGGATACTTACCTACAGCATAGACGTAAGACGTGAGCTTTCGCTCAGCAAGTACAACTATTACATCCGCGACACAAAACATATCATTGTGCATGAACCAATTATAATCTCTTATGAATCAATTATGGATTTATAACTTAATTTAGTTCTATTCCTTTACATATCATGTGTGCTCGTACCGTGGTACATAGCCAAGGAATGGTTGAAGGTGGCAGTCCGTTTTAACTCAAACCATGAAACACAAAGTTTAACATGGAGTAGTTTAGGTAGCCTTCCAATCCAACTCAAACCATGAACCATACCATTTAAAACCCGCCTTTGTGGCAAGTCGGCACGACACAACATCCTACTTGTCTTGTTCTTACCAAGTGGTTTAATATTAGTGAACATGCTTTATGATGTCACAATATTACAACATAATCAACATTAGTCAAAACATGACCTTTTTTGAAAACATGGCATTTCTGAAAACATGGCATTACATGTCATAACATAACTTAGCATATCATAGCCATAACATAGCATAACACATTATCACATATCAGCACATTACATCAGGCAAGTAACAACAAAGGGCCTATGCTGTAGGCGGAGTTGTACTTACTTCTCTCGTTATGTCCTACGTAGTGCTGCTTCTCCTCTGGTTACAGCTGCAGGTTTCCTCCTGCTAGTTGAAGGACATAGGTAAGGGTCTAATTAGTATTGTGGAATGTTGGGGATCTAACCAACATGTCTACATATTCCTAGTTGTATGTCCCCGATACTAGATGTCTTACTGGGTTACAAATAGTAACCCTATACCTTAGCCCAGTTTATTAATCTTGGTGTCCTTTAGGGTTATCTTGACTAACCCTTAAGGTTATACTAAAATCCACTTGTTAGTCAACCAAAGTCAACTATGGTCAACAATGGTCAACTTCGGTCAACTATGGTCAACCATTGTTGGGTCAACCTTGGGCTTTGGGCTTGACCCAGTAACTCGGGTATAACTCCCGGTTACCTTTCGTAAACTAATCGCTTGCTATACTCCAACTTGAAAAATTCATTTTCCCTTACTTGGAAAATTTAGGGAAATTAATCCCAAAACTTCATAAAAATCCTTTACTTAAATCGTAAAAATCCAAACTCTTGGATTAGTGCTTTATAAAATCATTTGAGGTTGAAAACTGCCCTTGGAAACAGTTTCCATAATCGAAAACAATAGTTTGTAGTAGAAAAATAGTTTTCTAGAAACATTTGTAAAGCTAGTGGTGCAGGAGTTTTCGGATTCCCTGCGCACCCTTCGAAAACGATCCCAGTTTAAAAATTGGTTCGTAATCTGAAAAAGTTTTCTTCACGAAAGTTGTAGCTCTCGAAAAATACTAAAACTTTCATGTTTTGGCAAAAATTCCAATTCAGCCTAGATTCGTCCCAGTTTTTGTTTGAAACTGGCTGATCCCGTAAAACTGACTGAAAACTGGGTCTGGGATCAGCCACGGGTTTTGGGGTAAATGGAGGCCATTGGGGCCTTATTTTTGAAAACGGTACACGTAACCCCCTAGGAAAAACCCTTCCGAACAACTTTCGTGTTTTAAATTTCTCCAAATTCGGCCTCTAAGGGCCTCAAATTTCCCTTTTCCCGAAACTGGTCAGTTTTACCCGAAAATGGCAGTTTTCGGTTTTAAGTTCGTTTTACGTAAATTTTACGTGCACACTACCTCGAACGGCTTTGGCCGTGAGCCTACGACGACCTGCAGTGCTTCTAACGTAACACATGCAGTCATATATCACTTAACATCTTCATGAAAAGCAAAACCCTTGGGTGTTCTTGCACCAAACCGGGGTTTGCAAAACGTTTGATTTGCAACACCAAACATCAATCAAACACAAACCTTAAAATCCTAATTAGGGCAGAAAATTAAATGAGCTTATGCTCATACAAATCAAGCTTGAAATACACTTAAATCTCCAATTTGAAACTCAATTTAAAAAGCTTAGAAAACCAATGGAGATTTACCTTAATTCACACCAAAATTGGTGCTAGGTTTAGGGCGGTTTTGGGGCCAACACCTCCCCTCCTTTTGCTCATCACCATATTCGGCCATCCCCCTCCCATCGGGGTTCCAAATTTTCGGCCTCTCCCACATGAAAATACACATAATTTGAATCAAAACTTAATTAAAGAACTAGAGGGGTTTAGGAGAATAGGATTACCTTAACTCCTTGAGATTAGATCTAACTTTGGATCCAAACTTTTTCTTCTAACTCTTTGCTCAAGAAAACCGACCATCACTTGGTCTTTCCTCTTCCTTGAAGTTCGGCTTCTAGTGGAAGGAAAAAGGAGAAATGGAACCTAATTACACCTAAGGGTTTAATTGGTTAATGAGCAAAATACTTGCTCATCAAGCCACCTAGGTGATGTGGTGTGGCCTTATTGGCTAGCCATTCCCTTAGAGAACAAGGGAAAACTTCTTTCCCTAAAATTCAATGATGATTTGATGAGGTGTCCTCCCCCCCTTGGTGTGGTCGGCCATGAAGGCTTGGAATGCAAGTGCTTGCCCAACAAGCCATTGCTTGCATCACCTAGCTTATGTCACCTTGGTGACATCATCACCAAAAATTCCCTTGCCCTTTAAGGCTTCAAGGACCGGTCATGAGGTGCCAAGTGGAGCCTTGTTACTTGTGGTGCATGGAATCCCTTCTAGCTTATCTCTATCTTGGTTTTTCTTGCTCACCAAGTGGCTAAAAGATAACTAAGCTTGCTCTCCAAGCCACCAAGGAGAACCGGCCCTACTAGGTGCATGAACCTAGATTGGCTTGCTCAACAAGCCACTTGGTTGCTTACTTCTCCTTGCTTGTGTCACCTTGCATACCTAAGCATGCTTACCTAAGCACATTCCTTGTTCTCCAAGGATGAAGAACCGACCATAGCATGTGGGAAGCAAATAAAAATCTTCTCAAACTTATCTCTAGCTTAATTGCTTGTTCCAATGTAACCAAGCTAACTAAATTCGTAACCAACCATTGGCCTTGTTGGAGGCTTGGTTAGGAATATCCATAAATTCCATAATTCAAAAATTACATTCTTATTTACTTTTCTTAAAATTGCACTTTAATCCTTAATGCCAAAAATATTTGCACTCTAGTCCCTGTGAGGTGGACGGTGTTGGTGGAGCCACTTGGCTTCAATTCCATACATAATGGTCCACTAAATTTCCAAAATCCTTAAATATAGGGTTTCAGTCCATTTCCCTACTAACTTAATCAATACTAATACTGTTTTTCACTTAAAACAGTACTGTTTCACTAAATTGCAGTTCGGAGTTCATCTTCGTAAAATTGGACTGTGTATGGATTTTTCTTCTTAGAACTTGAAACTGCTAAATCCCCATTGCTCCAAATATTATTCACGATTATTTTAGAGCGATCTCATACCTTTGACTTTTGGTCAACTTTGACTATCTTGGTCAAACTTTGACCATCATGAAATCATGAAATTTCAACACGTCATTTTCCTTAAAATGCTTTATACTGGCCTAAGTAATCCATCGTTGAGTCTCGTTACTAGTTAAATGAGAACTCAAACTTATACCGATATTCCATTCTAAACATGATCTAGACTTAAGTTTTCCTCATTCAAAGGAAATCTAGAGTCTTAAAAATTCGGGTTATTACATTCTACCCTCCTTAAAAAGATTTTCGTCCTCGAAAACTAAAACAATTCTAGGTGGCTTTTCATCAAGTCCACTATAAATTCATTGTAGTTTATTCTCATTTGGGTAACTTAATAAGATCAGGTCTTTTATATAGAACCATAATCTTCTTTCATGTTCTATCATATCCTTATACTTCCATATTCCATCATGCATACTTTCCTTTCATACTGCATCACAAGAACTATTTACATGAAAAACTGAGCAAGTATATCATATAACTTGCCATGTTTGAAAAGCAAATATATAACTTTTCCATATTTTAAAACATATCACACATAGCTTTTTTTTTTTTTTATATTTGAAAAGCATATTGTGTTTTATTATCTTGTCTTAACATGTGGGCCCGTAGTGTACGTACCAAAAGCGCGCAGTCTCCAGATAAAGCTAAGGTTTGCAAGGCCCTAACAGTTCTGGGAATTTTAACTTGACCCTTCACGATCACGGATTTCGATCACGGAAGGTAATACTAAACTGTAGCCTCCTTAACTAGGGGAGGTTGGTACGACACCTTACTGTTACTTATCTGTTTATGTATCTTAATATATTATTTCATTTAAGATACTTTTGGAATCTTTTCCAATTCAATCATGAAAATCAATAATAAATAGTATTGTTGAAAACATATTACTGTTCAAGTGATGCAATGAAAAGTATCCTTGTACCAACTAGCTACTTGTCAGCTAGTGGAAACGTTCTTCTTGCCTTTAGCATTTCCTTTAAAGCTCGAAGGCATAATCATAGTTCTAAGGGATATCTAAAACTCCCAATCATCATCTCAAAATTTCCATTACTTAAATGGTTGCCTTCAGTCGACCTTAATTATCAATTATATGTCGACTTCAGGGTTGGTGTCATCGACCTTAACCTAATAAATTGTTGTTGGTAGCATATTGCTTATTTGCTACCCCCAAACTAAGGCATCCTCAAAATCTCCCCCATATCTAATATTTCTCTTATGGGGTAAAAGTTTCACAATCATGAAACTTTTAACTTTCATGGTCTCAATCCAATTCCTTAAATGGAAAGATTCCTTATCATTACTATACCCAAAATGAGACAATAAGCTATCTAATCTTAGAGCCTACTCATTTCTTATTGCTATTCTAGCGATCATCATATCGTGAGTTTAGTTTTTCCCTCACGCTTCCACAATGCGATTCCGATTTATTGGCAATAAAAGCCCGTAAACTCGTTCGGATAAGCATGTCAGGCTGCAACATAGCTGATATATCGTCTCATGTATATATCCTAGTACATCTCGATGTTGTGGTGATACATGGGCGATCCTTGCTATCGTCAAGAAATCCATTTAGGAATCTCCTCTCAAGATCCTCTTGGCCAAGGCTCCTCGCACGAGCTTCCTTGTCTAGACGTCGGCTCGACTGGCAAGCATATCCTGAAGATACATCCCAGCATGACATAATCTGAGGAAGGTCTTCATATCGTGCAACCACTCCTTGAGTCTTATTGAAGATGCATAGCTTCTCCTCCATTCCTCGGAATGCCAACGGAGCCTCGTGGTCTTCTTTAATCCGACCCAAATTTAACACCAGGTACATGCCATTATAATAATCTTATAAAACAAAGTAAGAAAATAAACTTACAAAACTGTGGCGCTGGCAGCAGAACTGTGAAACTGGATGGCAGGAACTCTGCTCTGATACCAAACTGTCACGCCCCGATTTCCCACCATCTACGTAGGGGAACGACTACGTAGACATGGGCCGGGTCGTCACCTTACTTATATACTTAAATTAAACTTGCGGAAAATAACTGTCGAGAAATTTTTTTTTTTTTTTTTTCTTTTAAACTTTATTTTAAAACTTTGAAGTTGAACTTCATTCTCAAACTCATACTTACTGATAGGTACTTCCTTGAGTACCGAACTTTCAAACCTTCCTTGAAGGCCATCTAAATCATGTTGTAGACCAAACCCGAACTAATGTGGGTTGGTACCACAAGAGGCAACTTGCTTGCCTTATATAAACTTTGTCATCCATACTTAAAACGTCATGAAAATATGAAAACCCTTTTTCATTACTTCATATTTTATAGAGTATATATATTTTTTTTTCAAAAGCTGTGGCAGTGTCCATCCCACATTTCACAGTCCGCAGCACCAGCCTTCCACAGTATTGCATCAGAGATTGCTGGCAGGATACTTACCTACAGCATAGACGTAAGACGTGAGCTTTCGCTCAGCAAGTACAACTATTACATCCGCGACACAAAACATATCATTGTGCATGAACCAATTATAATCTCTTATGAATCAATTATGGATTTATAACTTAATTTAGTTCTATTCCTTTACATATCATGTGTGCTCGTACCGTGGTACATAGCCAAGGAATGGTTGAAGGTGGCAGTCCGTTTTAACTCAAACCATGAAACACAAAGTTTAACATGGAGTAGTTTAGGTAGCCTTCCAATCCAACTCAAACCATGAACCATACCATTTAAACCCGCCTTTGTGGCAAGTCGGCACGACACAACATCCTACTTGTCTTGTTCTTACCAAGTGGTTTAATATTAGTGAACATGCTTTATGATGTCACAATATTACAACATAATCAACATTAGTCAAAACATGACCTTTTTTGAAAACATGGCATTTCTGAAAACATGGCATTACATGTCATAACATAACTTAGCATATCATAGCCATAACATAGCATAACACATTATCACATATCAGCACATTACATCAGGCAAGTAACAACAAAGGGCCTATGCTGTAGGCGGAGTTGTACTTACTTCTCTCGTTATGTCCTACGTAGTGCTGCTTCTCCTCTGGTTACAGCTGCAGGTTTCCTCCTGCTAGTTGAAGGACATAGGTAAGGGTCTAATTAGTATTGTGGAATGTTGGGGATCTAACCAACATGTCTACATATTCCTAGTTGTATGTCCCCGATACTAGATGTCTTACTGGGTTACAAATAGTAACCCTATACCTTAGCCCAGTTTATTAATCTTGGTGTCCTTTAGGGTTATCTTGACTAACCCTTAAGGTTATACTAAAATCCACTTGTTAGTCAACCAAAGTCAACTATGGTCAACAATGGTCAACTTCGGTCAACTATGGTCAACCATTGTTGGGTCAACCTTGGGCTTTGGGCTTGACCCAGTAACTCGGGTATAACTCCCGGTTACCTTTCGTAAACTAATCGCTTGCTATACTCCAACTTGAAAAATTCATTTTCCCTTACTTGGAAAATTTAGGGAAATTAATCCCAAAACTTCATAAAAATCCTTTACTTAAATCGTAAAAATCCAAACTCTTGGATTAGTGCTTTATAAAATCATTTGAGGTTGAAAACTGCCCTTGGAACAGTTTTCCATAATCGAAACAATAGTTTGTAGTAGAAAAATAGTTTTCTAGAAACATTTGTAAAGCTAGTGGTGCAGGAGTTTTCGGATTCCCTGCGCACCCTTCGAAAACGATCCCAGTTTAAAAATTGGTTCGTAATCTGAAAAAGTTTTCTTCACGAAAGTTGTAGCTCTCGAAAAATACTAAAACTTTCATGTTTTGCAAAAATTCCAATTCAGCCTAGATTCGTCCCAGTTTTTGTTTGAAACTGGCTGATCCCGTAAAACTGACTGAAAACTGGGTCTGGGGATCAGCCACGGGTTTTGGGGTAAATGGAGGCCATTGGGGCCTTATTTTTGAAAACGGTACACGTAACCCCCTAGGAAAAACCCTTCCGAACAACTTTCGTGTTTTAAATTTCTCCAAATTCGGCCTCTAAGGGCCTCAAATTTCCCTTTTCCCGAAACTGGTCAGTTTTACCCGAAAATGGCAGTTTTCGGTTTTAAGTTCGTTTTACGTAAATTTTACGTGCACACTACCTCGAACGGCTTTGGCCGTGAGCCTACGACGACCTGCAGTGCTTCTAACGTAACACATGCAGTCATATATCACTTAAACATCTTCATGAAAAGCAAAACCCTTGGGTGTTCTTGCACCAAACCGGGGTTTGCAAAACGTTTGATTTGCAACACCAAACATCAATCAAACACAAACCTTAAAATCCTAATTAGGGCAGAAAATTAAATGAGCTTATGCTCATACAAATCAAGCTTGAAATACACTTAAATCTCCAATTTGAAACTCAATTTAAAAAGCTTAGAAAACCAATGGAGATTTACCTTAATTCACACCAAAATTGGTGCTAGGTTTAGGGCGGTTTTGGGGCCAACACCTCCCCTCTTTTGCTCATCACCATATTCGGCCATCCCCCTCCCATCGGGGTTCCAAATTTTCGGCCTCTCCCACATGAAAATACACATAATTTGAATCAAAACTTAATTAAAGAACTAGAGGGTTTAGGAGAATAGGATTACCTTAACTCCTTGAGATTAGATCTAACTTTGGATCCAAACTTTTTCTTCTAACTCTTTGCTCAAGAAACCGACCATCACTTGGTCTTTCCTCTTCCTTGAAGTTCGGCTTCTAGTGGAAGGAAAAAGGAGAAATGGAACCTAATTACACCTAAGGGTTTAATTGGTTAATGAGCAAAATACTTGCTCATCAAGCCACCTAGGTGATGTGGTGTGGCCTTATTGGCTAGCCATTCCCTTAGAGAACAAGGGAAAACTTCTTTCCCTAAAATTCAATGATGATTTGATGAGGTGTCCTCCCCCCCTTGGTGTGGTCGGCCATGAAGGCTTGGAATGCAAGTGCTTGCCCAACAAGCCATTGCTTGCATCACCTAGCTTATGTCACCTTGGTGACATCATCACCAAAAATTCCCTTGCCCTTTAAGGCTTCAAGGACCGGTCATGAGGTGCCAAGTGGAGCCTTGTTACTTGTGGTGCATGGAATCCCTTCTAGCTTATCTCTATCTTGGTTTTTCTTGCTCACCAAGTGGCTAAAAGATAACTAAGCTTGCTCTCCAAGCCACCAAGGAGAACCGGCCCTACTAGGTGCATGAACCAAGATTGGCTTGCTCAACAAGCCACTTGGTTGCTTACTTCTCCTTGCTTGTGTCACCTTGCATACCTAAGCATGCTTACCTAAGCACATTCCTTGTTCTCCAAGGATGAAGAACCGACCATAGCATGTGGGAAGCAAATAAAATCTTCTCAAACTTATCTCTAGCTTAATTGCTTGTTCCAATGTAACCAAGCTAACTAAATTCGTAACCAACCATTGGCCTTGTTGGAGGCTTGGTTAGGAATATCCATAAATTCCATAATTCAAAAATTACATTCTTATTTACTTTTCTTAAAATTGCACTTTAATCCTTAATGCCAAAATATTTGCACTCTAGTCCCTGTGAGGTGGACGGTGTTGGTGGAGCCACTTGGCTTCAATTCCATACATAATGGTCCACTAAATTTCCAAAATCCTTAAATATAGGGTTTCAGTCCATTTCCCTACTAACTTAATCAATACTAATACTGTTTTTCACTTAAAACAGTACTGTTTCACTAAATTGCAGTTCGGAGTTCATCTTCGTAAAATTGGACTGTGTATGGATTTTTCTTCTTAGAACTTGAAACTGCTAAATCCCCATTGCTCCAAATATTATTCACGATTATTTTAGAGCGATCTCATACCTTTGACTTTTGGTCAACTTTGACTATCTTGGTCAAACTTTGACCATCATGAAATCATGAAATTTCAACACGTCATTTTCCTTAAAATGCTTTATACTGGCCTAAGTAATCCATCGTTGAGTCTCGTTACTAGTTAAATGAGAACTCAAACTTATACCGATATTCCATTCTAAACATGATCTAGACTTAAGTTTTCCTCATTCAAAGGAAATCTAGAGTCTTAAAAATTCGGGTTATTACATCTCTGATGTGTTGATCCATTGACCTCAACCACACACATTCTCGGCTTGCTTCATGTAATGCAAGCATTTCAGCATGGTTTGACAAAGTAGTAGCAATACTTTGTTTTCTGAAGCACGACGATATTGATGTATCACCACACGTGAATACATAACCTATCTGTGATCAAGCTCTATGCGGATCAAATAAATATCCAGCATATGTAAAACCAACTAACAATGATTTTGAACATTTAGAATATTACAAACCCATGTTAGTTGTTCCACGAAGATAACGAAATATATTTTACTCCCTTCTAGTGTCTTTGAGCTGGTGCAGCACTATATCTAGCTAGCAAATTTATAGAAAAAGCAATATCAAGTCATGTAAAGTTAGAAAGATACATAAGAGCACCGATTGCACTCAAATATGGTACTTCAGAACCAAGAATTTCATCGTTATCTTCATTAAGACGAAAAGGATCCTTTTTCACGTCAAGTGATCGTACCACCATTGGGGTACACAATCGATGGGCCTTTTCCATATAGAAACAGTTAAAAACCTTTTCCATATAGGTTGCTTGATGGATAAATATTCCATCTGACAAATGCTCGATTTGCATGTCGAGACAAATTTTTTTTTTTCCGAGATCTTTCATTTCAAATTCTTTCTTTACGTATGAAATTGTCTCAGTGAGCTCTTTAGGAATCCCAATAATATTCAAATCATCAACATAAACTGCAATGATAGCAAATACGGATTTTGATCTCTTAATAAAAACACATGGACAAATAAGATTGTTTACAAACCCTTCTTTTAAGAGATATTCACTAAGACTCTTATACCACATCCATTCGAATTACTTTAAACCATACAAAGGTCTTTCTAATTTAATTGAACAAAAATCCCAGGAAGTAGAATTATATGCTTAAGGCATTTTGAATCCTTCAGGGTTTTCATAGAGATGTCATCCTCTAATGATCTATATACATATGCGGTTACCACATCCATTACATGGATATCAAGTTCTTTAGAGACTGCCAGGCTAATCAAATACCGAAATGTAATTGCATCCACCACAAGAGAATATGTCTCTTCATAATCAATAACTAGTCTTTACGAGAAGCCTTATGCCACAAGCCGTGCTTTATATCTGACAATTTCATTTTTCTCATTTCGCTTGCGCACACCTATTTGTACCCTATGGGTTTAACATCTTTAGGTGTTTGGCCTACAGGTCTGAATACTTCTCGCTTTGCAAAAGAATTTAATTCTGTGTAGATTGTGTCTATCCATTTTGGCCAATCTTGTCTATGTCGACATTCCTCAACGGATATTGGTTCAAGATCCTCACTTTTTTTTTCATGATTTCAAGCGCTACTTCATATGCAAATATGTTATCAACAACAATTTTATTACGGTTCTATTGTTTTCCAATACTGACCTAATTTATTGAGATCTCAACATTTTCAATATTTTCAAGTACCCAGACCACTTCCGGGGTCTTATCTTTGTTTATATCAGTTATTTGTTGTGGCAATATGACCTCTTCAAGAGTGTTGATCTCGTCTTGGGTGCCAGTTTGTATAGTTTTCCTTTTTTTCTTTTGGGGATTTTTATCTTTGGAACCAATTGATCTACCACGCTTCAGGTGTGCCTTAAACTATTTGCTGCTACATTTTCAATTTATCTTACAGGGACATCAATTTGCATTGGAACATTAACAGTAGTTTTATGTGACTTTGTAACTTTCTTTGTATCAACAAATGCATCTAGCAATTGGTTTGCAATATTCTACAAATGTATAATTTTTGAACTTCGAGTTTGATTAGTATGATAATCCAAATGAGAAATTGATGATACATTTCATGAAATTTCAATTTGTTTTTTTTTTTTCTAGCTATTTCTTTTTCTTCCCCTAATTCTGGGAAATATGTCTCATCAAATTGACAGTCGGCAAATCTTGCCGTAAATATATCACCCGTCAGGGGTTCAAGATATTTGATGATGGAAGGACTGGGATTCAAATTCAATACAAATTCCATGCTTTCTTTGAGGGCCCATTTTAGTGCGTTGTGGTGGAGCAATTGGAACATATACTACGCAACCAAAAACTCGTAGATGGGATATATTTGGCTCTTGACCAAATGCAAGTTGTAATGGGGAGTATTTTTGATAGCCTATCAACCTGATGCGAATAAGTGCTGTAAAAAGTAATATGGCATGTCCCCAAGCAGAGACAGGTAATTTTGTTCTCATCAACAATGGTCTAGCTATTAACTGGAGGCGTTTAATTAATGATTCAGCAAGACCATTATGTGTACGTACATGGGCAATAAGATGCACCACAATAATCCCAATTGACATGTAATAATCATTAAATGCTTGGTAAATAAATTCATCAACATTGTCAGGACGAAGTGTCTTGATTGCATGATATGGAAATTGTGCCCTTAATCAGATTACTCGAGCAAGAAATCTTGCAATTGCAACATTGCGAGTAGACAACAAATAGACATGTGACTAACGTGTTGAGGCATCTATCAACACCATAAAATATCTAAATGGTCCACATGCTGGTTGTATAGGCCTACATATACCTCATTGAATTCTCTCCAAAAATGCGTAAGACTCAATTGCAACTTTTAATGAAGATGGCATTATAATTAATTTTCCCTAAGAACAAGTAGCACAGAAAAAATCATTGGACAAAAGAATCTTCTGGTCTTTAATAGATGTCTATGTGAATTCTCAATTATTTTTCACATCATTATTGACCCAGGGTGACCAAGACGATCATGCCAAAGAGAGAACATTTTTAGATCAAAAGCCTTCTGGGTTATCACCATATGTGATTCAATTTTGCAAATGTATGTATAATATAACCCAGAAAAGAAAGCGGGTAGTTTTTCCAATATTTGCTTATTTCCAGAGACTCTAGAAATAATGTAAAGATACTCTACATTATTCTCATTTATAGTCTCAATATGATATCCATTGTGACGTATATCTTTAAAACTTAGTAGATTTTTTTGGATCTACTAGATAATAATGTGTCGTGTATAGCAAATTGTGTTCCTCCAGGCAACATAATATTGGCTCTTCTGGAGCCTTCAATCAGGTTTGTAGCACCTAAGATTGTATTTGCATTAGCTTCGCCTAATTTAAAATTGAAAAATACTTTTTATCTTTCAGAATTGTGTGCGTTGTCACATTGTCTGGAAGACATAGTTCTTCGCCATTACCCTTGGAGTTGCTATCAGTAAAAGCCATGTTCTTCATGGAGAATAAAAACAAAAAGAAGCAATGAGTATTGATAAAAGGAAATTATTTATTATACAAAGGAGATATCATGCTGAGAATTTAAATATTACTTTAGAAATTGAAAGGACAACATTCTGAAGTACTAGTATAACATTAAGCAACAAAACCATTCCCATTTTCAGTCAGATTATCAATTTTTTTCATCTAGATTTTCAAAGAAATCTGAAATGTCAAGATGGGTAGTATTCATGTGGTGGTCAACAAAATTCATTTCTACGCCTTTCCCTTTTTCATTCCATGAAGCTTGGTAAAGGTCTGCCAGATGTTTATTAGGTGTACGACAAGTACATGACCAATGTCCTTTCATACCACATCAATGGAAAAGGTTATCGTTGTTCTTGAGGCCTTTCCCTTTTTCTTTTTTCTTCTCTTCTTGTTTCTCCTCATTGTTTTCCCATTTCTAGTGGTGATGTGGTGTTTTGTTTTTTTATTTAATTTGAGGAGTTATTATTATGACCACCACAATACTAGGAATTGTTACGACCACGACGACATCCATGCCCACTATTGTTGAAAGATGTAGCATTTGCTTTAGGGGATGACATAAGATTTTTCTCATGTGATGCAGCATTCACTTCAGTGAATGGTGCGTAATCAGTTGGGCGAGATTGATGATTTTTCATCAAAAGCTCATTATTTTGCTAAGCAATAAGAAGACATGATATTAGCTTATAATACTTTTAAAAACCATGCTCTTGATATTGCTGCTGTCAGAGCATATTCTAGGCGAGAAAAGTTGAAAAAGTCTTTTCTAACATATCTTTTTTAGTAATATTTTCTCCACATAATTTTAATAAAGAAGTAATATGAAACATTGTGGAGTTATACTCGCTAACTATTTTAAAATCATGCAACCATAGGTGTATCCACTCATACGGGTATGTGAAAGTATGATATCCCTTTGCTGGTCATACCTTTCTTTTAAACTTTGTCAAAGGACAAATGGATCCTTTACTGTAAGATATTCAGATTTCAATGCTTCATCAAGGTGATGGCACAAAAATATCATTGCTTTAACGCGATCCTACAGAGTTGCATCATTTCCTTCCTTAATACTATTTCCAAGTTTCATGGCATTAAGATGAATTTCAACATCAAGTGTCCATAACAAGTAGTTTTTTCCCAAAATATTAAGTGCAACAAACTCAAGTTTCGAGATGTTTGACATTGTGGAAAACTATTATTATAAGCATAGAAATTATTCGATTAGTACATAGAAATTCAAAACATCAACATAAATGAAAAAATATGGCACATATATTTTTATGTTAAGAGCAACAAATATTAACAATATGTAACAAATATAAATATTATGAATATATCAAGAGGTAAATACGTTGACAACTGACATTAAAAACGTTACCATATATGTATATGAGTAAGAGTATATATAAAATGTAAATTCAGTGGTTAGCCAAAAGTCAGATTCTTGCATGTAAAATATCAAAGATAATATTAACGTTTTTTTTTTTTTATAAGCATATTTAAATGAGTAGACATGACAACAATATATGAAATAATAAGTCTTATCATAGAGTTTAAAACTGCTACTATTACCAGTAAATTTTACCTCACTAAAAATAATAACAACTAGAATTGTGTGCTGATACCGTATTATTAATATGAGGTTAGTTACTAAAATATTGAGATATGATAAAAACTACTAGAACACATAAATTAGAGAAGAGAGTTTTATTTATTTTTTACATACAGAATTCTATCTCTTTCTCTCTTTCTTTTCTTCTCTCTATTTTATCTCACTCTTTCTATTCCTCTCACGTTCCCTCTCACACATATGAACCTTTTTATTCTTTTTGGCTCTCTCCACTTCGCACAATTACAAAGGAGAACAAGCCTATTTATAGGCAAAATAGCTTCTTCCTCCATGCCTTGATGCAACCAACTTGCCAGATGACATAAGCTTATCTTCAAGTAGCTTTTCATCTTGCAGAGGGGGGACTTAGTAGGTGGCATCCACAGCTTTCATAACAATTTATATGTATATTTAGTTTTAGACATATACGCCAGAATACGAATTTCCATTTCTTATTCTTATCCTGCGAAACTTCCACTAACCATACCGTCGTAGTTCTCCACCTCGAAATGATTCAGTTACATATCTAACTCATTCTACTTCATGTCACAAGTATTAAGCTTAGTGGTTATTTATGTATCCAGTTTTGTTTTGAATTAGATTTTTGAAGTCAAGTCGATATGTTTGTTATGGATTTAATTAGGTGAAGAGCTATACATATATATATATATATATATATCATTTGTATGAAATTTATTTTTAGTTTATATATATATATTTATCATGTTTAGTATGTAAGGGATTATATGGTGGATTATTTTATTTAAGTTATATATATACAGTTAGCTATGTCAAAACATATTTACAGTGATTATCATGTCAAAACATATTTATATAGCTATGGGTTCTTGTAGTTTTATGATGCATTTTCAAGCTATAGTTTTCGTTACTTATTATCCTTACTAATGTGCATATGCCAAATTATATAATCTAGATACATATATATAAATGAACTTTATTTCTTTACTATATAGTGAAATGAATTTTAAAAGTAGTTGATCAGTTGTTAATTAAGTTTACATCCACTAATCACTAATATTATTGATGGAGAATACACACTTTCTTTCTCTATCTCTCATTTACAAAGAAAAATGTCAACAGTTTTATTAAAATAATAAAATATATATATATGTCCTTAAAAAAAACAATATTTTGTCAATCATTGATTGAATTTTAATATATTATCGATTGGTTTTAGTAAATCATTGACTAATTTAACCAACGTATGTCTAATTTACCAATTTCTAGTCACGTTAACATATCTATGATTTGTAAAACGGTCGTTTTTGAACATACCCTAAACAATTGTATGTTCATCTTCAACTTGTTTGTATTCAAAGTGATTTATGGTTAATACATATATTACTGTATTTTACAGCCATAGATATTGCAAAATTTTCCCAAAATAAATTTGTAAGTTTGTGAATATTTTTCGATGATGATAACAAGTTTGTAATTTTTGTCGATGTATTTTATTCATTTATATTAAAAATATTATTAACATTTTCCCAAAATAAATTTGTAAGTTTGTGAATTTTTTTCGATGATGATAACAAGTTTGTAATTGTTGTCAATGTTTTTTTATTCATTTATATTAAAAATATTGTTACCATGCACCCATATTTTTAAACTTAGATTTTTTTTTTCCTTTACGGTATTTTTCAATAAAATATTTGAATCATACGCATCTATATTTCGTGACGTCTGATTCTATAATCGTATTTTGTTAACTATGAATCAGAGTCAGTGAATCTATTTTGTACTTATTGGACCTTTAAATTGTAACGATCCGCCTTACGTAGGCCGTTACCGTACTTATCTTACATAAATACTAACACTTATTCAACTAGCGGAAAATACGAAATATATTTTTTTTTGCTACATCAAAAACAATTATAAAGGTAACTTGACCAAATAATTTCTTACAAACATATATACGTACTTATTTGAGTATTCAACTGATAAAACTAAATAATAATTTCATATAATTAAGCACAAAACGCGTAGTGGTTCCATCCCGTAATTTCACAGTTAGCTCAGCCATGCCCCACCATCTTGCATCAAGTATTGCCAATAGGGAGCTTACCTACAGCATAAACGTAAGTTGTGAGCTTTCGCTCAGCAAGTACAACTATTAACCCGCAAAAATAATATGAACTTAAACAATGCATGAACCAATTATGCTTCATTATGCTTTCTTATGTTAGCATATTTTTGGGCCCTTACTTATAATAAGTGTACGTACCGTAGCGCGCAGTCATGGAGTGGTTGGGGCGGCCAGTCCAATCCAACTCAATCCATAAACCAACCCTGACCTAGTGCAGGTCGGTACGACACGATTGAACTTACTTAACATCTTATTTGAAGACATTTTCTTGAAAATAGTTTCTTAAAAAACAGTTTCTTACTTGAAACTTAATCTTACACTTGTCATATAAATTATCATTAATGAACATGCTTCATGATGTCACATTAATAAAACATAATCATATGCAACACATACATAAGTGCATGAGTTTTAAAAACATGCAATCAGTAAAACAATTAGCCTATGCTGTAGGCGGAGTTGTACTTACTGGTTACACTAGAGCTGGGGTTCGTTGCTTCAACGAAACGCAACAACAGGTTACCTTCCTGTTTTCAAAAGAACGTAAGATAAGTATCATCCTATCTTACCATAAATTATTATATTAAATGTTGGTATCCTAACCAACATTTAACATTTATCCTAGTTATATGTCCCCTACTAACATGGTATCCTATTCGGTTACTAAATGTAACCTTAAGGCACCAAACCTTAAAAACAATCAAACAATGTCTTGTTTGACTTCTTAATACAAATCTTGGTTAGTTATACTTAAATAATATCCTTTTAGGTTACTAAAAGTAACCCTGGGTATAAGCCCAATCATAATTAGGTTAATGTCCTATTGGGTTTCCAATACCCAATAATGGTATCCTATTTGGTTATTCTAAGTAACCTTGGGTTTTTAAATCTAGTATATAAAATTTAGTAACCTATTTGGTTACTATGAGTATACCTTTAATTTACTTAGTTCAATAATAAGTTTTAGTATCATATCTGATTACTATGTGTCTTACTATGGTTAACATATTACTTAGCATAATTTACATATTTTTTTTTCTTTACAAAAACCATGGTTAATTCTTTGTAAATCATTGTTATAAAACTACAATTGATCTATTTTATAAAGATAGAAAAACTGTAACGTTTTGAAAATCATTCATTGAAAACAGTCCAATAATTTACGTAAACAGTGCATGTGCAGGAATTTCTGCTCATGCTTGGTTTTGAAAATCCTGTGCAGGAATTGCCTATTTCCTGCTCAGTTTTTAATATTCAGTTTTATTCTAAAATATATTTTGAATTTGAAAAAGTTTCCTTCATGAAAGTTGTAGATCTCATAAAGTCCTACAACTTTCTTTTTTAAATCAAAACCTAATTCTGCCATTTACCTGCTCATAATCCTTGTTGAAGCATCCTGGCCGTGCTTAGGGTCTGGGATGGCCAGTCTCCGATTTTCACAAAAACGAAAGCCTTTGGAGCTTATTTTTCAAAATCTGTCCACGTTGTCCCCTAGGAATTTCAATTTTCTACAACTTTTCAGTTTTAACTTTTCTCAAATTCTGCCTCTAAGGGCTTCAAAATTTCATTTCCAGATTACTGCCCAGTTTTATCCGAAAACTGACAGATTTATTTTGGATTGTTTGTTACGTAAAATAACTCACACCCTACCTCAAACGGTCGCAACCGTGAGCCTATTTCACACATGCAGTGTATTACATAGGTTTTCCATCACATACACTTGGTTCTCATCCAATTAATCCATATAGTAAACTTTTTACCAAGTTAGGGTTTTAAGTTGAATTTTCATGTTAATTAAACATACAATCAACTCACCATCATACAAGCATACTATATAACTTCCTAAGCATATGGGGACATATAACAATCACCTAATAGACATACACACAAAGCATAAAATTTTAAAGCATAACTTCAAAAACATAAATCAAAACATAGATCTAACTTACCATAACATAGATCTAGCTTACTAAAACCCTAATCAAGCACATACTAATCAAACTAAATCATTGCATGAAAAATAAATGAGCTTATGCTCTTACATAACGAACTTAAAATACACTTAAATAAATGAATCAAAACCCAAATGAAAAGCTTAGGGGGTTTAGAAGAATTACCTTAACTCTTAGAAGTGGATCAAGGCTTCAATCACACACTTTCTTCTTGATTTCTACCTCTAAAACCGACCTCACTCTTCTCTTTTTTTCTCTCTTAACTTCGGCTTTTAGGGGGGGGAAGGGAGAGACTAATTGGTGAACTAAAGAAAGTGAGGTGTCTAAAGGTGGACCAAGGCAAAACCCCACCACACCTATTTATAGGCAAATTTTAGTTTAATTTCCTAGAATTATTTTTATTGCTTAAGTTGCATTTAAGTCCTCAATAGCAAAAATATTTGCCCCCCTAGAGTCCATGAGGTGGCCGGCCACCTTGTGTGGCTTGTTGGCCAATTTTTAACCATGTTCATGCTTAAAACTTACTTTCCATATTTTCTAAAAAAATCCAATTAATTCAATTAATCATTACATAGTGAGGTGTCCTTAATTAAAGTTTCATTTGGCTTTCTTCCACAAATGCAGTCAATTTCATACTAATACAGATTTTACAAATAATGTTTTTACTAATAACAGTATTGTTTTACTGGACTGCAGTCCAGAGGTTATCTGCACTAAACCGAACTGCGTAAAAATTTCTCTTAGGACTAAAAGCCACTTGGTTCTTAATACTCTAAATATTGTGCTTGATTTTTCTACAGTAATCCCAAACCTAATTTTCCCTTCGCTATCCGAAATAACAATTTTTCACAGTATAATTTTATACTGTTAACATACCTTAGATTATTCTGATCAAACTTTGACCGGAATAAAATCATACATGAACCTTAATTCTGATAAATCATATCAGACATTTCATATAAACATACATAATACAAACTTTTGATTCTTAAAAAGGAAATCGTAAATTTGTAAAAAGGTTGGTTATTACATAAATCGTAGTAATTGAATCTAAAACAACTGAAAATTGTCTAATTAGTACAAAATAGTTTTTTTTTTTAATGGTGTTTTGAACTAATTAGTACAAGTGGCTAATTTGGTCTTTTTCTACATTTGACATGGATGACCATTCTCACACTTATGTGTTTTGAAAATTTTTAGACAAGAATTTTGTTTATTTTTTATTTAGTCATTGAATTTATTATTTTAACAATTGAATCTACGATTGAAAATATGTGCCGTCAATTGATCAGAAAGGAAAATATGGCCAGACTGGCAGATGAAAATGAAAGATCTTTTAATCGTTGAGTTAACAGTTTTTAGGAAATGAGAGTCATAAGTCCATAACATAAATAATAATAATAATAATATTATTATTATTATTATTATTTTAATAATAATAATAAGGGTTAACCACTCAGTTTTCCTCATAAACTTCGCTCCTTTAACTGAAGAAACAAAAAAAAAAAATATATATATATATATATATATATATATAAAAGCTTGACTATATATTGGAATTAGTCAAATACTTACTCTGAATGAATCATCAATTAATTGAATATTTTTCTATAATGAATCACTTTAAATAAATATTTTTCTATAATGAATCACTTTAAATAAGGTTTATTTTTCTTTGAACTGTTATCCTAGCGTTTGAATGTGTAATAACCAAACTTTTTACAGACTCGTGATTTCATTTGATACAAAGGAAATCTAAGTCTATATTATGTATGTCAATGTGAAATGCATAATCTAATTTATCAGAATATGTTTGAGTCCTTATAAGTTATAAGACTCAATGATAGTTTATTAAGCTAAGTGCAAGGCCTTATAAGGAAAAAGGCAGAATCCTGATCTATGGTTTTACCCTGGCCAACGTATGACCAGGATAACTCATGACTTGAATAAGACGATACTGCAGTATAATAAGCAGTATTAAAATTATACTGTGACCAACCGTCATTACGGGTGCAGAGTTAAGAATAAGGAATGGGATCACTCTAAAATAATCAGGAGTAATATTTGGAGTAAGGAAGACTAAGTAGTTTCAAGTCCAAAGAAAAACATATACGCGGTCCAGTTAAGTGCGGATAAACTTTGGACTGCAGTTCAGTATTACAGTACTGTTGATAGTTAAAGCAGTACTAGTACTATCTAGATTATTAAGAAAATGGAATGCATATTAGGAGGGAGTGCCAAACATGGCCCTACTTGGAGGACAACTCATCATAGATAATTATGTAATTTTAGGGATTTTTAAAATTATGGAAAGAATTAAGGGGGTAATTATGAAAGGATTTTTAGCCAAAACCCTCCACATGGCAGGCCAACATGGGGACATGGAAGGCAAAATCTTACATTTTAGGGCCAAATGAGTAATTCAAGGAGAATTTTAGAAAAACAAATAATTGTGGGAAATTACGAAATTTTTACCTATAAATAGGGGTTGTGTGGTAGAACTTGAACCATTAGTTAAACTCTAAAACTTTTAGTTATCTTCAAACTTTTTCCTCTCTAGCCCTTAGAAAAAAAAAAAAAACAGAGAGAAGAAGAGAGGGAGTGGCCGGTTGCGGGTGTGGAGGTGGTAGAGCAAATTTCTCTCATCCCAAGGTCTAGAAGTGATCTTTCCAAGCTTAGAGGTATTATTCTTGATCCTCTAACTAAGAATTTTATTAAGTTTTGGTTTGAGGATTTATGTGTATTTCAAGTTATGGGTTGTAAGAGCATAAGCTCATGATTCTTATTTTTCCTATATTATGGTTTTTACATGGTTGGTTATGTTAGATCTATGGTTATGTGTGCTCACTATGTGTTTATGATTATGCTCTCACATGTTTGAATATGGATATTTTATGTGTAATGGTTATGTGAATGCTATATGTATGTTGGTTAAGAAATTAACCAAAAATCACAACTTGATAAGCTAGTAAGGTTATAAATATTGTGTTTTTCAAGTAAATAGACAAGTGGATGATTGAATGTTAAGAATGAATTCAACGTACTGCATGTTCAAGCAGGCTCACAGCTTCAACCGTTTGAGGTAGTGTGCGCGAATTTTTAAACAAGAACCAACAAAATACAAACTACCAGTTTTTAAAAATAATCTGGACAGTTTTCTGGAAATCCAGTTTTGAGCCCCTTAGAGGAAAAATTTGGAAAAAGTTATAACTGTAAAGTTGTAGAAAACATAACAAATTAGGGGCTATCGCAAACATTTTTGAAAAAAAAGCTCCAAAGGCTTCTGTTTTTATGAGATTTCAAAACTGGCTGGTCTCGGTTACTATACACGGCCATAATTCTTCAAGGAGAAAAATGGATAAGTTAAAGATAGATTTAAGTTTCGGACAAGAAGTTAAAGTTGTAGGTTTTAATGAGATCTATAACTTTTGTGAAGAAAACTTTTTAAAAATCTAAACTGATTAAAAGATAAGACTAGATTTTTAAAACTGTGCATGGTAGAGGAAATTCCTGCACCCGTACTTTCAACCAAATTAAAAGGCTGTTTTCAAAAGCAGTTTTCAAGATTTTACAACTCTACAACCCCTGTTAAAAAAAAGGAATTATGGTTTTACAAAAAACAATTTTAAAAGGTTTTGAATCCATTTGAAATTTCTCAAGTGATTTTTAAAAAGCAATTTGAAGTATTAAATCAAGATAATACTTTATCAAGGTATTTTCCAAGTAAATAAGGTGTTCTCCAAGAAAACAAGGTATTTTTGAGAAAAAAGGAAAAGAAAAATAATAGGTCCAAGTTACTTAAAAATATGGTAACAATTCTATAACTGATGGTAGTCGGGTTGGAGACCGACTTATTGATCAATGAATATGTTATGATTTATTGAGTAATATGGTAGAATGATTCTTACGCCTTGTTTGAAAACAGGAGTATAACCTATTGTCGTCCCTTGTGGGAATGATAGAGTCAGAGCGTAGGACAACTTGTAAGTACGACTCCGCCTACAACATAGGCAAAAATGTTTTTACTACTTCGCATGTTTTTCAAAGCTCATGCATTAATGTATGTAATGCATATGTTCTATGTTTTATTATTGTGGCATCATGAAAGCATGCTCGCCAATAATAAATCACATGACAAGAACAAGACCAAGATTTCAAGTATGAAACGATAAAGATTCAAGTTTTCAAGTATGAAATAGTTATGATTCCATTTTCAAGTATGTTCAAAACTAGAAAAAGTTTTTAAGAATTAAAATAAGTTTTCAAGTATAATGGCAAGCAAGTTTTCTCGTGTCGTTCCGACCTACCACGAGGGCGGTTTTAGTTCATGGTTTGAGTTTGATTAGACTGACCGCCCCAACCACTCCATGACTGTGCGCCATGGTACATACACTCATGTTATGTAAGGGGCCCAAAAAATATTCTAACATAAGAAAGCATAATTGGTTTATAAGAAAGCATAATTGATTCATGCATTCTTTATTAAGATTGTTTTGCGAAAAAAGAAGTTGTACTTGCTGGGCGAAAGCTCATAACTTATGTTTATGCTGTAGGTACACAGCCTACCGGTAATGTATGATACAAGACTGTGGAGAATGGCACGGTAGACTGTGAAAACTTTAGGTTGGACACCACCACGTGTTTTAAAAATGTTTGTATTACGTTATATCAATTTGATGATACTGTTATCTAGTAATTAGTATGATTTGTAAGATGTGTTAAGATAATTTGAAAGTCCAATACTTAATTAAGCACGTATATATATAAGTATGAGGTTAAGATCGGTTTTAAATTGAGGTTTTAAAAAAAATGCTGGTATTTTTGCACAGTTAAGTAAGTTAAGTATTTAAGTAAAGTAAGCATGGTAACGGCCTACGTAGTCGGGTCATTACAGAGCTGGTATCAGAGCGGGTTACCTGCCATCCGGTTTCATAGTTTTGCTGCCAGCGCCACAGTTTTTGTTAGTTGATTTTCTTACCTTATTGCATGTATACTTATTATGCGAAGTATAATACGAAAGATAAAGATATGGACCCGGGTCAGATTGAGGAAGATCACGAGGCTTCATTGGTGATTTGGGGTATGGAGCCATGTACCTTTGACGGAACACAAGGAGCGGCGGCGTTAGCCGAATGGTTACACGATATGGAGACTATATTTAGATTATGTCATACAGGAGCACATCTTCAAGTTATGCTCACTAGTCGACGTTTGATCGGAGAAGCTCGTATATGGTGGCTCAGTTTAGGGGACCCCAAGATTCCTAGAGATGTATGGACGAACTTTCGAGCCCTAATCACTTTGCGATATGGGCCATTGCCTGGAAAGGGACTCAACCTGCATTACTGCGACCCTGATATATATCACGACATGTATATGAGGCAATATGTCAGCTACGTCGGAGCTTGGCGTGCATACCCGAACGAATCTATGGGTCACTACTGCCAAAGGTTTCGAGACGCCATGTTACCCTACATCCCACTGGATATGGATAGACCTATGATGCAGGCCTTACACATTCTCAGGGATGGACTACCTCTTAAGGTTAGGCAGTTCACACCGCCACCGACGATCGAGATGACATTGGACGAGATGATAGATGCTATTATGGGTGCCGGGATAATAGCTTATATGGTACAGGCTGCTACAGAAGCCTTGGCACCCGAGTATGAGGATGATCACCAACTCATACTAGTTGACGATGCAGGTATTGGGGAGCCAGTTTTCTACGGAGGTCTATTCATGCCGGAGGAACCCATTCCAGCTTACCGATTCAAGGGATCCCCCCATAAGAGGAGGATGCCGATGCGGATGATGCGGAGATGGACCTGGCTGATCATCCGGCCAAACCAGAGTAAAACCCGGAAGACCCTCTAGTGATCATTATCGCCAGTGATGATGAGGAAGAAATCGAGGAAGAGCAGGAGAAGCAGGAGGAAGATCCCGAAGAGATCCTGTTTAACGACGACGATGAGTGGGATGTCTTTTCCGACGTCACAACAGAGTAGTTAGTCTAGATCTGAGTTTTGGATTCCTTTATTCTTTTTTACCTTATGTTGTATATATATATATGATGGTAAAGTGGTGGACACTTCCATCTTAACTATGTATAGATATTAAGCCTGATATGTACCGGACAAGTGTTAGACACTGCCGAAAGACTATATTCTTTTTGTATGATGTATTAAAAGACAAAGTTTATATAATGTATAGATGATGACGTTCTAATGTTATGATTAAGCATTACTCATGACAAGTTTACAATGAATTTATGATACGATATGATGAGATCACAATGGATCTCTTATATGATGTTTTTACGATATGATACGATAAGTGATGATGTTTCTAAGATATGACATGACAAGATATGAATGAAAGAATGTGTGTTATGATTAAGCAGGAGAAGCAGGAGGAAGATCCCGAAGAGATCCTGTTTAACGACGACGATGAGTGGGATGTCTTTTTCGACATCACGACAGAGTAGTTAGTCTAGATTTGAGTTTTGGATTCCTTTATTTTTTATTTTTTACCTTATGTTGTATATATATATATGTATATATGATAATAAAGTGGTGGACACTTCCATCTTAACTATGTATAGATATTAAGCCTGATATGTACCGGACAAGTGTTAGACACTGCCGAAAGACTATATTCTTTTTGTATGATGTATTAAAAGACAAAGTTTATATAATGTATAGATGATGACGTTCTGGATGTTATTATTAAGCATTACTCATGACAAGTTTACGATGAATTTATGATACGATATGATGAGATCACAATGGATCTCTTAAATGATGTTTTTACGATATGATACGATAAGTTATGATGTTTCTAAGATATGACATGACAAGATATGAATGAAAGAATGTGTGTTATGATTAAGCAGGAGAAGCAGGAGGAAGATCCCGAAGAGATCTTGCTTAACGACGACGATGAGTGGGATGTCTTTTCCGACGTCACGACAGATAGTTAGTCTAGATCTGAGTTTTGGATTCCTTTATTCTTTTTTACCTTATGTTGTATATATATATATGATGGTAAAGTGATGGATACTTCCATCTTAACTATGTATAGATATTAAGCCTGATATGTACCGGACAAGTGTTAGACACTGCCGAAAGACTATATTCTTTTTGTATGATGTATTAAAAGACAAAGTTTATATAATGTATAGATGATGACGTTCTGATGTTATGATTAAGCATTACTCATGACAAGTTTACGATGAATTTATGATACGATATGATGAGATCACAATGGATCTCTTATATGATGTTTTTACGATATGATACAATAAGTTATGATGTTTCTAAGATATGACATGACAAGATATGAATGAAAGAATGTGTGTTAGAAGTATAACAATATCCTTTCTTGTGATAAAATAGGAATTAGAAGATGGTTCACCCATGAACACGATCAAACCAAGTTCCACAAGAGCCTAATTTTGAAACGGTAGTAGCCGACTTGCAATGACAACTGCTAGAACAACAACAAGAAATAAATAGGCTTCGAGATCAGATAGCTCGTCTGAATCAGATGCATCGAGCTAATAAAGTTCCACCCCGGGACAATCTCGTGCCCCCAGTATTTCCTTATATACCGGAGGTCAATCAAAGGATTCCACAGAATCTAGAAGTTCCATTAGCACCAGCCGCACCAGCTGGAGCATAAGCGAACCCACCTATGGTTATGGAAGACTTGTTGTATGAGTGATTTAGGCATATGAAGGCGCCTGAATTTGAGGAGCTTACTGACCTAATAAAAGTAGATAACTGGTTGATGGATATCCAAGTAATTTTGGATTTTATGGGACTCGTGGAGTAGGAAAAGGTCCTTTGTTCTTCCTTTGCACTCAAGAAGGATGCCCGACATTGGTGGATGACAGTCCAAATGCGCAGAAATGTTGCAAACATGAGCTGGCAAGATTTTGTGACTGAATTTAGAATGATGTACTACAACAGAGAAATCCTTGCGGTTCAGCAAGACGAGTTTAATAGTATGAAGCAAGGGTCGATTACAGTACTAGAAGCTGTCAAGAAATTTGAACAACTAGCCCACATGTGTCCGAAACTCATACCAAATGAAACGGAGAAAGTAAGAAGAATGATGAAGATATTCCGAACAGATATTGCCAAGCAAGTGAGTGCTGCAAGTAGCCCTCCAACCTTTGTAGCTGAATGTATAAGCCGAGCTATAAGAGCCGAGTATTAGATTAATCAAGATAAGGAGGCGAGGGCCCAGATCTTCAAAGTCATGAAGGAGGAGAAGGCTGTGTTGAAGTAGTCGCAGCCTAAACAGAACCAGTAATTTTACTCGAAGGGCCAGACCAGCAATTTTGCCCAGAATTCCTAGCAGTTTGGGAAGAGCAAAAGGAAGGGGAATGCTTCCAACCAGGGTCAATAGAAGAATTACCCTCAGAAGAAGAACAACCAAGGTAACGGGGGTAATAATTATCCCATGTGTGCAAAATGCGTCTTCCCACATTTTGCACACATGGGATAATTATTACCCATGTGTGCAAAATGTGGGAAGACGCATTTTGGAGTATGTAGAATGGGGACAAATGCATGCTATCTTTGTGGCAAGTAAGGCCACTATTGTAATAACCCGAAATTTTGATGACTTGTGATTTCCTTAGATGCAAGAAGAATCTAAATCCGAATCATGTATGCAAATATGAAGCTTATGATCTAAATTGAATGTCAGTATATATTCGAGTTCTCGGTTAATTAGCTACGAGACTCAGAAAGTTTGCTTAATCAAGCATGAGGCCTTTTGAGAAAATGGCATAAAAGGAATTTATGATTTTTATTCTGGTCAAAGTTTGACCAGGTTGACTTTAGGTTTGACTAGACGGTACTGCAGGGTAATCAACAGTATAGAAATTATACTGCGAAAAACCGTCATTACAGATGAAGAAGTAAGAATAAAGTATGAGATTGCTCTAGAATAATCAGGATTAATAATTGGAGCAATGAGGACTTAGCAGTTTTAAGTCTTAAGAAAAATCCATACGTAGCCCATTTAAGTGCAGATGAATTATGGACCATAGTTCAGTATGACAGTACTGTTTTTAGTGAAAAATAGTATTGATATGATCTGAGTTAGTAAGGAAATGGACTGCATAATTATATTAATGGATTTTTGGAATCAAATGGACTAATTATGATTGAACTAGAAGCCAAGTGGCTCTACCCTAGCTGGCCACCTTCAGGGACTAAAGTGTAAATATTTTGTCCTTAGGGACCAAAGTGCAATTTCAAGAAAAATAAATAGTGATGATGTAAGCTTGATGATGTAAGCATGATGATGTAAGCATGATGTAAGCTTAGTAATGTAAGCATGATGATGTAAGCAAAACTTGTCCTCCAAGGCAATGCAATGCCCGGCCACTTCTAGAGGGGTGTGAGCAAATATATTTTTTTCTCTTAAGGGCTATTATGTAATTTTTGGATTAAAAATAAATCCAAAAATTAAATTATTTATCACCTATAAATAGGTGATGGGGGGGAACTCATTTTGTTCACAAAAATGAGAAAACACCCCAAAACCATGCCAAAATTTCTCCTCACCCTCTCCTCCCCTTAGAAGCCGAGCATTAGAGAGAGAAAGAAAAAAAAAAGGAAGAAGAAGAGAGTGAAAGAGAAAAAGAAGTGGTGGTCGGAAAATTGGAGAAGTCACCAACTAAGTTGGCCGAAAATTTTTGGAAACCCACCAAGCCAAGGAAGGCCGGTTGTGGTAGGGAGCAAGGAGAAAAGAATTGGTTCAAGAATCTAGCACCAATCTTTGAGATTGGTTAAGGTAATTCTCTTTGGCTCCTAAGCTTTTCAATTGAGCTTTGATTTGGAAATTTAAGTGTATTTTCAATGTTGGATTGTAAGAGTATAAGCTCATTTTATTTCTCAAGCCCTAGTTTAGATTTTTAAGTTTTGTACTTGATTAGGTGATTAGGTGGTTTTGATTTATGTGCTATGCATGATTATGTGGTTATGATTGCATGATCTTAGGGTTTGCATGTATGTTTTATGATGTTAGTTGTATGTCCCCAATATGCCTAAGAATTTGTAGATTATGCATGATGGTGAATGAGTTAGGTTGTTAGTTTGAATGATGTATGGTTATGCAAACTAAATTTACAAACCCTAGCTTGGTGTAAGAACACCCAAGGGTTTGCATGTGTATGCATGGATGTATGTCGATGAAAGTTTACGTTAGAAACCGCTGCATGTTTGTTGTAGGCTCACGGTTGCGACCGTTTGAGGTAGTGTGCGCGTAGGATTTGCATAAAAACGGAATTAAGGTAAAACTGCCAGTTTCGGGTAAAACTGGGCATTTTACTGGAAAGGCAGTTTGGAGGCCCTTAGAGGTCGAATTTGGAGAAACTTAAAATATGAAAGTTGTAGATAAGGGAAATTCCTAGGGGCCAACGCATACAATTTTCAAAAATAAGGCTCCAATGGCCTTTATTTTTACAAAAATCCGAACCTGGTCATGCCCAGACTTCATGCACGGCCAGGCAGGTTCAACTAGGAAAATGGGTAGGTTAGAGACCGAACTGAGTCTTAAATAAAACACGAAAGTTATAGGGTTTTTCGAGGTCTAAAACTTTCGTGAGAAAACTTTTTTTGATTCAACACAGATTTTTAAATAAAATTAGATTCCAAAAACAGTGCAGGAAACAGGAAATTCATGCACATGATTTTCTAAAACAGTGCAGGAAAAGGACATTCCTGCACCTACACTGATAAATTGACTGTGGGAAACTATTCCGAAGGTAGTTTCCAACACTTAATAATTTTTACAAGCCCTACTCAAAGAGTTACAATTTTTAATAAGTTGAACAAGGATTTTTGTATACAAAGAAAATAGACATAGAATACTAAATATGTTAGTTGGGCCTAAAACCCAGGGTTACTCATAGTAACCTAATGGGATATGGATTGAAAGTGATAAGGCTTAGGCCCAAGGTTAGGAATAATAACCTAACACTATTCATGTATGCTTGGGCTTAGTACCCAAGGTTACTCTAAGTAACCTAACAAGTTATGATCTAAGTATGATAAACCATAAACCAAAGGGTTACTTGAAGGAACCAAGAAAGTTATCATGAGTATATATGGGGGACATATAACTAACGTTATGTACGGATGTTGGTTAGGTTACCAACATTTTATGATTATGATTTATAGGATCCTTACCCTATGTCCTTATAAATATCAGGATGTAAACCATGGTTGCGACCTGATTTGGAGCAACAAAACCTAAGACATAGCATACCAGGTAAGTACAAACCTCACCTACAGTATGAAAAATAGTAAACTATTTTCAAGTATATGACATGTTTTCATGTATGCCATGTTATGTCAAGACATGTTATGCCATGATATGCTATGTCAAGTCATGTTATGCCATGTTTTAATAAATAAGGCATGCCACAAGTTATTTTATGTTATTTATCTTTAAGTCATGCCATGTCTATGTCTCATGTGCATCATGACTAATAAGATCACACGTAAAGATTCTTAGTCTTGGAAATGTAAAAGGCTAAGACTAAACCAAGACAAGTAAGGTAAAGGTATCGTACCAACCTCCCGCCAGATCGTGGAGGATACATGTTTCAAGTTCAAGTTTATGATTATCAACCTCTCGTTGATGTGTGAGGGTATAATCAACCTTCCGCCAGATCGTGAAGGGTTATGTTATGATTCCCAGAATTGTTAAGGACCTTGCAAACCTTAACTTTCTGTGGAATGCACGCATTTTGTACGTACACAAGAGGCCCACATGTTAAGCAAGATAATAAGTTCAAGTCCATAATTGATCATAAAATATTCATAATTGGTTCATGCATGAATGCACGATATTTGTTATGTTTTTGTGAGATTATGTTTGTACTTGCTGGGTGAAAGCTCATCAGTATATTTCATACTGTAGGTAAGATGCCTGCAGCTTTACTTGGTGGGCCATGGAGACGATGCAGCAAGTGAAGGGCGGTGTGGGATACCACTACGCAAGTCTTCCGCAAGCTCTTTTGAGTTGATATGTGTATATATATTTCAAACTAAATTATGTTATACAGAAAATATGAGGGTTTAAAGACTTGAGTGAATTGTAAGGATTATGTATGTCTTTTTATTCCTATATGTATGTCTCGGAAGTTTACTTATATGGACTAGTGTGTTTGTATATGTTTCAAAAAACAATTCTCAGTATTTCAAGTAAGTATGGTGACGGCCCATGTCTACGTAGTCGGCCCTACGTGGATTGTCGGGGCATTACAACTATGCCGGGAATTGTACCTCAAACAATCAGAATTAGAACCAGCAGTACTCGAACAGGAATTCAAGCAATCAGCTTCATGCAGTACAAGCAAAGATCGAAGGCCCATCAATTGCTCAGGGAAGATTAGAAACTCCTGAACCACAAGCCAGGATCTACACTTATACAAAAGGATATGTTGATGCTCGGACTTCTCACATGGTAACAGGTCATATTTTTATCGCCACATATGATGCAATCGCTTTGTTTGATTTTGGTGTCACTCATTCGTTTGTATCGATGGAGTTTGCCCAGAAATTAGGAAGAGAAGCTGTAAATTAGATCAACCCTTCAGAACCTCCCTTCTGTTAGGAGAAATTATGTTGTCCAACTATTGGGTACAAAATGTTCCAGTAGTCATTTATGGCAGAGAGTTGTACATAGATCTTATCACGATTAAGCTTCAGGATTATGATATTATCCTAGGAATGGACTTCTTAGGAAAGTACAACGCTAAGATTGATTGTCGGAAGCATTGTGTTATGTTTAGTCCCATTGGCGAGGAAGAATTCAACTTTTATGGTTAGTCACGGAATTCATCATCAAGGCTGGTATCGACAATGAAGGCATGGAAGATGTTGGCTAATGGATGTGAAGGATATTTAGCCAACATGGTGGACAAAGTGCAAGAGATTGAGTTAAAGCCGGAAGAAGCCCCAATTATAAAGGAATGTGTGGATGTCTTTCCTGAAGAGTTACCAGGACTTCCTCCAAAGCGGGAGATTTCCTTCGAGATCGAGCAATTGCTCGGATCAACACCAATATCCAAGGCACCTTACCGCATGGCACCGGCTGAACTCAGGGAACTACAAGTGCAGTTGCAAGAGTTGTTGGATAAAGGATTCATTCGTTAGAGCCATTCACCTTGGGGAGCACCAGTTCTATTTGTCAAAAAGAAAGATGGATCGTTGCGGATGTTCATCGATTATCGTGAGCTGAACAAAATCACCATCAAGAATAAGTATCCTTTCCCAAGAATTGATGATCTTTTTGGTCAACTTAGGGGAGCAGCGGTATTCTCGAAGGTTGATTTATGATCGAGATACCACCAACTCAGAATCAAGGAAATGGATGTTCCTAAGACGGCTTTTCGAACACGCTACGGGCACTATGAGTTTCTCGTCATGCCGTTTGGTTTAACCAAAGCACCAGTTGCTTTTATGGACCTTATGAATGAAGTATTCAAGGAGTAATTAGATAAGTTTGTTATCGTCTTTATTGACGATATTCTAATCTACTCAAAGTCCATGGAGGAGCACGAGCAGCATCTCAGGATTGTTTTGGAGACGCTAAGACGAAATCAACTCTATGCCAGGTTCACGAAGTGTGAATTTTGGCTAGAAAGAGTTGATTTCTAGAGCCACGTAGTTTCAAAGGAAGGAATTTCCGTCAATCCTGTTAAAGTTGGAGCGGTCAGTAAGTGACTGGTACAGAAAAGCATTACGAAGATACGGAGCTTTTTCAGCTTAGCTGGATATTATCGACGTTTCGTTGAAGGATTCTCCAAGATAGCTACACCTCTTATGGCTCTTACTCGAAAAGGGAAGAAGTTTGAATGGACACAGAAGTATGAAGAAAATTTTCAAGAGCTTAAGAGGAGGCTTACTAGTGCACCAGTGTTGATAATTCCTAACGTGGACGTAGAAAATTTCATGATTTACAGTGACGCTTCTAAAACCATACTAGGAGCTGTTCTAATGCAAGAAGGAAAGGTAGTCGCCTATGTCTCATGACAGTTGAAGGACCATGAACGGAACTATCCGATGCATGATCTAGAACTTACGGTGGTAGTTTTCGCATTGAAGATCTGGACACATTACCTGTACGGGAATAGATGTGAGATCTATACGGATTACCAGAGTCTCAAATACATCTTCACCCAAAAGGAGCTCAATATGAGGCAATTCTTCATCACCCCGGAAAAGCAAATAGTATAACAGATGCTCTGAGCCAGAAATCATCCAGTACATTGATGTCTATTGGTATGTTGTCAACGTCGCTTCGAAAGGAGATTAATGATTTCGGTATGGAGATGATAACTGGGAAGTTATCTGTTCTAACTCTCTAATCCAATCTCCTAGAATCCATTAAGCTCCATCAAGAGAAGGACCTCTTTTTGCTCAGGGTGCAACTCTTCCTTGGAGAAAAGGATAAAGAATTCAAGGTCTCTGTGGATGGGATAATCTATTTCAAAGGAAGGATCTGTGTTCCTAACTTCGAGTTTCTTAAGAAGCAGATCTTGTTAGAAGCACATGAGACGCCATACTCAGTACACTCCGGAGCTTCCAAGATGTACAAGGACCTCAGAGAAAACTATTGGTAGCCAAACATGAAGAATGAGATTGCCGAATTTGGGTCAAAATGCCAGAAAGTTAAGACTGAACATCGGCAACCTGGAGGAGACCTGCAGAAAATCGAGCTTCCATAATGGAAATGGGAACAAACTACTATGGATTTTGTAGTTGGATTACCCAGGACCGCAAGTGGGAATGATGCGAGTTGGGTTATTGTTGGCAAATTAACCAAATCAGCCCACTTTATTGCTATAAAAGCTACATTTTCGGTAGAAAAGCTCGCTGAGATTTACGTATTCCAGATTGTTAAGCTGCATGGGGTACCAAAATCTATCATTTCTGACCGTGATAGACGTTTTACCTCTCAATTTTGGATGAGTGTTCACAATGCTATGGGGTCGAAATTGAAGTTTAGTACAGCTTTTCACCCCCAAATTGATGGACAATCAGAAAGAACCATCCAAACACTAGAAGATATGCTGAGGTCATGTGTTTTGGATTTTAAAGAAAGCTGGGATCAAAAGCTACCTTTGATCGAATTTTCTTACAACAACAGTTATCACGCCTCAATTGGTATGGCTCCATTTGATGCGTTATACGGAAGGAAATGTCGATCTCCCATTCATTCGCAAGAAGTTGGGCAGAAGCAGCTCCAAACCATGGATTTTATTAGAAAAACTTCCGAGGATATCAAGTTGATAAAACAGAAACTCGACATTACCTTTAGCCGACAGAAAAGTTATGGTGATAAACGTCGGAGATCACTGGAATTTCAAGTTGGAGACTCTGTTTTCCTAAAAGTTGCCCCTATGAAGGGAGTAATGAGGTTTGGTACGAAAGAAAAGCTTAGTCCGAGATACATAGGACCATTTGAAATCTTTGAAAGGATTGGAAAAGTAGCTTACAAGCTTGCCTTGTCACCAGAATTAGTTTCTGTGCATAACATTTTTCACGTCTCAATGCTGAAAAAGTACGTACCCTTCCCATGTTTTAAGTCAGGAACCAGTGGAAGTTCGTTCAAGTGGACCTGACGCATAAAGAAAAGCCAGTGTAGATTCTGGATCGGGAAGAGAAAGTCCTGAGGAATAGAACAATTCCCATGGCCAAAATTTTATGGCGAAATCACAATGTTGAAGAAGCAACATGGGAATTAGAAGATGAGATGAGCAAAAGTTATCCCGATTAGTTTTAATTTTCGGGGACGAAAATTTTTAAGCGGGGGTAGATCGTAATAACCAACCTTTTTACAGACTCGTGATTTCATTTGATACAAAGGAAATCTAAGTTTGTACTATGTATGACAATGTGAAATGCATGATCTGATTTATCAGAATATGTTTGAGTCCTTATTAGTTATAAGACTCAATGATAGTTTATTAAGCTAAGTGTAAGGCCTTATGATAAAAAAAGACATAATCCTGATTTATGGTTTTACCCTGGCCAACATATGACCAGGATAACTCATTACTTGAATAAGACGGTACTGTAGTATAATAAGCAATATTGAAATTATACTGTGACTGACCATCATTACGGATGCAGAGTTAAGTATAAGGAATGGGATCACTCTAAAATAATCAGAAGTAATATTTGAAGCAAGGAGGACTAAGTAGTTTTAAGTCCTAAGAAATACCTATACGCCGTCCAGTTAAGTATAGATAAATTATGGACTGTAGCTCAGTATTACTGTACTGTTGATAGTTAAAGCAGTATTAGTACTATTTGGATTATTAAGAAAATAGACTGCATATTAGGAGGGAGTGTCAAACATGGCCCTACTTGGAGGACAACTCATCATAGATAATTATGTAATTTTGGGGATTTTTGAAATTATAGAAAGAATTAAGTGGAAAATTTTGAAAGGATTTTTAACCAAAACCCTCCACATGGCCGGCCAACATAGGGACATGGAAGGCAAAATCTTGCATTTTAGGGCCAAATGTGTAATTCAAGGAGAATTTTAGAAAAAAAAAATAATTGTGGGAAATTATGAAATTTTGACCTATAAATAGGGGCTGTGTGGTAGAACTTGAACCATTTAGTTAGACCCTCAAACTTTTTCCTCCCTAGCCCTTAGAAAAAAAAAATGAGAGAGATAAGAAGAGAGGGAGTGGCCGGTTGTGGGTATGGAGGTCGTAGAGTAAATTTCTCTCGTCCCAAGGTCTAGAAGTGATCTTTCCAAGCTTAGAGGTATTATTCTTGATCCTCTAACTAAGAATTTCATTAAGTTTTGGATTGAGAATTTATGTGTATTACCAATTATGAGTTGTAAGAGCATATCCTCATGATTCTTTTTTTTCCTATATTATGGTTTTTACATGGTTGGTTATGCTAGATCTATGCTTAGGTTACCTTGTTTGCTAGCCCTAAGCATGAATTTGATTTTTATGCTCTAGAATGAGTTTTAAGGTTATGTGTGCTCACCATGTGTTTGTGATTATGCTCTCACATGTTTGAATATGGATATTTTATGTGTAATGGTTATGTGAATGCTATGTGTATGTTGGTTAAGAAATTAACCTAAAAACACAACTTGGTAAGCTAGTAAGGTTATCAATATTGTGTTTTTCAAGTAAATAGACAAGTGTATGATTGAATGTTAAGAATGAATTCGACTCGCTGCATATTGATGTAGGCTCACGGCTTTGAGCATTTGGGGTAGTGTGTGCGAATTTTAAACAAGAACCAACAAAATACAAACTGCCAGTTTTTAAAAATAATCTTGACGGTTTTATGGAAACCCAGTTTTGAGCCCCTTAGAAGCCGAATTTGGAAAAATTTATAACTACAAAGTTGTAGAAAACAGAAAACCCTAGGGGAAATCACACATAATTTTAAAAATAAAAAAAATAAAAAAAACACTCCAAAGGTCTCTGTTTTTATGAGTTTTCAAAACTGGCCGGTCTCGAGTACTGTACACAGCCAAAATTCTTCAAGGAGAAAAACGGACAAGTTAAGATTGATTAAAGTTTCAGACAAGAAACGAAATTGTAGCTTTCGATGAGATCTACAACTTTCGTGAAGAAAACTTTTTAAAATTCTAAACCGATTTAAAAATAAAACTGGATTTTAAAAACTGTGCGTGGTAGAGGAAATTCCTGCACCCGTACTTTCAACCAAATTAAAAGGTTGTTTTCAAAAGCATTTTTCAAGATTTTACAATTCTACGACCCTTGTTAAAAGAAAAAAAAAAAAAAGAAATTACGGTTTTACAAAAAATAGTTTTAAAAGATTTTGAATCCATTTGAAATTTCACAAGTGATTTTTAAAAGGCAATTTCAAGTATTAAATCAAGATAATACTTGATCAAGGTATTTTCCAAGTAAATAAGGTGTTCTCCAAGAAAACAATGTATTTTTGAGAAAAAGAGAAATAAAAATAATAGGCCCAAGTTACTTAAAAATATGGTAACAATTCTATAATGAATGGTAGTCGGGTTAGAGGCCGACTTATTGATCAATGAATATGTTATGATTTATTGAGTAATGTGGTAGAATGATTCTTATACCTGGTTTGAAAACAAGAGTATAACCCGTTGTTGTACCTTGTTGGAACGATAGACTAAGAGCAAAGGACAACTTGTAAGTACAACTCCGCCTACAGCATAGGCAGAAATATTTTTACTGCTTTGCATGTTTTTCAAAGCTCATGCATTAATGTATGTGATGCATATGTTCTATGTTTTATTATTGTGGCATCATAAAAGCATGCTCACGAATAATAAATCACATGACAAGAACAAGACCAAAATTTCAAGTATGAAATGATAAAGATTCAAGTTTTCAAGTATGAAATAGTTATGATTCCATTTTTCAAGTATGTTCAAAACAAGAAAAAGTTTTTAAGAATTAAAATAATTTTTCAAGTATAATGGCAAGTAAATTTTCTCGTGTCGTACTAACCTGCCACAAGGGTGGGTTTGGTCCATGGTTTGAGTTGGATTGGACTGGCCGCCCCAACCACTCCATCGCGGCGCACCATGGTACATACAGTCATGTTATATAAGGGGCCTAAAAATATTCTAACATAAGAAAGCATAATTGGTTTATTAGAAAGCATAATTGATTCATGGATTCTTTATTAAGATTGTTTGCGGAAAAAGAAGTTGTACTTGCTGGGCGAAAACTCATAACTTATGTTTATGCTGTAAGTAAGCAACCTATCGGTAATGTATGATACAAGTCTGTGGAGAATGGCACAGCAGACTGTGAAAACTTTGGGTTGGACACCATCACGTGTTTTAAAAATGTTTGTATTATGTTATCAATTTGATGATACTGTTATCTAGTAATTAGTATGATTTGTAAGATGTGTTAAGATAATTTGAAAGTCCAATACTTAATTAAGCACGTATATATATAAGTACGAGGTTAAGATCAGTTTTAAATTTAGGTTTAAAAAAAATTTCTAGTATTTTTGCAAAGTTAAATAAGTTAAGTATTTAAGTAAAGTAAGTATGGTAACGGCCTACGTAGTCGGGTCGTTATAGAATGTTAACCTTTTGAATATAGCATTTGAATAGAAACATTTAGATAAATATTTGGATATCTAAAAAGACGTAGCGATAGAGAGAGTGTGAGAAATGACATCTGAAATGGTTTTTAAAATTTTTTAAAAGACTATATAATGGTCCTAAATTTTGGAGATGAAGACTTTTTTCTAGAGAAAATTACTTAAATAACTTTTTTTTTTATCTATTAACTAACATGATATAAATACTTCATTTTTAACCAACATGACATAAACTTTAATTAACTTTAGTTTAATTGTATGTAATATTGATTTAGTGTTAATTTTTTGTGTCATGTTTGTGCAATGATTTTTAAATTTGTGTCATTTAGGTGCTAGCCCCTTTTTTCTATTTAAGAACAATTCAAATGACATTTGGATGTCTCATTTTTAGTTGTATCCAGCAAACACATATTTGGATGGATCATTCAAATGAAATGATCCAAATGCCATCAAATGATTGCGTCAAAACATTTAGTTATTCTCTTAACAATTTAGTCCTCGAATTTCTATACGTAGCAATGAGCTACAATGATCAATGAGGGTTGAATTTCAAAGAATTGTCGGAGTAATTCACGAATTAAATTGCGGAAAGACAACTTTTGGTTGGGCACAGGTGCAAAACTACCATAAATATTAAATCCACCCATAATTTTGTCCTTATTAATAACAGTTGGAGTTAAATGCCACTCTTTCAGAAATTTAGGAACTAAATTGCTAAGAAAAATAATTTTAAGGATGAAAGTATCAAACTACAAAATACTGAATGCTCATTGGTTTATATTTCTAGAAGCACTAGTAAATTAATTTTTTGCCAAAAAAATGTGGCGTGCTAAAAAATAAATAAATCATCATTGACCAGGGTGATGTTGGGATGTGTGCCCATAAACAAATGAGATGTACTATTTTACTGATTTAATTTGAGAAATGTTTTCAATATTATTTTTGCATGCATGTTTGGATGCTTTATAAATATCGAAAACCCTAGATTATTTAAATGTGACTTTAAATATTGTATATAAGTGTTATATACAGGAGGATAATATTTAAAGTAAAATAATCTAAATTTATCCGTAATTAAAAATTAAAGTTGGGATCTTTAATTTAAAATTACTAGCGCGGTTCATTACATTCTGAATGAAATGATCTTATCCGGATTGTTAATAATGAGATTGTTGGAATGAAAGCGCTTTATATAATTTGATTATATAGGACTGGAACACGATTAATTCTGAATCTCTAATAATTTCCGTTGTCATATAGAGCATTCAAAATTAATCAATGATGGTCATATATGAATCGATCTTAATTATGAGTAATTAATAGACTCCTATTTATTGTATTATGTTTTTTGTCATATCGAGTAATGACACAAATGAATAGTGTCAAATTCTTGGTATATTGGAAATATAATATAATAAATAGCCGGGAATATTAATATACAAGATAAAATCCATTCCTTCGTAAAGAAGTTAGATGGACGGTTCCCTTAAGTGTTGATTCGGGACTTGAATAATAAGAGCGCTCAATTTATGATTAGATCATAAATATATTATTCATTAGAGAATCAATGGTACTTAAGGAGAAAGATATAATTAAAGAGGTTAATGGAAAATACCTAGCTTTAATTATGAAACGTTTATGGAGGATTGATTTATATGTAGTGACTATATCAATGGACAATTCAAATCCTTTGAATATAATTAGTTTTATAATTTTAAGAGTGCAATTCCAAATTTTTAGTGGAATAATTTGGAATTAATAATTTTGATATTTTAATTAAGGTGTTAATTAATTTTCAAAAATTATTGGAGCTTAAAATTATAAAGTCCATAGTTCCTCTCAACGGCTGTATTGAATCATGTGAACATTATTTTATGTTGGTTTAATTTATTAATTTAGAATTGAGAATTCTATATTAATATTCACACAACAAATTTAATTTGGATTAATTTGTATTTTTAAATAATATGATTATTTAAAATAAATTTAAAATAGTTTTAAATTAAAGATTATACAGTGTGGTAAGTATCACACCGTAGTTGTGCACCACAGGTGGTTCACATAATATCCACGAAGTGTATGTGGAATTTTGAATTTTGAAATTTGATAAATGTGAAAAAGAAAAGATCGGTTATTTATTTTGAATAGTTCAAAATAAATTTAAAAAAAAGTTAATAACCGATCAGATAATGGGAAAGATATTTTTTCTCTCCCATATCAAAGAAACATGCCCACTATATGGAGTTAGTGGGCGTGCATGTTGTTCCACACAAAGATGATAATTAATTAATTAATTAATTAATTAAAAAAAAGAGGAGTGTCAGTTATTTCTCTGTAATATTAAAATAGGGTACATATGATGTATCTAAATAGAATGGGTACATACGATGTATCTATAAAAGAGGAAGAGATATTAATTCCTTTTTGACAGAGAGAAAAAAAAATATACGTATTTTTTTGATCTTAGAGTCTCCTTTTCTCCTTCACTTTGTCTCATGAGTTGAGAATGCAAAGTGAATCAAAATTCAAGTGTGTAATCAAATCCAAATTCAGAAACGCCCACTCGTTTCCTGTTCATCGTGATCTGGAGAACGCTGAGAAAGAACCGTTGGTGTTTCGAAGGATTTGGAGTTCTCAAGAAGATTGGTGTTACCGAAGGATTTGGAGTAGTCAAGAAGGTTCTTGAAGGAGTTCAAGAATTTTGACCTAATCGGACAACGGTCAATCTCTAAACTTTCTTCTTAATTTATTTTGTTAAATTAATATAGGTATTGTCGCCGGAAAAATTTTGAGAAAATTTTTATATGTGCGATTTGATTCGTATCATGCTTCCGCAAAATTTTAAAAACTAGTTTTCGAAACCAACAATTGGTATCAGAGACAGCAATACCTTATATTAATTTTATAAGTGATTATACGATAATCTTTGTATGATTTTGGGTAGGCACTTGTGCATATTGATATATGTTTCTATTTATGATCATGATGACGAATGTTTGTGCAAATGGATTGGTCATAAATTGTTCCGGTTTCATAGAAATTAGTTTGTATTTTTCCTTTTGATTAGATCGATTGTAAATAGGAATCATGGTGTAATTTTCTTTTGATTAAATCAATTGTAAATAGGATTTATGTTGTAATTTTTCCATTGATGAAGAATTGTTCTTCATATTTTTTTAAAGAAAAGTTATTAATTTTTTTTTAAAAAAAAAGAAAGAGGTGAAGCCGGCGCCGACAGGCTACACGGCAGCCATGGCCGACGGGTAGAAGCTGGCCAGGGTTGGCTACGCTGCCAAACTAGTTGTGACTGCAATAGCAGTCACAACAAAGCTAGGGTTCTGGGAACCCTAGCTGGCCCAGTGGATTGGGCCACGCAGAAGCCGGCTGGGCCTGCCACACCCTGGCTGGGCAGCAGTAGAAGCGGGCTGGGCCTGCTTCACCCTGGCTGGGCAGCAGCAGCCACGGGCTGGGCCTGCTCACCCTTGCTGAGCATGCAGAGCCAAGGCAGGTTGGGCCTGCCCATGAGGAAGGCCCATTCGGCCAGTGTTAGGTAGTGCCCAACCACACCCACTGAAAGAAAAAAAAAAGTTTTTTTTTTTTTTAGATTTATGAAATCTATATTTTTTTTTTTTTTTTTTTTTTGAGAAATTCAAGGAGGACCACTACCACTTATAAAGAGAAGTTGGAGAATTACAAGAAGACCCGAAGTTGGAGAATTACAAGAAGACCCTTTTTTTTTTGTTATATCATTTTTTATTTTGGGTTGTAATTTTAGGTTTCCATGGAACCCGGCCAAGTTTTTCCATTTCACTTGTGTTTGAATGTTTTTATTATGTTGATGATAATTACATTGCCATGCATATCACATGTCATCTAAGATAGAAAAGTTCCTACCAATTTTGTATGTCATGCATTTTATGCATTTTTTTTTCTCCTAAAATTGTTTTAGCAATTAATTTAATGTGTATAGTCACAAATTTAATGAGATTAAATTTGCAATTAATTTAGCAAACGGATTTACAAAATTAGTGGGTCAAATGTGAAATTCATAAAATTTAAGTGTTAAATTTTAAAATATCAGAATTGATTTAATTTATAATTTTAAATTGTTTAAAATTATAAAATTATAAAGGCTTAGTATTTAAAGTGTTTAAATTTACTAAGGTTTATGAAACAAGAGTTGTTTTATAAATAAAATACACTTTTGCAAAATAGTGAGTGGGAGTGGGTAATATGACAATATAAACCCAAGGTCTCCACCGTTAGTACAACATCATGAGTTTTTAATAGTGCCTAAAGACACTTTGATTTCATCCTCCCTACAGAAGGTGTCTATTAAATACAAAACCAAGGTTGTCTTCCATGAGATAGGATTTTAAGATGTATTTTAGAATTGACCTACCCTACGGTGGCAATTTCTAAGTTAAGTCTAAAAAAATCTGATACGGTGGGTTACACTCATAAAGAGGTAGTTAAATTAGTTAATTATTTTCTTGACCAAAATTAAAGGAAATTAATAAGTATTGGAAATATGAGATATTTCGGGTAATATTTATTAATTGAGAATTTCTCATTTTAATTAGCAATTATTTGACCTACCCTACGACGGCACTTAGTTGTGGTAATTAAAATTCCTTAGGCTTTTAAAGTAAACATGTTTTTGTATGTTTTAACATGTGCATTCATGCATCATATTTACTTTACATTTAATTTTGTTACGATATTTATGCAAATATTTATTGAAAAATATTTCTTAATTATTTTCAGCAAATATGTCAAACCCGATTTTCTCACTTCTCGCCTCTCAAGTTTTAACTGGTGAAAATTTTGTCAAATGGAAAAGCAACATGAATATTCTCCTGATAAATGAAAACTACCATTTTGTCCTTAAGGAGGATCGTCCTCCAGTGCCTTCAGCCAATGCCTCTACGGCTGTCTCGGACAAGTACGACCGTTGGGTTTTTGCAAACAACAAGGCCCGCTGCTACCTGTTAGCGGCAATGAATGAAGTGCTTAGAGCTAAGCACGAGGCCCTTGATACTGCTAGCGAGATTATGGAGTCTTTGCAAAACATGTTTGGACGCCCTCCGATCAAGCCCGCCACGAAGCCGTGAAAGCCGTTATGAACGGCAAAATGAAGAATGGTTCTTCAGTTCGTGAGCATGTCCTCCAAATGATTCATCATTTTAACGAGGTTGAAATCAATGGTGCGAACATTGATGAAAAGACCCAAGTTGGCATGATCTTAGAGACACTATCTCCCGCTTTTCTCCAATTCAGAACGAACTACGTCATGAACCATAAGATGTGTAATCTGACAGAACTTCTGAACGAGCAACAGACCTATGAAACCCTTATCAATGATAAGGGTGGCAAGGCAAATGTTGCCGAAGCCAATGCAGCAGAGGGGAAGGCTTCTTCTTCAAAGAATAAAAAGAAGAAAAATGTGGTAAAGCAAAAGGGCAAAAAGAAGATCCAAAAGAAGAAGGGGAAGGTTGCTGAACCTAAACCTAAGGGAAAATGTTTCCATTGTGATCAAGACGGCCATTGGAAAAGGAACTGTAAGAAGTACCTTGATGAGCTGAAAAAGAAGAAGAAACAAGGTAGATCAGATTATTAGTCATGGAAACATGCTTAGTTGAGAACGATTTCTCAAGCTGGATTATTGATTCAGGGGCATCTAACCATGTTTGTGTTTATTTGTAGATGCTTGAGTCATCTAGGGATCTTGAAGAGGGAGTTTTCACGATGAGAGTTGGCAATGGGGAAAGACTATCCGCGACAGCAGTAGGGACAATGCGACTGTCATTTAATAATAATAAATATTTGTTTTTGGACAATGTTTATTACAATCCGGATTTCAAACGGAATTTGATTTCGGTTTCAAAGTTGCTTGAACAATTTATTCCAGTTTCTTTTGAAGTTGACTCTGTTTCAATTTATAAAAATGGAGTGAATATTTGTTCTAGTTATGTGGATAATGGTCTATATTTTGTTAAACCAATTTCCAATAACTTACTTCAAACCAAAATGTTTAAAGTTGCTGAACCAACCCCTAAAAGAAGAAAGATTTCTAATGATAAAGATGACACATATTTGTGGCATTTAAGGCTTGGTCACATTAATATAGATAGGATAGAAAGACTAGCAAAGGATGGTCCTTTGAGAGAGCTAAAAGTTAGCACTCTACCAGTCTGTGAATCCTGCCTAGAAGGTAAAATGACCAAAAGGCCTTTTTCGGCTAAAGATGAAAGAGCAAAAGCACCTCTAGAGATCATACATACTGATGTATGTGGTCCTTTGAATGTCAAAGCTAGAGGGGGCTATGAATATTTTGTCACATTAATTGACGATTATTCAAGATACGGATATGCATACCTAATCCAAAGAAAATCCGAGACCTTTGAAAAGTTCAAAGAATTCCGTGCTGAAGTTGAAAAGCAACCCAGTAAATCAATCAAAACTCTTCGATCGGATCGAGGAGGAAAGTACCTAGATTATGAATTCAAGGACCACTTGATTGAGAACGGAATATTGTCGCAGCTCACGGCACCTGGAACACCACAACAAAATGGTGTTAACGGAATCAATGGTGTTAATGGAGAATCAATGGTACTTAAGGAGGAAGATATAATTAAAGAGGTTAACGGAAAATACCTAGCTTTAATTATGAACCGTTTATGGAGGATTGATTTATATGTAGTGACTATATCAATGGACAATTCAAATCCTTTGAATATAATTAGTTTTATAATTTTAAGAGTGCAATTCCAAATTTTTAGTGGAATAATTTGGAATTAATAATTTTGATATTTTAATTAATGTGTTAATTAATTTTCAAAAATTATTGGAGCTTAAAATTATAAAGTCCATAGTTCCTCTCAACGGCTCCATTGAATCATGTGAACATTATTTTATGTTGGGTTAATTTATTAATTTAGAATTGAGAATTCTATATTAATATTCACACAACAAATTTAATTTGGATTAATTTGTATTTTTAAATAATATGATTATTTAAAATAAATTTAAAATAGTTTTAAATTATAGATTATACAGTGTGGTAAGGACCACACCGTAGTTGTGCACCACAGGGTGGTTCACATAATAACCACGAAGTGTATGTGGAATTTTGAATTTTGAAATTTGATAAATGTGAAAAAGAAAAGATCGGTTATTTATTTTGAATAGTTCAAAATAAATTTAAAAAAAAAAGTTAATAACTGATCAGATAATGGGAAAGATATTTTCTCTCTCCCATATCAAAGAAACATGCCCACTATATGGAGTTAGTGGGCGTGCATGTTGTTCCACACAAAGATGATAATTAATTAATTAAAAAAAAAGAGGAGTGTCAGTTATTTCTCTGTAATATTAAAATAGGGTACATACGATGTATCTAAATAGAATGGGTACATAGGATGTATCTAAAAAAGAGGAAAAGATATTAATTCCTTTTTGATAGAGAAAAAAAATATATACGTATTTTTTTGATCTGAGAGTTTCTTCTCCTTTTCTCCTTCACTTTGTCTCATGAGTTGAGAACGCAAAGTGAATCAAAATTCAAGTGTGTGATCAAACCCAAATTCAGAAACGCCCACTCGTTTCCTGTTAATCGTGATCTGGAGAACGCTGAAAAAGAACCGTTGGTGTTTCGAAGGATTTGGAGTTCTCAAGAAGATTGGTGTTACCGAAGGATTTGGATTAGTCAAGAAGGTTCTTGAAGGAGTTCAAGAATTTCGACCTAATCGGACAACGGTCAATCTCTAAACTTTCTTCTTAATTTATTTTGTTAAATTAATATAGGTATTGTCGCCGGAAAAATTTTGAGAAAATTTTTATATGTGCGATTTGATCCGTATCATGCTTCCGCAAAATTTTAAAAACTGGTTTTCGAAACCAACAGGTGAAGCATCTGCCATGACCCGAAAACGGGTATGGTGACATGAACATATTTAATTAGAATAATTCCACAATTAATCACAAACCACGATAATATTAAAAAAAGAAAAAGGCAAAATGTATAAGATATATAATATTCCAAAATTCACCCACACTTTTAGTAAATTCCAATTTTCGCTGCTATTGGTAAAATATGTCAAACTTTGGTGCCATTGTAATTTGACCTAAAGCCTACCATTTTTAATTTATTTAAATGCACCAAGTAGCTTCTTAACAAAAATAGTGGTTATTTCAAAATTTTAAGTTTTCTATAAAAAAATATATATATTTAGAAATCAACCTCTGATATCATTAGGGTTCGGCAACCCTGAACAGAGAAACGAAAAGCAAAACTATTGGAAAAACGGATCCAATATCAGAGTTACGGTGCAGCGGAAGTTTTAAAAATGTTATGCCGATTCAGAAAAGAAGCTCATGATGTATATAACAATAAATTAAAAACATGATCAAATGTACCTTGTTACTCGGATTCCAGAATTGCTAGAGCGTCGACCAACGTGTCTTCTCTACTATTCTCGAGTCCCCATGTCTCAGAGTGTGTGTGGGCTAACGTGCTATGAATCCAAGCGACCGGTAATTCTTCCGAAGTCTAGATCCCACCTTCTCAATACCGATATACCTCATTGAGAATTCAATCCAGGTTCGTTCTTCAAAACTACAAAACATGAACCGGTTAACCTTCTATGAAAAATATCACTTGGCTTAACCTTCCTCACAGTTTTGATTCAATGGAAATTTCTCTCTTTTTCTCACACCCAAGAAGGATGAATTTTCTCAAGCCCAAAAACCCAAGTTTTGGCATTTTCTCTCTCTCCCAAAAATGTCCCCTTTTGAGTGTATGATAAATTGTTAGCATTTTTCAAGAGCCCTGGCCTTTAAATAATATTCCAATCCGTTTTCAAAAATATCTCATACCCAAAAAATAATTAATAATTGATTTTCTAGAGAATCTTTTGAACCAAAAGATCATACAAATTTCGGGCTAGGTTTTTAGAACCTAATAGACGTGTTTTTTGCAAGGGGAGGGGGTCCAAAAATGTGTCCCCCCCCCCCCCCCCCCCCTTTTCTAGGAGAGTCAAATTCGTCCTCCACATAATGTGGAGCTTGATCAGTGGTTCAAATTTAAATCAAGAATCTAGACTAGTCAAAAATCCTAATCCTATCTAGATTCAAATTCCTTTTAAACCTTTGAATTTAAATAAGATTCTCTTATTTGAATTTAAATAAATATTTTCCACAAACATTATCCATTTTTAATTAATTTAAAAACATGAAATATTTTAGATTTCCTTTCCACCAAAAAACCATGCACCAATTTTTAAAAAAGAAAATCTAACAAATAAGCTCCATTATTTAAATCAATTAATAATTTAATGTTAGGAATATATTTAAACAATTTTGAAACAAAATCTTCTTCCCTCCATCCATTAAAATTCGTGCACTATTAATTAGGAGAGAAAAAAAATTTTCCAAAATTAAATAATTCAAACACAATCTTATTTCCAAAATTCAATTAACCAAAATAATTAACAAATAATTATTTTATTTACAACCAATCATATGTTGACAAATCACATTATTTGTCTACATTAATTTCACATGTCCAATCCTTTTTCGGGATTGCATGTTAGAGAGTACCATGTCTTAATAGACATTATTAAATTCCCATTTAATTTACTGATCTCATTAGGAACAAATCCCGAGATGCTTCCTAGAACTATATAAGCTAGTAGAGGGACCCGATGGAAATATGTAAAGAGGCTCCTATAATTGTGAAAAATTAATCCTGGATTAATTATTCATTAATTATCAACTTCAGGACTATTCCACTAAAAGTCTGAAATTGAACTCCCGTTTACATACCGTATAACGAAAGCTCTCTAACGCAGTGCTTCTTCCATGATTTATTCATCACTTGCTTAATCCCCATATGTTATCCATGATTGAATTAAGGATTTTTTCCGTTTTACCTTTTCAATCATTTTGACTTAAAGTTCTATTATTCTCCATTGAAAGAACCACCAATTGTAAAGCCATACAATCGGTAAACTATCAGAGAACACAAAGTAAACAGATGGCCAAGATCTTGTTATATTATCTTTCAATTCCCGAATAATGCCTTTAAGTAGATAACATGTACTATCGTTAAGATAGCTACGGATTCCGTATCTATGAATCTTGATTTCTCCATCCATAAGTCATACACCCAAAATACAAGTATATTGACCATCAATTATCAGTGTCTCACCTATAATGGATCAAAGTGCATAAGTCATGGATACGAAGTCAAGTATTCATTTCAGAATTAAGATTAATACAGGATGATAATCAAAACGTCATTGATTCTTTTAAACGAAATTATTAAACCGAATCAATTAACACCTTAGGTCTAGTCCAATATCATACCTCAATACTGGTATACATTAAAGTTTCTACTCGGAACCTATCCGATGGTCAAGACAAACCATCCCTCCAAGGAAGTAGACAACCTTTACAATCTTATCATGAATAAGATCCCCAAATCTTATTCCATCAATTGTCGACTATTTATTTAGACTGTTATCAAATTACCACATCTTCTATGTATACCCCGTATATATATGGTAATCCGATATATTACCAACAGCCTAGGAGTATTTTATGTTTGCTCAAAATAATCATACAATCAATAAATGAAAGTAAATAGGACACAACTTATTAAACATGAATAACCTCTTTTTATAAATATCAAAAATGTCATATTTACAGAAAATCCCTAAAATTGATTTTCTATCCTTAGGGCACATATTAATATCAGAAATGTCATATTATGTATATAGATACATTATTTTGAGAAAATCCCGCCCATGCATAGCCCTACTTGAATCTCTCAAAATAATGTATCTATATACATAATTTTTTGACCTAAACATTAGATATATATATATATATATAGAGAGAGACACACACACACACTCCATTCCAACCATCTTTCATAAAATCATTTTATTTTCAAAAAATGATTTTGAAATGAGAGATTTATAGATTAACAAAACAAACACTTTAACAAAATCAGGGGATAACATATCTCGCCTCTTTGGTAAATAAATCTACTGATAACTTCATTTCACACAAACCAAGGCTCTTTACTCTAGTCATCAAATTCTTAAATTCAACAACAAATATAATGCAATTACCTACCACAACATAAGTCCTAATTAATTTAAACGTTAGGCCTAATTAGTGTGCTTTTTTGATACAATATTAAAATAATATTCTTTCGTAATTTTTCCAAAATATCGTTTATGGACCAAAAGCATATACAGATTCAGAGTGCAGTTTATAACATCGTTAACTAGGTTTAAATTATTAAAACATAGGTTAACCGATCAAAACAGGAACCTACAAAAATTCTACCTCTAACCGGTTGATCGGTTAAGCATGTTCGGTTGACCAGTTGACTAGACAAGGACATATTATCCTGTCCAGTTTTGAACCCGTTTGGTTGACCGGACAGGCCATCCGGTTGACCAGAATGTCAAAGAACCTAGAGTTTTCAGCTTTGACTCAACCTGCAAACATAACCAAATTTCATTCCAACAGTTCCCAGATACTCAAATTAGTAAATAAACAATTCTCATAGCCTAAATTACTAGAATCAAACTAAAGTCATCAAAAATCAAACGTTTTTGCTTAAATTCATTTCGATATCCAAAATATCTAAAACTAACGAAAATCTAAAAATATAACTTTCAAAACTCAATTTTGTAGTTTAAATTGAATTCAAATTAGTTTAAAGAGATTCACTAACCTTCGGAAATTGAAAACTCAAGTTTTGATTATCTGAACTTTGAGGGAAAAAATGGTGAAAAGAAAAGGAGAGGGAGCGGGGAAAGGGAGAGCAAAGGTGGTGGAGGGGGAAATTAGAAAGTGAAGGAGAGTTGGGTTTTTATAGAGGAAATTCCATTTCCTTGCTCTGAGGGTTTTAGGGTGGCTGCCGGAATTCTAGAAAAGCTAAATTTTAGCATTTCAAGGCAAGGGGCGGTAGAAAGGGTGGTTCTACAGACATCTCTGGTCAACTGGTGAGGTAGTTCCGGTTAACCGATCAGGGACAAAAATTTAATTTTATAAAAATTCAGGGGCAAAAATATAATTTTTGAAAAGCACTTTTAAATTTTAAATTGTCAAGTTTAAAATGCTTATTAATTATTTTCAACATAATTTAGCACACTAATTAATTTTATTTAGTTTAATTAAGCACAACTAATATGAATAGGCATTACAACATCAACACAAAATTCTATCTTGAGCTTAAATGAAATTACGTTTTAAATCTTATATTCTTAAGAATTACAAAAACATGTAGTTTGGCACTTTTGTCTCTTATTTTTTATTCTCTTAACTATTTAATCCTTCAATTTCTAGACTAAATGGCAATTAACTCTAATGATCAATGAGGGTTGAATTTCAAAGAATTGTAGGGGTAATTCATGAATTAAATTGCTAAAAAACGCAACTTTTTAAAGGGGATAGGTGCAAAAAAAAAAAAACAAAACAAAACAAAACAAAAAACAAAAAACCCCACAAATATTAAATCCATCCATAATTTTGTCCCTATTAACAATTGGAATAAATTTCCATTGAAATATAGAAACCAAATTTGTAAGAAGAATAATATTGAGGATGAAAATGACCAAACCACAAAATGTTTATTGGTCTATATTTCTAGAAGCACTAGCAAAAATAATATTTTGTCAAAAAATACGGGTTGTAAAAAAAATTTTAAAAAAAATGAAAACTGCAATCATTGACCAGTAGGTGAAAGCCACATTTGACAATGTATACGCGGGAAACACCAAGTCATAAGAGAAAATGAAAGAAAGAATCTTCTATACAACTAATACGCGCTTTATTTGATATTAATAAATATGTATATATATATATAAAGGTATTGACCATAGAAAAACAAAAGGGCATGCTTCGTTTGGCCGTCTTTGTCCAAAACTAATCTCATTTCATAAAAAAAGAAGTCAAGAAACAAAAGAAAAAGGAAACAAAACAACAACGTCCCTCGTTATCTGGTTGTTAGGGGATTTCATTCTTAAAAAATCCAAATCTTGGGGGTAAAAAAGAAAGAAATTAAAAATGTGTCCGATGAGATTCATCTTGGTGTTTTTCTCAGCAATTCTTGCTGGATATTTTGCATGGAAAACGTCTGGTTCTTCTTCTTCTTCTTCTCCCGGGATTTACGATGATTCGGAAAATCATGGAAAGATATCACCAAAAGAAGAACAACATTCTGATCTCAAAAGGGTATGCTCTAAATTTCTTCTTTCTTTTTTTTTTTTTTAATTTTATTCTTTGGCTTAATTGTGGGAGAATTTTTTATGCGGGGTTTTTTTTTTATTTTTAAAAATCTAATGAATGTTTGTTTTCTGATGATTCTGAATTTCAGATGGTACAGAACAGCTTCTGGGTTTTTATTGACATGGCCAATGGGAGATATTTGTGGAGGAATCTGAAAGGGTTGAAGAATACAAAAGATGAGAAACTGAAAAGCTCTTGAAACTTGTAAAATGGTGATTTGGAAAAGGAAAAAAAAAAAAGAATGATACCGTATGTAAATCAGAAGTTTAGCAGAGAAATACTTGAACTGTATTTTGTTTATATTGGAATATAAATCTTGCTGGTTAAAAGGGGAACTCAACAGATTGATCTAATTGTGTCGTTTTCGTTTAATGTTTTAAAGGCCAAATATGTGTTTAATATTCAGAGGCCTGTTGCATATTTGTGGAATTCAATAGTTTTACATGAAATTCAATGCAAAGCTTGATGCACCAATGTAGAACAATTGTGTTTTGTGTCCAAGTGTGTGTGTATGGATATATGTGCTTGTATGTATATATCCACCATGCCCTGAAGATGGGAGAAGATGTTTATCATTAACCCACCTACAATCCTCAAAACATTACCTCCAGGGCAACCTTTGAATAAACTGCTAGGTTAAACATGCAGTCAAGAGGACAAGTGACACAACCAAAAGTAAGTTTCAGGATGACCAAAACGATTTTTATTTTTATTTTTATATTAATTTTTTACCCTATGACACCTAGTTAATTAATTTGAAAGAAAACCTTTCAGATTTCGAACCCAAGTCCAAGACCTTAAAACCCCCCTCCCATATGTTAAGCTAGCCCTAATGGAGGTGATTTTTTAAAACGGAAGCTAGGAAGTTGAGGTGATTTTTTTTAAACGGAAGCTAGGAAGTTGCATTGATGGTCGTCACGTGTTTATCCTTGTTGAATTGCAGAGTTTCTCCTATTCTTGTTCAAAACCAGCACCCCCTCCCATATGTTAAGCTAGCCCTAATGGAGGTGATTTTTTAAAACGGAAGCTAGGAAGTTGAGGTGATTTTTTTAAACGGAAGCTAGGAAGTTGCATTGATGGTCGTCACGTGTTTATCCTTGTTGAATTGCAGAGTTTCTCCTATTCTTGTTCAAAACCAACATGGGTGCCATCTATAGTGATGGTTGGCTTACTGGCTTGGATGAGGGAGGCCGTAATGTCCCCCGATGGCCTACACAGGAGAGGCCATAATATCCTCCGAACGCAGGGCTATTTTTCCAAGCCGAATAGCCTTATGTTGGTTTTGGGAACATGATAATGTTGATTTGAGATAGAATCACTTTATGGAACGTTTCAAGTGTTGGCGAAGAGCAAAAAATTGTAGAAGAGAATATTATTAATCTTATTACCACTTCATCATAATCTAGCTTTGACACTATATCCTTACATCCTATAGAAGAAAATATATACATTGATTGTTTAGAAAACGCGGAATACACATTTGTTTCATCACAAGAAGCAGAAGCAACAATGGATTTAGTTCAAATCGACTTGCAGTTTAATAGACATGTACAATAGAGTTAGAAGAGCACCCTGTGGAAGTGGTGCAAATCTCGCAAGATTGACACCGACCCACGTCGCTACCATGACCAGAGCAACTAGGCTGCTGCTGGTTTTTCCGCAAGCCCAGCTCGCGAAGGAGAGGCACAAGGTAAGCAAAATACCGCCTCTACCACCCAGAACCCAAGCAATGATATAACCGATTTTGTATCCAGCGTCCAGCTTCCTATCCAACAAAGCCATCAGGCTACTGAAGGTGAGAGATAGTTGGGATCCAAAAGTTTGAAACAAAAACAGAGAGACGAATGCGGATCTCAGGACTTCAGTGAAGGAGCCTCTTTCGTGGACTTCTTGAGATGCTCCGATTGTATCGCTGAAGGAAGAATTTTCCTCTCTTGAATTGTTTTCTTCCCAGTATCTCTCGCGTTGCATTCTTTGTCTCAGCTCATCCCACCTATAGATCCTTGGCCCGCTGTCAAATTCGATGTTCCTTTGGCTTCTGTAGTGCCTACCACTATCTTCTCTAAATTTAAGTGCCCGGTCATACTGAGTTCTTGTGACTTCATTGGATAGGACCTGTTTAAGGGATTAAACAAGCTTAATGTTGTCCTTTTTGTCATATCCTGAACGAAATGAACCAATGAAAAAAGAAATATTTTAATAACCGGACAATGAACAACTTCAGTTGCACCTGATTTCCTCTTTGGCCCCAGGGAATTCAGTTAAATTATTCAGGTGTCAATAGGAAAATTCACCTAGCAATTTTATTTAATACTTCAAATAGATTCCAATTTACCCTAACCAAGAAAAAAAATGAAAAACTAAAAAGGCACGGACGGAGAACGTTTAATGAGAGGTTCTCACTTCATATGCGTGGCGGATGCTCATGAACACCTCTGAGGACTGAGAATCCTTGCTAACATCAGGATGAAACTGCAAAAGCACAAGAGAATATATGTTATTGCACTTGTAATAAGCGTTCAGTCCATAGAAGTTGTGAATAGTTTATAGAATTCATCCCTCCCAACAAAACCCCAAAACAGCATTGCGTTGCTACTTGATAAGGACAAATAAAACATGGCCCGAACCAACCTTTATCTAAAATTTTTTCCATTAATAAATGAAAAACTAAGGCAAATAAATGAAACAAAGCTGAAGAGAGATTTGAAAAGGAGCTAGGTTCCTATTTACCCAAATGCTACCCAATACGTTATTAACATGCATTGGTTACTCAGATCAAAAATCTATGCACATTTCAAATAGTTTTCAAATAGTTTTCTCTCTATTTGGAAACTATGCACATTTCTTGTTGTTATTATAGCTGTTGTTGTTGTTGTTTCATATTTAATCTCCTACCAAGTTCTCTCTGTTTTCCGTTCTTCTTTTCAAATGTTCTTTCTGGGTAAAACTTCCCATTTGACACGGTGATCTCTTTCTGGTTTTTTTTTTTTTTTTTGTTTTGGGGGGGGGGGGGGGGGGGGGGGGGGGGGGGTGGGGAGCTTAGAAATGGTGTTCAAATTTATTTGGCATTGTACAGATGTAAAACGTTAAACTGAGATACCATACCAAATCAAACCAAACCAAATTACTAAATATGTTGAAAAAGCTTGCTTGATCTTAATGAATTTCATCTAACAAATGTGGGAATTTCTGGACTCAAAAGATGGCATCAGATCTTAATGAGGGATTATCCGATAAGACATTTGTTTTCAGTTTGAGGGTTTGGGTGTTAACCGGCATCATCGTCGGCTTGTTTATGGTCGTAATTCTCCTCGTTTTGTCCATATGTCTCACCTTGCGTAAACGATCAAGAAGGGCAAAGGGCATGATTCCCCTTACCCAAATCCCTAATGTTTCAAGAGATATCAAAGAAATTAGAGTTGATCACATTTCCCCCAACAATGCCCATGCCCATGCCCATAACAATGCAACTTTTCTCTCTCTTGATGACAAATACACCGAGAAAGAGTCCGAGGAAGTTTTGATCAATACCAAGATGGGAGATAATAGCAGTCAGTGAGGCTCATTCACTAACATAGAGAAGGAAGGTTTGTTGGGTTGGGGGGGGGGGGGGGGGTGTGTGGTGATGTGGGTTGGTTCTCATTCTGGAGAGTATGGCGGTCATCATATAGTCTCCGTTCATCACAAGCCTTCACCACATCCTGCAACCACTCCTTCACCTCTCTCCGGTCTACCCGAGTTCTCTCACCTTGGTTGGGGTCACTGGTTTACACTAAGGGACCTGGAACTTGTGCCGAACTGGTTTTCTAAGGAAAATGTCATTGCCAAGGGCGGTTATGGTGTAGTTTATCACGGTAATCTGACTAATGGAACCCCTGTCACTGTCAAGAAGCTACTGAACAATTTGTGAGTAATATCTTTTATCAGTACAAGCTTTATAACTTTGCCTTTATAACATATTCAAAATGTTATCAAAGATACTCCTTTTAGACATCTTCAAGGAAAATGCTGTTAGGAACCGTCATTAATAGGCATGTGAAGATTAGTAAGAAGATTAATTTAGTTAGTGGGCTAAAAGGGAATGGTTAGTAGAGATTGTCAGTGTAACTGTTTACCAGTAGTTGGTAGTAGCTTGTTAGGGGATGGGGAGTATATAAGGGGGAGTAAGGGCTATTGAGAAAGGAGGTTAATGGTTGTAGTCTGTTAGTAAGGTCGGCTGAGGCCAATGGGAGGCTTGGGGGTGAATTCCCTCTGTTATCTTCCTATTTTTCAATGTTGTATTTCCATTTGGGGTCAATAATATGTCTAGATTAGTCAGTTCCTATCAAAAGCCAACTTTGAGTAGTGCTGGGGACACAAACTCGGATCCCAACTTTTTGATATCAATTCACATGGCAATGAGTTCTCATCTTTGATTCGTACATGCAGTCTCTTATTATTAATTGACGTGACAATCTTTTAAATACCAAGTCACATGCCACGTCAATTGGTATTAAAAAGTTAGGAATTGGAGTTTGTGTCCCAAGCATTACTCATCTACTTTGTATCATAAATATTAAGTTTGAACCGATAAAAGTAAACTTTTGGTTTTAAAACAATTTAAAAATGGAAATGTTGTAATGATCAAGTGAAAAGGTCAACACATCAACCAATAGCAACCAAGTGCCAAATTTTGGCATATGCTATACTTGGTGCCAAATTTTATAGCATATTGTCAATTTGGCACCAAAAATAGCACTGCATTGAGAGTGGTTTTCCTACTCAACTGCCAAAATGTGGCATTGGTACACTAATTTGGCCCTGCATTGGATATGCACTTGTAAACACTCCCTTTGATTTAGTGTGCTTGCTTCTAATGAATTCCCTATCATTTCTTCTTTCAAAGGTCAAAAGCAATTGAGTTTTGTGAACAGTTTCCAATATCAAAAGAATTCGTATGAAACCTATATCCTCTGGTAATTTCTTAACTACTAACTTCTTTTATAGAATGTAAATAGAATGGAATTCACTCAAATATGTTAGATATTGGGCTTACAGAGAAAATTACTTTAACTTATCATTCTCAGACTTGTTGAATGATTCATTGTTGGTTTAACATCAAAAGGGTGTTCAAGCCAAAAGTATGGGAAAGAAAATAATGCAGAAAACACTAAGTAATTAGCTATGCACTAAAAACACTCAAATCATGTTTGACATCCCATGAAAAAGGCGCAAACCAAAGCATTTTTGTACACCCAAGGAAAAAAAAAAGTACAAATTTATCATTCCCGAGTTTTTGACATTGTAGACTTACATGCCATGCGCAAGGAAGGGAAATTCTTAAATGTATTAGGGTTGCTTGGTAGATTTAACATTTTATAGGTAGGGACAAAATTTTCAACTTTTATAATCTGTTATTATAATTTGCAGAATAGGAGAATTTGTATACATGCAAGTCGAATTGGAAAATGTTCATGAAGTAGGACCTCTAAATCTATGAGTATGAAGCAGCATCACTTAAGAAGGAAGCAAAGGAAGGGATTAAGAGATTACAAGAAGAGAAACCAAGGCACAGTTGTTACCTCAGATCATGGGACAGTGTATGGCTTGGAATGGCGGCATGTTTTGTACATGTGAGGATCACTCGGTAGTCTAATCACTAGGATTGATTTGGTTCCCGATGACAGGAAAGGGATTGCACACTTTTTCTTCTGGAGATACCAGTTAACAAAAGAGGGAAAATAAAACGGAAGGACACTCACTGCAGTAGTGGCAGCATAAGGCTTGCTTGCCAGCAGCGTTATAGCGGTTTCTCTAGTAGTCCCTATCTGGTGCTGCGACAAGTACTGGCTACAATAGATATCACAAATGCAATCTTAACTATTCCCATTTGGGCGAGCTTAGCTGGGTTCTTAATTCTCTCTATGCTATTTAATTATCATAACCTGCAGGATACTTTAAACGACACTACAAACTACCAAACTCTTTTCTCCTTACCTTGACATGGAAAAACCTAACTTCTGTTATATGCAGCCACTAAAAGATCCAAAAAATTCTAAACAGTTACCACTCAGAATATCCCCACATTATTTTAAGAATACCCTATGACCTCTTCCTCAAACATTTTTCATTATCAAATTGTAGGAAAATGATTAGAACTTTCCTTTCCTCCATCAATCAATATCCAAAAATTGTGTTTCTCCAAATCTTATCCCATCATATGTACCTTGGCAGGATTTCAAACTTTTCCTGGATCAAATATAGAAGCATGTTGAACAATTTTTGTTCACGGATACTTGCAACGAAAGAGACTTTTTTTTTTTTCCTCACCCTTTTTTCTAAAGAAACGGTCGGCATGAAAGCTTGGCAGAAATGAAGTTCAGCTATTTCTCAAGTCAGCAAGAAAATGCGACTGACCTAAACGCAACCTTCTGTTCTTATGCTGAACTTCATCACTGCAATAACTTGTCCAAGTAATTATTCTAATTTCCTCTGCTGTAGGGTACAAAGAACATACCCTACAGGTATTGTGTAGTTCTTAATCCTATTGGCACGGAAAAAAAAATAAAATAAAATAAACACACACACACACACACAACAGCAACAACTTTACGAATGTAGTAGGAGAGATAACCAAATGAGGATCCTTCCAGTGAACACTAATATTTCTAAGAAACACAAAACCAAGCAAATACTCTAGGCATGCGTTTGGTGCTTAGGTTTGGATTGTAGAATTTCGGTTTGAATTGAGTTGTGCTTTTAGTGAGGCGTTTGAATTGCTGGAGCTAAAAAATGTAAAAACTTGAAATGTGCCGAAAGAAAAAAAATATTAATATGGAGCTTGTTTTGTTCGTCTCGAAATTCTATGCAATTTTAAAAAAAAAATCATCTCATTTAGACTTGTATAAGCAAAGTTATGGATTTTTAAAGTTTGAGTTACAAAACTTTAATAGTAATTATGAATGGTGATGAAACTGAAGTTTTTTCAAAAAAAGATAAAAATTGAGTTGTAATTTTTGGATCCAAATCTCGGCACCAAACAGGAGCTAATTCTTTAAGGAGGCCCAGATTTCCAAATAGATTCAGAACGCTCAAAATTAGGAAAAGTGAGAAACAAGTTCCCAAATCCAACAATAACATCAATATATACATAAATGTATATGTGCATGAATACATATTAGTAAGAAAACTTCCTTTTTATCGACGATGATCTGGATGGCACAATATAGAAAGACCAAATTACATACCTGTTCAGTCAATTTCTCCAATATCTCCACACTTCCTCTGTGTGCTTTCTCAAAATAGGATTTTTTTTTTGTTACTCCCTTATATCTAAAGCCTCTTAATTAAAACCACAACTTGTTATTTCAGTCCGATTTTCAATCAAATTCTCGATATTTCCCGAATTTCTACCCAAAAAAAAAAAACTCTGAATTGCAATTGTAGGGCAAGAATTGTCAAACACAAGAACAATAACAACAAACAGTAGCTCTCATACCATTTTTATGTTCTTTCCCAGCATGGGAGTTTCCCGGGAACCAATCAGAAAAAGAGTAGTAGTAGGTTTACCTTGCGAGCGAGAAGGCGATAAGCCCTCTTGATGTCGGCGGAGGTGGCGGAGAGGTTGAGGCCGAGCACCGCGTAATGGTTCCGCGAGGAAGAAGAAGAAGAAGAAGAAGAAGAAGCTGCAGCTGCTACGACAAGTGGAGTCCACCGGTGACGGCGGCTGGTGCTGCTGCTAACGGCGGTGGTGGTGGTGGTGGTGGTGGGTCCCACCAAGAGGTTCACCTGCATTCTTGTTCGTTCATGTAAATTTATTCTTCCGACACCTCATCTTTGCCCTTTGCCTCTCAAAATATGATGCGATGGAATGGAAATGAAAATAAATCCAAAACAAAAAATGAAATAAACGCCTCATAAGAAAAAAACAAAAAACAAAAAAAAAAGGATTTCTTATCTGATATTACTTAATAGGATTTTTTTTATGTCTCCTCTTTTATTTTTCTTAGGATTAATTATTAACCCCTGTCCTCAATTTTCTTTACAAAAATAAAAAATAAAAAATCTTATGTTTATCAAATTTACAATTCATTGCCATATTTTTTGATCTTGCAAATTTCTTTCTCGTCAATGCTAAGATTTGATAAATAAATAATTGAGATTCGATTATTAGGCAGGAAAAAAAAAAGTTTAATGAATAATTAAAACTTCAAATGTGGAATGCTTGTAGATATAATTTAATAATAATTTTATATCTAATTTCATTATAAAATATAAAATTCCAATCTCCGTCCCTTTTTTTTTTTTTTTTTTTGGGTAAAAATCCCCATTCCCGAGTTTACCACAATAACAACCTTCAAATGTGGCATATGGAATTAAATGTTGGTTTCGAAAAACTAGTTTTTTTTTTTTTTTTAAATAACGGAAAGCATGGTACGGATCAAATCACACATATAAAAATTTTCTCAAAATTTTATCCAGCGACAATACTTATATTAATTTAATAAAAATAAATTAAGAAGAAAGTTTAGAGATGACCGTTGTCCGATATTAAGTCGAAATTCTTGAACTCCTTCAAGAACTTTCTTGAGAACTCTAAATCCTTCGGAAACACCAACGATTATTTCTCAGCGTTCTCCAGGTCACGATGAACAGGAAACGAGTGGCGTTTCTGAATTTGGCTTTGATCACACACCTGAATTTTGATTCACTTTGCGTTCTCCACTCATGAGACAAAGTGAAGGAAAAGAGGAGAAGAAAACTCTTTGGAAAAAAAAAGTATGTATCTTTTTTCTATGTCAAAAAGGAATTAATATATCCTTTCCCCTTTTCAGATACGTCGTATATACCCTCTTTTTAATATTACAGAGAAATAAATAACATCCCTTTTTTTAATATTTAAATTAATTAATTAATTAATCCACTTCTCCATGTGGAACAACACACACTCCCACTACCTCCCTAGAGTAGGCGTGTATGATAGATATAGGAGAAAGAAATCTCTCTCCCATTATCTAATCAGTTATCCTTTTTTTTAATATTTTATTTTGAACTATACAAAATAAATAAATAAAAAAACAATTGATCTTTTCTTTTCCACTGTGTCAAAATTCAAAATTGAAAATTCCACATACACTTTATGGATATAATATGAACCATCCTGTGGTGCACAACTACGGTATGGTCCTTACCACACTGTATAATCTTTAATTTAAACCTATTTTAAAATTTATTTTAAATAATCATATTATTTAAATAAAAATTAATCCAATTAATTTGTTGTATGAATATTAATATAGAATTCTCAATTCTAAATTAATAATTTAACCCAACATAAAATAGTATTCACATGATTTAATGGAGCCGTTGAGAGGAACTATGGACTTCATAATTTTAAGCTCTAATAATTTTGACAATAATTAACACCTTAATTAAAATATCAAAATTATTAATTCTAAATTATTCCACTAAAAATTTGGAATTGCACTCTTAAAATTATAAAACTAATTATATTAAATGATTTGAATTGCCCATTGGTACAATCACTACATATAAATCAATCCTCCATAAACGGTTCATAATTAAAGCTAGGTATTTTACGTTAACCTCTTTAATTATATCTTTCTCCTTAAGTATCATTGATTCTCTAATGAATAATATATTTATGATCTAATCATAAATTGAGCGCTCTTATTATTCAAGCACGGAATCAATACGAATGGGAACCGTCCATTTGACTTCTTTACGAAGGAATGGATTTCATCTTGTATATTAATATTCCCGGTTATTTATTATATTATATTTCTAATATACCAAGAATTTGACACTATTCATTTGTGTCATTACTCGATATGTCAATAAATATGATACAATAAATAGGAATCTATTAATTACTCAGAATTAAGATCGATTCATATATGACCATCATTAATTAATTTTGAATGCTCTATATGACAACGGAAATTATTAAAGATTCATAATTAATCGTATTCCAGTCTTATATAATCAAATTATATAAAGCGCTTTCATTTCAATAATCCCCATTATTAATAATCCGAATAAGATCATTTCATTTAGAATGTATGAATCGCACTAGTAATTTTAAATTAAATATCCCAACTTTAATTTTTAATTACGGACAAATTTAGATTATTTTACTTTAAATATTATCCTCCTGTATATAACACTTATATACAATATTTTCAATCGCATTTAAATAATTTAGGGTTTTTGATATTTATTAAAGCATATAAACATGCATGCAAAAATAATATTAAAAAATTCCTCAAATTAAATCAGCGAAATAATACATCTTATTTGTTTATGGGCACACATCCCAACATTAAGTGAGAAGGAAAATTTGGTATAGAGTATTTCAGCACATCCCAAATATACCACTTCCATACAAAGTTTCCACTCAAATTTATTGTAAACAATAAAATACAAATTAACAAGTCAAGCTATTTGGTGAGGGAACGGGGTTGAGGGTTTAGATCCCATAAGTCCAAGGTTTAATTATTAACAAGTGTAAAAAAAATGTGTACGTTAGATTAGTTTATTAGAAATGTGATGGAAGCTAAAAAAAAAAAAGTCAATTGGTCAGAAAATTAACATCAAATTAATAATCTGAAAAGGTTTACAAAACCAACATAAAACAATAAAAATAAAGAGCGAAAGCGAAAAAAGTTTGAAGCTTCCAAGTTAGAGGATCTACTCTTCCACCCAGAATAAGATAAAACCCAATAGGAAAAGCCTATCCAAGGAAAAAAGCGTACATGATCTCCCAAAAACGACAATTGAAGCACACACAAAACTTCGATTTGAAAAAAGTAGCACTGAATTACTTTACAAATTTTAGTTAGCACTTCATTATTTAAATAATTCAAAACCATTGCCACTCATTAACGCTCAAAAATGCACTCGCAAAGCGGTCGATTATAGTACAGATCAGGCGATCGTATCCACATAGAGGCTATATAACAAAAACAAATAATATTAATAGAAGTAAACCTTAAAAAGACAAGAAAATAAAATAATAAAAGTGAAGACATTTTTTGTGTGGATTTTTATGATAGTGAAAATAAATAAAATATAAAAAATGAGATATAGGTTGTAGAAAAATTCGATAATAAATGAGACGAGGTGTCATGAATCCTTCATATGTTTTATTCTCCAATTTAAATCCAATCTTTTATTTATGACTTAATTACAAGTTTTGCATCTCAAACTAACAACCGGAAAATATAGAATTAAAGATTAATAAAATAAACAAATGTATTTCGATGAATTAAATCTCAATGTTGAACCAAATTGCTTTATTGTTACAATGTATCCAAGATCAACAAAGTACTGTTTTTAGTAAAATGTTGTAAAAGATAACTTATAAAACAAATCTTGTTAAAATAGATATATGACAATATTATATAAACAAAGCATGACTGAAATTATAAAAAGATTGGTATAAAATATTTTAAATAAAAATAGATAAATGAGATGGAGAGATTCAATTCACTAAAAAAAATAAAACTTTATAAAATAAAAGAAAAACAAACTCAAATTAGATTACTCGACATGCGAATCGATCACTAGCCTCACCAATATGTTTAGCCTAACTTGTAATTCATCTCACAAATTCTAAGAAGAAAACATAATATAAAAATACAAGAAGAAAAGAAAGCACAAGAAAAACATTAAAAACACTTCAAACTCTACCGAAAATACTGAGGGAAAAACTGTTTTGTGCTTGCTGAAAACTTAGCCTTGTATAGGCCTGATGTAATGACTTGACTTTTTGGACCGTTAACCGACTTTAAAAAAAAAAAAACAAATCATACTTGTACTTGAAAATTAAATATACTAAAATTTTAGGTGAGAAAATTAAAATTTCTAGATAAAAATATCATATTCAAATTCATAGTTATATAATATTTAAAAAAACTATAACATCATGTGAGTTTAAAAAAATAAAATATTTTTCTCGTAAAGTACTCTCACTAGTTTAGTAGTACCAAAATATTGAAAACATAGTTATAAAGATAATCGATATAAAATAACTTAAGAAGTCTGAATGCGGAAATTAAATTTGTGGTGGTAACCACCCTCCTTCATTTATCGTCTCCGCACCGCTTTACCACTCCAAAAAAACATCTAAGTGACGAGATGCTTACCCGCTTTACCTACAATACGAACACACACATATGAGCTTTCACTCAGCAAGTACCAAACTATAACTTACAAAATATTTTCATACATCAGATCATCGCAAGTCACAGCATGAATGTTGAAAAATATATGTGATTTATGTGTCTTCAATTATGTTTTATTATATGTGTATCTTATTACTTAAAGGCCCTTGTGTCATACCCATATGCGAGCAACTAATGGGAGTTAGGGAAGCGACCTTTCCAATGACCTCCAATGTCATAACTTTTAACTTTTATTCTTATCATATCCTCTCACTTATTGGAGGTTAGTACGACACTTAATCATATTTTTCATTAGCCTCATTCTTATTAATTATGATAATATATAGATTTACATGTCACTAAGCATATATCATTATGGCATAAATATCTGTGAGGAATGCTGGTCATATTCGTGACAAGAGAAATTATGCACATCAAATATTATCAAAACATACGTATAACTCATATATTTATCACATCATCGATGGTAATTCATAACAAAACACAGACATCAAACAAAGAAAATGTTGGTTCCATGCTATAGGTGACGTTTTGTACTTACATGTCTTATGTGCTTAAACTTCCGAAATAATCCTCCTACTAGTAAGTTTGAGAATTGTTCTATTTAATAATACATCGATATTATAACGAATCATGGTAATATATATATATTATATATATATATTCTTATTTTTTTTTTATAGATTAAGGTGAGATTCAATTTACTTGCATCTATAACTTAACCTTAATAATAATTTATACCTAATTTTAACTATCAAACAAACTTCTATTAATTATTATTTTATTTTATTTTATTGATTAATTGATTAATTAATTGGTAGTACTTAATTATACTTTATTTAATTGAGTAATTATAAATAAATTACATAATTTTTATTGACTAATTAGTCATGGGTTGGTCTCATATCTGATACCGGATGGTATCCGGTAAGTATGAACTCAGTCACTAGTAATGTGAACATTAGTTCCTAGAAATTATGTAGAATGAATGTAAATGAGGAAATTCCGTTACTTTAGTTACATTTTCTTCCTGTATAAATTCACATTACTAGTAACTGAAGTTCACATTCACAATAACGTGAAATTAACATACTAGATACCTTACCGTCCGGAATGAGACTTTGTGTTTTCTTCATCAGGTCTATAATTAAGTGAATTTAATGGTATTATAAATATTCTTTCTAAATATAATAATTATCAATTATTTATTCGTATATTACTGAATGTAATAATTAGATTATACTACTAATTACTTATGAATTAATATCTAATAATCATCTATAATATATATTAATATTTATATCAGTAATTAATGATTTAATTTAATTTTTAATTAATTCATGTATTTTATTTATTGTAGTTACTCAACATAATACTCTTGTTCACCACACACTAATAATCATGTTATTAGCTCTTATTATTAATTAATAATAATAATTAATTAAATTAAATTAAATTAATTACTAATTAACTTTCTTAACAATAAATATATTTTTTCATATATTTATTAGTTTATTAATTTAATTATTTAATTAATTAATCTGCATCACCTTAGTGACAATGCGTCACCTAGGTCTATATCCCTAAGTGGGTTAGCTTCAATTTAGAATTGGACTTGTAAAGCTTATTCCCCTTAACTATGGTCCATTAAGTTGAGCTAAAGTAGTTGTCATGAAATGATTGGTATATGTCTTGTGTAATCCTTAGTTTTACTTTGTCTTGGCTCATCTAAAACTTGTGATTCAACTTATAGGTTAGAAATTTCACACTTGGTTGATCATACACTTAATACAAGCATTTCATCAATTTTGTTGTCCATATGTTATGGCTTACCTTTATCTCACATTTTTAATGTTTAATCGTTTTATCGGTGGGAGATCTTAATTTGTTAGATTTATTTTAAATTTTGTGTATAATCTATTTTGGACATTTGATGACGTGTTGAAAAGCTTGAAGTATCTAGTTTCTATCCTTATAATTTTTTCCAAAATTCAAGGGTTTCCAAACCTTAATATGGATTGTTTTCCTTAGGGTACCATAGTAAATTCTCAGTTTACTAGATTTTATAATCTAATTTGTATGATTTATTTAAAAATTATGTAGATATCTGTGGTTAACGTATGATAGTTTATTTCAAAACTTGAAATGTTTACTTTACAGCCATAAAGTTTATTTCATTATGTTTTTAAGATTTTCATACTTTATAATTAGATTTTACTACTGTTGTCTCACGTATAACGACCCCGACTTTTCGGACTGCTAACTAACTTACTTATTCTTAATTAATATAGTCTTAACACTTGTTTATGTTTGATTCTAAAATGCAAAACTTTTTTTTTTCATACCTTTTAAAACAAATCATACTTGTACTTGAAGAGTTTAATAAACTAAGATTTTAACTAAGAAATAGAATTCTACATAGTAAATATCATATTCAAATTCATACTTAGATAATATTTAAACAACTATAACATCATGTGAGTTAAAATGAAAGACCTTAAAGTCTCCTACTAGTTTAGTAGTATCGGAATATTGAAAACATAGTTATAAAGATAGTCAATACAAAATAATTTAAGAAGTTTAAATGCGGAAATTTAAATTCATAGTGGTATCGTACATTCTTCCTTCATCGCTTCCACATCACTTTGCATGTCCAGAAAATATCAAGTGGAGGGCTTGTTTATCCGCATATACCTAAAGCACGAGCACACACGTATGAACTTTCACTTAACAAATACAAAATATATCTCACAAAATATTTCATAGATCATATCATCACACGTCACAACAAGAATGTTTAAAATACATGTGATTTATGTGTGTTCAATTATGATTTATTATATACATGTCTTGTCTACTTAAGGGCTCTAGTGTCGTACCCAAATGCATGCAACCAATGGGGAGTGAGGAGCGACCCTCCAACAACCTCTAAGGTCATAACTTATAACTTTCATTATGATCATATCCTTTCAACTAATTGATGGTTGGTACGACATTTTAGCCTATCTTTCAGTAGTCTCGTTCTTATGAACTGTGATAATGTATAGATTTACATATCACTATACATCTATTAATAGCATAATTATCTGTGAGGCATCATGCTAATCATTTTAGTGCATAAGAAATTATGCACGTCAACTGCTTAATCAAAGTAATAAATAGAACTTGTATATTCATTATATGATCAACGCAAATCATAACAAACATAGTACATCACAAAAAATATATATATATAATATATATTTCGTTTCATGTTGCAGGTTAGGTTTGTACTTACCTATCTTATGTGCTTAAACTTCTAAAGTAGTACCTCCTACTAAGCAAGTTTGGAAAATTATCCTAATTTAATAGTATCTTATTAACAGAGAAAATCATAGTTATTATGTTATCTATTATGTTATTTATTTTTATAAATTAAAGGGAGCGGAAGGGACGGGGAGGAGAACGAACGGGAAGGCAGGGAGGCAGAGGAAGGAGGAAGGGGAAAGAAAGGGGGGCGAAGGAGCAGGGAAGGAAGGGAAGGGAAGGAGGACTAAGGAAGGAAGGAGCGAAGGAGAGAGGGACGGAAGGAGGAAGGGAGGGAAGGAAGGAAGGAGAAAGAAGACCAAAAGGAGGAGGAAGGAAAGAAGACGGAGAGCATGAAGAAGGAAAGAGGACGGAAAGAGGCAGGCGCAGAGAAGAAGGAGCAAGGGGGGAAAAGGAAGAAGGAGCAAGGAGGAAGGCGGAGATGAATAAGGTAATAATTAATAATTAAATTATGCTAATAATTAATGTTTAATTAATATCTAATTAATCATCTATCATTATGATAATAATTATATCAATAATGATTTGATTGCTAATCTCTAATAATTAATTTTTAATGTTTAATAATATATAATTAATCATCTATAATTATGATAATAATTATATCAATAATTAATGATTAATTAATGTCTAATTAACCATCCAATATTATAGTAATAATATATTTTAAATTAATGATTAATTAATTTCTAATTAATCATGTATTTTAATTAAGTTAATTACTTCAAAATAATAATTTTGTTTACACAACTAATTATCATCTGATTAGTTCTTATACTTAATTATATTAATAAGTAATTAATATTTTAATTAATTTACTAATGAACCACTTTATCAACATAATAATACTTTCTTCTATTTTTGTTAATTTATTATTTTAGTAATTCATTTCTTAATTAATTAATCAACGTACATCACCTTAGTGACTAAGAGTCACCTAAGTTATACTCTTAAGTGGGCTTTCTTTCATGGATTATTGGGCTTCTAAGAACCCATTTTCACTAGTTGTTTACATTTAAATTTTGCTAAGGTAGTATTTGATATGTATCTAGTAATCCTCTAGTTTACTCTATCATGGTTTATCCTAAAAACTTGTGATTCAACTTTAAAGGTTTAGAGTTTTTTCACATTTAGTTGATCATAAACTTAATGGCCAATTCATTTAATCAATAATTATATTCATATGTCATGACTTACTATGATGTCATATTTTTAATGTTTAATTACTTTGCCGGCATAAGATCTTAAATTGTAATATTTATTTAAATTTGTGTATAATTCTGTTTTGAACATTTGATAACTTGTTGAAAAGCTTGAAATATCCAGTTTCTATTCTTATAATTTATTTTCTAAAATTTCAAGGATTTCAAACCTTAGTATGGACGTATTCTTTAGTGTTCTAGTAGTAAAATATCAGTTTACCAGATTTCAATATAATGTTGTGTGATTTATCAAAAATCATGTACTTATCCGTTTTTAAACGTTATGACAGCTCATTTTAAAGGTTGAGATGTCTACTATACAACCACAAAGTTATTTTCATAATTTTTTTACCTTTACATGCTGTATAATGAGGTTTGGTTATTATTGGTCTCATGCATGTACTATATGCCTTGATTTGTGGTTAAATTTATAAAAAAATAATAACAATTCACTCACAAGTTTTAAATAAGGCAATAGATATGTCATTAGAAAGTTTTATAATGCCTGGTTTGAATAATAAAAACAATTTTTCAAAACATTATGGTTACTAACTCAAGACATACAAAATACGTGACTGGTACAGGATTCCAGTAAAACATTTTGGTTCGTAGTCTTACTTGTAAAATTCACCAAAAATTATATATTTATCCGTTTGAAGCGTATGATACATGTTGAAAAGCTTAAAGAATCTAGTTTTTAGATTTATAACCTAGAATTAATCCAAATTTTGAGCTTAAAGGGTTTGTTATTCATAAAACCTATGGCTAACTGTATCCCAGAGGTTCCTTTTCTTTCCATTTTTTGTGTCAGAACTTCAAATACACATACGTAAATAAATCAAGTGATTTCAAAGCCTAATTGAGGCTCATCTTATGTAGAAAATTACCACATAATTCATTTTTCATACTAAGGTTTCTAACTCATGCCATATTATCCCAACAACCAAAAGCTCTAGCAAAGTTCATAAATCTTACTAAATGCTCTATGGATCCTCTAAGATTTCGAACCTCCCAAGTTCTTCTCAAAACATTTTCCTAGGTAATAAGAAGTCTAACATTAATATTCTAACCATACAACATACTTTAGTTCTCTAAAAAGGACCAAAACACAAACAGAACTACTATGTTACCTCTAGTAACATGTCCTCTAACTCCACTTCACACTTCTTCGAACTAAGTAATGGGATTGTTTGGAGCTTGAAAATGGAGGGGAATGGGTGTTAGAGGGATGTTGGAGATGAGGGGTAATGTTGGTGGGTTTTTATGTCTCAGTGGAGGCTAGAAGATGCTAGGTTTGAGTTTAAACTTTTGTGAGAATAAGTGAGATGTTGGAGGCTTATTTTCAATCAATATTTGCTTTAAAGGAGCTGTATTTTGAGGGGTAAAAATGAAAAATATTGGCTGATTCTTCCCTTGCATTGTCAACACTTGAGGGAGGGGGTTGGTGTGAAAATTTTGTTCAAAAAAGTGGGAGACAAGTGGTCACTTTCACTTGTACATTCTTTGTGTCATATTGTTAGAACAAGTCATGCCATCTCTTACTTGAGGTACTTGCAAGCACCACTTTCTTTTTTCTCATTTGTTCAAATTTCTTCTTGCCTTTAACTACAAAACAATCTGAATCTCACCCTTAATTTCTCATTTTTATTTTTGTTTTCTTTCTTCTAATTTTTTCCCCCATTGATCAAAGGTTGTCATCCTTGTTCTCATCCATTGGATATTCCATTCATATCAATCATTGTCCTTAGCTCTCATTGGTCACTTAAATCCAAAGCTGGCCATTGATTTCCAATCAATCACAACTTTTGATCAATCCTCCAACTTTGGATTTACTCCTAATAATCTTCACCATTCATCTCATATCTATTGGACACGTTAATTTTCCCAATCATACTCTCAATACTTGAATGGTTGATATGCCCAAATAAATACCAAGATCATCAAATTGACCTACTAATAATAATTGTCAAAAATTTAACATTTATCCCTCTAATACGATATAATAAATTTTTCTTATAAATTTATATGTCGTTCGACTCATTTCTTTGTATCTATAATTTTTCATTTTTAAATAGAGAATTTCAACAATTGTTAGATCATCGACATCATCATTTAGATGATACATATAAATCATTCATTAATATCCAGAAATTGATCTCCAAAATTGATTAGAAGTTCTATTATGAAGAAAATCCATGATTTAAATGATAATTAATTCCTAAAATCAAGTTTAGTAATTCAAGGGCATCACATCACGTATGAATCATATGTCCAGATTTGTGGTTAAATTTATAACAATTTACTCACAAGTCGAATAAAGCAAAAATATGTCATTGGAAAGCCTTTTTTTTTTTTTAATTTATTTTTATAAATGATGGTAACAAGTATTAGTAGGTATACCAAGATATCCCAACTAGGTTGGCACCCTTTCTAGCTCCTTTCTTCATTTACTGTCCCATTGTATTATTAGTAAAATAAAAAGAAATACAATAAAGTTGCATGAGGGGAAATAAAAACAAACAAGCACCATACTATGGCATCACATCAAACAATAAAAATTGAAAGCCCTATGTATCCGGAGATTGATCTCAAAGAATTAAGCATGAACTTGCATCTTTTGATTCAATCTCAATTATATCTTGTTAAAAATCTTTTAGCCAAAACCCATTGGGAAAATTACCAAAAGGAAAAAAAGAGTAATACATTTACCAAAGGTCGGGCTATCTAGAAATCTATATAGCGGAAAGACCGACAATGTCTTTATTGACTGTGAAGAAATGAAATCCGGACAAGCTGACCACCAATTTTCCACTTCGAAGTGTGTTGCATGAGAAGCTTAATTTATCTGTCACATGATTTCCTTCCCTAAATACAAGAGATACATAGTAGGTGTTTTCTTGAAGATAGTTCATAGCGCGCACCCCATCTTGTAAGAAACTTCCAAGGAACACTCCTACTTTTGTTTTGAAGAAGATCTACCATGTACGTTACATTGCATTCGAACCATAACTGAGTCCAATGAAATTTGATGGCGTATTCCACCGCTGTGGATGACACCCTAAAGTTCGGCTTCAAAAGATTTAAAGAACCCCCAAAGGCTTATCAAAACAACCTTTACAAATCCTCTATAAGTTGGAAAAATACCTCCACAGCCATCAATCCCCGTGAACCATTCACAGCTCCATCCGTGTTGACCTTAATCCACCATGTATTAGGCTTTTTCCCCTCAATTTCAAAGATTTCAAGGAGATCTGAAAACCTATTTTGGATCTTGAAAGTCTTCAAAATTAAAAGATCAACAAGAGAATTATTCATAGTACCAGAGTTAATACAATAGCCTCTCTAATACTATTCCATATCAAAACAAGAGCATCATGCTTATTTGGAATCTTCTCATCAAAACCACACCATTTCGAAACTTCCATATAATCCATATGGTGGAAATAATTCTACTAATCCAAAGATTATAAACTGAGAGCTCATACAGGTTAGGCATCTGAGAGGAAAAAGATCCTTAAGATCTCCTGACCTGTTAATCCAACATTGAAAGAAGAGTAATGTTCCAAATTGAATTAACAAATTCACATTGAAGAAAAATATGATTAATATCCTCCTTAGCTCTATAGCAGAAACGGCAAGCAGGAAGGTATGATAAGTCTGGGCATTGGTTTTGCTTAGGATTGCCTTAAACTAAAATCTACACTATTGATTCCATATATAATCACAACTCTTGATCAATCCTACACCTTTGGATTTACTCCTGCTTAATTTCAACAATTCCTTTCCTATCTATGTAACATATTTATTTTCCCAATCATACTCTCAATACTTAAATCTTAACTATGACCAAAGTAATACTAAGGTCATCAAATTGATCCTGCTAACAATAATTGAGATTCTATTCTCTAAAAATTGACATTTATGCCTATAATATGACGCGTAATAAATTTTTTATATAAACTTATATGTTATTCGACCCTATTTTCTATAAATATCATAATTTCTCACTTAAAAGAGAAATTCAACATTTATTAGAGCATCGACATCATCATAGGGATTATACATATAAATTCATTCATGATCTTGAATTTGATATTTCATAAAAATAATTCATTAGAAGCACTTATTAATAAATGAAATCCATGATAATAATTCATGAAATCAAGTTTAGAAATTTCTAGGGCATCACGTCCAAGAGCCTTGTAGTGAAATTTGGCCTAGAACTCTGTTCCTCCAGCTAGTGAATCAGATGGATACACATGGTTGGAAGGCTGGAGAAACGGGCTGCAAATCTGGGCTGGAATTGTGGCCCAGGGTTTAAGCTAACCCAAATCACGGGCTAGAGGAAGGCTGCACACGCAGGGACTAGCTCTAGTGGGCACGTGGGGCCCTTGAGGCTACGGGCAGCTGACGCTTGGTGAGGCGACACATGGCAAGAAGCTAACGTGAAACAGATGGATGATCCTAGATGTCCCGATGGGATAACACCCCAGTCTTATGTGGTAATAACTTTATGAGGTGGACCCACACAAATTAATTACTCTTTGGTGTCTTAGTCCAAACTAAGATTTTCAAACTTTTTTTGTCTTTTTCCCAAAAAGTTTTTGTCTTTTTCCCAAAAAGTTTTTTGTCTTTTCTGAAAATTCAAAAAATTTACTATTTAAACTTAAAAATTTCAACTCAAACTTACACACCAAACACCCCCTTATTTTTGGAAATGTAAATCCATCTCCATTCTCTCTCTAGGTTCAAGATCCACAGTCCACAAGGTGAGATTTTACAGAGGAACATGGCCGATCGATCAGGCACCAAAACGGACCACCCTGGTCAGCGGGACATGTTAAATCCTCCCGGTGTTGATGTAGCTCTTTGATTTTTCTTTCGGTGATCAATTTTCATATGGGTTTTGGTAGGATTTGAAATTTTTGATTTAGGTTTCATAGGTTAAGGAGGATTCTAATAGGGAGTTGCCATCGATGGTTATGGTGGAGAAGCAGAGATGAAGCTATGTGAAGTCCTACACAGTAAAGGATTAACAACTCTCCTCCTCATGAACCTCCTATCAAAGCTTCTTTTTTTCATATTTAATTTTTCTTCGTCAATTTTTTCCCTGTTCTTTATTTCCTTTTTATTAATATTATTATTATTATTATTATTTGTCATTCTTTGTCTTTTCAAGTTTTACCCCAAAAAAAAAAAAAAAAAACCTTTTGATGATTGAATCATCAAAAGGTTTTTTTTTTTTTTTTTCTCTGGTTGATTGAGGTAGCCAATAAATTAAAAGGGTGTTTGGGGTTACCTTTGGAAGTTATGTTTCCTTTATTATTATTTTTTTTTTTGTCATTTTTCTTTAATTTTACTATTTTTTTTCTAAATATTTTTAAAAAATTCAAATTTTAAAAGTTCTTAATTTTATCATTTAAGTCAAAATGAGGTATATATTTTTAAATTACATAGAATTTTGAGAGGAACGAAACAAGATTCATATTGTCAATTTTTCCGAAACATTTCAAGTTTTTTTCATTTTTTCACTCTAAATAATTCATTTTCATCAAATATATATTTCAAAACTTAAACCATCTTCAACCTTCAAATACCATCTTCAAATGTGACCCCAAACATACCCTAAGAGAAAGAGCCAAAAAAAAATTTTGAGATGGTGAAGTCAAATATCGAAGGGAGATCAAGGAAGAGAGTTTGGGGTAGCCTAAGGAAATGGAAATACATTATTTTAATGGAGGAAAAAAAAAGTGAAAAAGGAAAATTAGGAAAAAGTGAAAAAAGAAAAGAGAGAAAATTTAAAAAAAAAAAAAGAAAAGAAAAAAAAAGAACAACTTTGAAAACGTATTCAAATGGGATGATGAGGTATTTGTCAGGACTTGTGGCATCCGTCACAAAGAGACAGTTGGACTGGGTCTAAACCTGCTCAAATTAAACAGTCCTACTCGAAGCATACCTATCACCTGTGGAAGAAGGGAGAGAAAAATAAAATAAAATAAAGAAATTTAAAAAAATAAAAACTCACAATAAAATAAACCAAAAATAAATAGATTAAATTTTTCCGAAGTAAAATATTTTAAATTAAAATCATAGAAATACCTAATTAAAACATAAATTATTTGATAAATGATATGAACAAAAGTGTATTTCCGTGCACTAATCAACCACCACTACAAGAATTTAAATTTTTTGATACGACAATTTGGTAGCCGAATGTCTTGTTTTTTGTAAAAAAAGTCTTTGCTACCAGAATAATCTGGTAGCAAAAGTATTTATCACCAAATTTTTGGTTGCCAAAAGTTTTGCTACCAAAATTTTTTTTGGTAACAAATTGTACATGGTAGTGAAATATATGAGATTCAGTGACTAAATATTCGGTAACAAAAGGTATTTGGTAGCGAAAGGTATGACATTTAGGGGACCAAAATTTTGGTAACAAAATGTATTCAATAATGAAAAATACAAGATTCAATAACCAAATATTCGGTAACAAAAGGTATTTGGTAGTGAAAAGTATGAGATTTAGAGACCAAATATTTCGGTAACAAAATGTATTTGGTAGTGAACTGTTCGAGATTTTGTGACCAAATTTTCGGTAGCAAACGGTATTTGGTAACGAAAAGTATGAGATTTAGGAACCAAATTTTCGGTAGCAAAATGTATATGATAGCGGAATTTACAAGATTCAGGCACTAAAATTTTGGTAAGAAAGGTATTTGATAGCAAATTCTTATATTTTAGCTATCAAATCTTTGGTAGCAAAAAGGGCAACTAACTAATTTTTGCTACCGAATTTTTGGTAGCTAAAATTTTTTAGCTACCAAAGTTTTTGCTTGCCAAAAATATTATTCTGAATTTTATCCCCTGTTTGTCATAAATATTTTTTATAGAAATAATATTGAAAAGGGTAATGAAATGAAAAAAAAAAAATTTATATTAATTATAGTACCTCTATATCTCTGATTACATAATTAATAACAACATTTCCTTATCACGCTCATGTAACTCAAACTACTTGTTAACATTTTATATCCTACACAACTAGAAAATCTAACTAACTAGAATTGGAAGGGGCTGATACAAATTAACGTGTCTTGTTACACGTACACAAAAGAGCTAAATTATTAAATATATTTGTTATATAAAATATACTAGAATGATTGTTAAAATCTTCTTATCAACATATTCAAGCAAAACTATATTAAAAAAAAAAAGAATTACAAACACAAAATATAAGGTTTAAAGTTTCTAGAAGATTTGTTACCAAACATAACTTTGATAGCAAAAAATACCTTTCCACCACCGAAATATTAATTTGGTAGCGCAAAATTTGGTAGCGGAAGAAATATATATTTGCTACAAAATCTTAGTTTGGAAGCCAAAAGTAGATTTTTTATTACCAAATTTGATTTGGTAGCAGAAAAAAATATTTTTTTAAAAAAATTATAATTTGATGACAAAATTAATTTAGAACCATTTTTTAAACCACATAATAATAAATATATATATATATATATATTATATATAAGTTTGAAGATAATATACCTTATTCTGTATATTAAAGTAATAAATACTACTCTAAGTACATTGTCTACTCTATGTAGAACATACTTAGCAAGATCATACAAATGAACATGTCTTGTTACACTTACATGAAAGAGCCCAATTATCAAATTTATTTGAAAAATATATTAGGATTATTGTTAAAAACTTCGTATCAATATATTCATGCAAAACACTATAGATATATATATATATATATATATATATAAATATTAAAAAAAAAGAATTACAAGCACAAAGAATTACTCTGAGTACATTGTCTACTCTTTGTAGAACATACTTAGCAAGGTCATACAAATGAACATGTTTGTTACACTTACACAAAAGCTCAATTATCAAATATATTTGTTTATAAAATATATTAGGATTATTGGTAAAAACTTCGTATCAAATATATTCATACAAAAAATATATATATATATATATATATATAAGAATTACAAGCACAAATATAAGATTTAAAGTTTCTAAAAGATTTGCTACCAAAGATAACTTTTGGAGCAAAAAAAATCTTCCGCCACCAAACTATTAATTTACTAACAGATTCTTGTGTTCTGCCACCAAATTTTGGTAGCAAAAAAATATATATTTTGCTATCAAATTTTAGTTTGCTAGCCAAAAGTTTATATTTTGCTACCAAATTTTGATTTGGTAATTAAAAGACATAATAAAAAAATTAAAAAAAACTTATAATTTAATAACAAAAGTTAATGTAGAACCATTTTTTAGCCACACTATAACATTAAATATATATTTGAAGATGATATACCCTATCTATATATTAAAGTAATAAAATACTACTACAAGTACATGTCTACTCTATATAGAACGTACGTAATAAGATCATACAAATGAACATGTCTTATTACACGTACACGAAAGAACTAAATTATCAAATATATTTGTTATAAAAAATATACTACAATGATTGTTAAAAATTTGATCGAACATATTCATGCAAAACTCTATATATATATAATATATATATATAAAACTTACAAGCACAAAATAAAAGTTGCAAGTTTCTAGAAGATTTGCCACCAACACAACTTTTAGTAGCAACAAATGTATTTCATACACCAAAATATTAATT